>OU898276.1:6239835-6839835 GCA_918026665.1 Diabrotica balteata
CCTTGAGAAAAGAAAAACTAGTTATTAGTTAACATTTAATAGTAGAAAGATAATAGTATATTACATAACGAGAGTTGTAAGAAGCTTATTACATGCGAGTAAAAAAGTTGCGCGCGAGCCGCGTAGCGGCGAACGCAGTAATTTTACAAGCATGTAATAAGCTTACAACTCAAGTTCTGTACTATACTTTTTCTACAATTATTTTCGTTTATAAAAATAAAAAGTAAATTACCACTATATTTACACTGACAGATTAATAATTTTTAATCTGTCAAAATAACGTCTGTTAATTCGTTTCCATGGTAACTCGACCAACTGACTTACAAGGCTTATGTGATATTACACATTTTCATAGAACTGAAGCGTAACTTTTTTTATTACGTGCTAGTCATTACGTGTCAGTATCTGTTATGATGCATTTACTTAGCATCCAAATAGTAGGTAATATACAATTTACTAGTAAGAGAGTAGAAAAAGGTTCTTTACTTTACAATTTACTTTAATCTTAGAAGATTAAAATTTATTTTTTTTCTTACTAGAAATTTAGAGTTATTATAATAAAAAAATTGTGTTCTAATTCAATGGACTTTTTATAATTATTTCTTTTATTTGTTATGTTTGTATTTTAGCCGGCCTATGATGAGCGAATCAAAAGAGGAAGACTGATATTACTCAGAACGGATACTATTTACGATAAAAATGCAGGTGTGATGGCATAAGACGGATTATTTTTTGTGCATATTCTTCGGGCCCACGCTCGTATTGAAAACCTTCAATTGATTATGTGGATGGACCAGGTAAGGTGTGACACACCCATGTCTTTATATCTCAGTGGCGGGCCATTGCGACAGTCTTACTGACTGCCATCAGAACGAACCGTTCGACTTGGTTCGTTTTGGTTTATCTGCTTGTTCTTGTGCAACTCTGACTATCTTCTAGAAGAGAAATTTATCTTTTAGTGTTTCTAATTAAGTCTGCAGCGATAAGGTCGAAATAACAGTAACAGACGTCCACGTTTAATGAGGCACCAATAAAATCGTTTATTTATATTACTTTTTCAAAAACACACATACCATTTAATCAAGAAATCTATTGGAGACATGCTTTGTATTACTGTGCCACTAGCTCAAGTATCAATTTTTAATGTTATAATATACATAATAATCAAATCCTACAGATTTTAGAACATATTCCGTAGATTAAATATTGTTTTTAATATTGGAGCAAAAAATATTACTAGCTAGTTAGATACAAAAGACGTTGTAATTTTAGTTGGAATATTTTTATTTTTATTTTTGGTTATCTATAACTTATTCTGGTCATAGTTATCATGAAAACCAATAATAGACTAGGCGGGATCTGTAGAAATTCAGACCATAATGGACATTTTCCATAGGCAGCTATTTTTTTGCTGGAATTCCTTTAGGATGTGCCCAATACCGATAATAACGATATGTGCCAGTCGCAAACCCTGTGCTAAATTTTTTATTTAACAAAATCTGAAAACAATTGAAAATTTCTCATTTTTTGCTCCTATTTTCGTTTATAATTCGGAAAATATTTATCCTAGAGAAAAAATTATACGAAGTTAAAAGTTTCGTTATTCAATTTTACACAATATTTCGTTAGATAGAAATCGAAGATTTATTGTTTATTGTTGAAAAAATAGCAATAATTGGAAAAAAAGTACAAAAAAATGGAGTTAATTCTTTATATTTTTTCGACTTTCTAAACTTGACTTACAAGCACCATATTCTGCCTAGAAAAACTTTTTGTTTTTTGTTTTTTATGTTTAAAACCTGTGGTAAATTTTGTGAAGATCGGTCTAATAGGTTTTATATAATAATTTTGCAATCCAGCCTACTGGAAAAAAATTTATACATTAAAGTAAATTGTTACTTTTAGTAAACAATATACACATCATTTTCGAATCAAAATATATTCTCAAATCAAATATTGTCATTATTATGATAAAACTGTAGCAATAAATTATTTTTAATATTAATTATTTTAAAATGTTTGATTTTTATACAAAAAAAAAAATCGTTCGCCTTTGTTCTAACAATTCAAATTATTAACAATTTATAAATACATATTTGTTTACTAAAAGTATCAATTTACTTCAATGCATAAATTGCAAGCTCAAAAAAAATGCATGAAAAAAAAATGCAATTACTTGTTTAACATACAATTGTTTATTGCAAATTTCTCAGTTTGCAATTAAAAATGGCATATGAAAATATAGTATTTGAAATTCTTGTCATCCGAGACATCAATTAAAAAAAAAGAGCACAATTGTTTAACAAGAAGTCGAAATAATGCAATTTTTAACGCGCGCTATGATTTGGAACTCGCCGATTCACATTTAGAGTGAATGTCCCTCACCACCACCTCTCATGCATTTCGAGCCACACTTTACGCGAAAACGGTTTTTATTTTTTTTTATGGATGTTGCCATGAAGCGCATTACGTAAAACTGTTTATATAAAAAATACTTGACAAGACGAGGGTATTTGTTTAAAAACGAGCCCTCTATCACTTATGGTTACACGGAAACTGTATGCCAACTTTGACCTTCAATATTTCGGCAACCAGTAAGCTGAATGTCTCTTTTTTTTTAAGAAGCATCTTTTTATGTTCTATAAGTGTATAAATTTCGAAATTTTTTTTTTTTATTGAGTTAATGCCTCGACAACTATGATCATTGGCATGGTACAGTCAGGTACCTAGTGTAGTGTGTGTGTATGTGTAGAGTAATTGTCTTGATACTTAGCAAAGTCGACGTCATTGTCTTTGCTAAGAGACGCTAATTGTATCCGAACGTCTGCGGTCCCTCCGGTGAGTACCGATCGCACATGGATAGAAATTATTTTCATTCATTAATTTTTAATAAACAAAAATTTCTCTACCCAGGTGGGATTCGAACTCACGACCTTTAGGTTTAAAGGTAGGCGCTCTTACCACTGAGCCACAGAGGGGGTAAATTTCGAAATTGATATGTTTAAATCTCGTAAAGTTATTTAATTTTTTTATGAGCCTAAAAAATGTTTAAAACTTTAAAAAATTTCCAGGCTCTCCTAGTAAACCAATTTAAATTTTACAAAAAGCGTTTGAAAGTTTGAGCTTTCCTTTATATGTAAAAAAATTTGCAACTATCTGAGGGCTTTATTTCGGGCCTACCATAAATTTGAAAATTTCCGATTTTTTTCCAGTAGGCTGGATTGCAAAATTATTATTATGCAGAACCTATCTTACCGATCTTAACAAAATTTAGCACACATTTTAAACATATTAAAAATTTTTCTGGGCAAAATATAGAGCTTGTAAGTCAAGTTTAGAAAATTGAAAACATTTAAAGGATTAACTTCTTTTTTTTGTACTTTTTTTCCAATTATTGCTAGTTTTTTTAACAATAGACATTAAATTTTCAATTTCTAGCTAACGAAATATTGTGTAAAATTGAATATGTAAACTTTTAACTTCCTATAATTTTTTCTCTAGGATCAATATTTTCCGAATTATAAACGAAAATAGGAGCAAAAAAATGAGAAATTTTCAATTATTTTCAGATTTTCTTAAATAAAAAATTTAGCACAGGGTTTGCGCATATCGTGATTATTGATATTGGGCACATCTTGAAGGGATTCCAGCAAAAAAATAGCTTCCTATGTAAAATGTCCAATCCAAAACAGATGCCGCCTAGACTATAAGTATTTTAGTTTTGCTTAAACTACTAAAGTCAAAATCAAGGGTACACCCACAGTGTTATCTTACCTAATCTAGTAAATAAATTATTAATGTGAAGATCACCACACTCATAAGCACTATCATCTGCTTTTACGCTAAAAATTAAACTAACAATAAAAGAAGAACAGATTATCTATGCTTCTTTCTTTACTTGCCATCTCCGCAACGAAGGTTGGCAATCATCACTGCTATTCAAACTTTTGACACTACAGTCCGAAAGAGTTCAGTTGAGCTGCATCCAAACCATTCTCTGAGGTTTCTCAGCCAGGACATTATTTTTCTACCTATACTGCGCTTTTCTTAAATCTTCCCTTGCATTATTACTTTCAGGAATTCATATCTGTCACCACGTGTTATATGACCCTGATATTTTCCTTTTTTGGATGGAATCCAGTATCTCACTGTTGTTCTCTACTCTTCTTAGTATTTTTCCATTGGTTATTTTGTCTGTCCAGGAGATTCTCAGCATTCTTCGATATGTCCACATTTCAAATGCTTCCAATTTATTGAGACATTGTTTATCTAAAGTCCATAAAATAAATGTTATGGTTCTGAAAGCATGTGTTACATGAAGAAGAAGAATTATCCTTAGAGTACTAAGCTCAAACAAAATAATTAGACCTCGTTCACTGGAAGGAACTTGTTTACCTCATCAATGAGAAGTCTAGCTATATCTGTGTAATCCTAAACACAGTAAAATATGCTGATTGTTAAATATCTATATCGCTATACTAACAAAATGTCTAATAATATAGTGAAGTTTTTCTCTTTTATTCTCTTAAATAATAATTACGATTACACGGTTATTAAATATAATACTCATATGATCGTCCTTTTGATTTATTATTGACTGACGCTATAATAATCATTTAGGATTTTATTTATGGTTTTACGTTATTTCTATGATTACCTGCAATTTAATTAATTACACTTCGTGAATTCGACATGAAAATCGTTTTACTCACTTATTTGAGAGTATTTTACCAGATGAATCATAAATGTGGAAAAGCGATACTTCACCTTGAAATGTTGTTTGATTCTAACAATTATCTCACGTTAAGAGAAAAATTCCGGACACGTTATTCTTTAAAATATGATCTAAGTGAGTCAAATAATAATAAGACATATTAAACTTTTTACTATTGAACTTTATTGGTTTTTGAAAATAATTCTGAAATATTCACGAAGCACTTACAGTGATAGAAAAAAAAATTGATCGATTTCCTTTATTAACCCTTAACTACCATGGCCAAAAATAGTAACATTTGTACCATGGCAGGGTCAAATTTGACCCCCATTGTTTTTGTATCAAAAAATATTTTTTTTTAACTTGTTTTATTTTAAATTATTTTGTTTACAGCTACTTTTACATTTATATAAAAATAAACGAATTTGGATAATTAGATATAACTTTATTTAAAAAAAACTTTTGTATTCAGTAGTCAAATTAACATAGCTATGCACTTTCTCAAATTATAAGAAAAATAATGACAATGTGCAGTTTTTTATATCCAATAGTGAAATCTAGGTATCATAGCTCCTACCTAAAATAAAAAAAATCGAACCTTAATTTTCAACACAGCTTATGCATAACGTCTGATTTTTGGGAATGATTTTTGCAAATAAAATCTCGACATTTATCGCACGATGAGCTTTCTTTCTTTTGGTTTTTGGAATATGGACATATTTTACACCTTCCCTTCGTTTTTCGTCGTTATGGCTTTGGATTTGCTGCAGGCATTGGTTCCTGAAGTCCGGAAACTTTAAAAATGGCACTAAAACGAATTTCTCTCGGTAAACAAGTTTGCTGAATTCTGCGAGTTAAATGGGCTTTAATAAGTTCTTGACCTAAAGTGGTTAGAAACAATCTTCTTTCCATTATTTGATTTTGCTGAACTCCATTAAAAATTACGTTAGCATTTAATCCTGCAATGTCCAAAATGCGAAACCATATTACTTGAGGCCATCTACGAGTTCTTCTGCCAGTTTTATAGCATGCACATTTCTTATCCAATGAATCCACCCCACCTTTTGTCTCGTTGTAAAAATTTATAATCTCTGGCCTTCCATTAACCATTGTATTGGAATGATGCATAGTTGACACAAACAACACTGCACGATTTTTCTTAGGAACAAAAGATACAAGGCTCTCGCTTCCTGTAAAACCAAATAAGGCAGAATGCCCCAACTAGGTGGCCTGTTTTTTGGGGTTAAAATTCAGCAGGAACCTCTCTGTTATTTCTTTTTAGAGTTTCAACATATAAAGTTTTATGGCTTCTCTATAGATGTTAACAGAAATCAAGAAAGCAATTCAAGAATTAAAAAACCATAAGTCAACTGGAAAAGATGGAATAGCTGCAGAGATGCTGAAGAGAGGAGGGAAAACAACTAGAGAAGTCCTAAATATCGTCATAAACAAAATATTGACCACAAAAGAAATACCCGATAGCTGGAACGATGCGAAGACACTAATGTTCAAAAAAGGTGACCGAAAGAACTTACAAAACTACAGACCTATAACATTACTAAGTGTTGTATTTAAACTACTAACGAAGATCATGACAAATAGATTCAGAAAGGGTTTTAGTACTAGCGACCATCTAGATATAGATGTACAGTAGGGTGGGCCGAAACTGGACTTCAGAAAAAAAACGAATCAAACAGGAACGCAATACCCGTAAAAAGATGCGTATATGTGTAAAAAATACTTGTGATTTTTTGTTTTATTTTGAAAAAATGTCTTCAGCCCTCTACCAGCCCTTAAGTGACCTTGAAAAATAAATAAATAAATTAGGAACACAATACCGCTCAAAGTTTGTCTTTTACCGTGTATAAATCTTTTGTTTTTTTCTTATTATTTTAAAATGATTTTATCAGCCCTCTACCACCCTCTAACTAAAATAAAATCTCAATTTTCCAACTTTTTCCAAACACAAAATGTAAAATTAACTCCGTATAACTTTAAAGCATAAAAAAGTATAATAATATAATATAAAAGTATTTAATACTGATGGTCTTGGTCGTGAAGCCTCGGATACAATCGAACAGTCCCGGCTGAGATGGATCGTCGAGAGTTATGGTACTTGTCGTCGCTTATCTCAGTGTTGTTAACTCTACGGATTTATCTGTAGATCTACGGATTTTCGAAATTATTTAGGATTTTCGGATATCTATCACATTTCTACGGATTTTTCAGCTGTAGCAATCAAGAATAAAATTGTGATTTTTTACTCTGTTTTTGGTAAAAATAGAATTTTTTCTCTTAGTTTTTTATATAAATAGAAATATTTATCAAATAATTAATTGACATCTAGTCCTCTGTAATGCCGTGAAAAAGAACTCTACTTGTAGCCGTCTATCACTTCATATTATTGTATGCTTATTTCGTTTTTCAGTAGACGGCAGGAGATATTAATTAGAGTTGGTCGGATATTAGTATCTACTTGATACTTATGTATCAAAATACTTACTAAGATTAGAAGTAATCCAATCCTACCCAACAAGTACCCGATACTTAAAATAATCACAAGAATGCTTAGATACTGGAGTAATTAACACGTCACTCACTCACTTCCATAATATTGCTAAACTGAAAGTAATCATAACAAGTCATTCTCTCACTCTCAAGCACTTAAGTGTGAAAAATTATAATAGATTATGTTTGGGTTTTCTATTTCTTCCAAATCACTTACACTTTTATGTAAAATGATTTAAATACCTACACCCCCAAATATAATAAAATCTTAATTGTTTCATAATGTACTGATGAGAGCACTTTAGTCCCAATAAAAATTTGGTTATTTATTAATGAAAAAAATTGAATTATGGTTCGTTGGAAGAAATACTTGAGTTTTATTATTTAGGGGCCTTAATTTTTGAAAAAGATTTTTATTTTTATTCAGTTCAGTTGAATATTATCATCCGTGGTATAAACTACAAAAATTGCGTATTGTGAATTATTTTTGTACAATAGCTTATATTTTTTTATATTACATAGTGCGTGTTTTTCATATCAAATTCAAAATTGTTTTTGGTAAATCATGGATGCTAAGGCAGGTCCGTCCTCACGAATAGGTAAGTTAATTAATTTAAATTTAAAATTTAAAAGGAATATTCCCAGTGGTTGTCTGTATACCATAGTTTAAAAAAATTTACAATGAAGTAAACACTTCTTTTTGAATAATAATACAAAATTTTATTATTAAAATTTTTAAAAAATTATACAAAATGGATTTAAAAAATTTTCAGAACATTTTCGATTCTATCAAGTTATCCTCAGTAAAAAACGTCTTTATAGTATTTGAAACTAGGCACATGATAAGGTCAGAGGATTCTTAAATTACATAATTTAAGTAACTAGCATTGTAATTAATTAGAAACTAGGTCGATGATAATGGATTACATTTTTTTAAGGGGACATACAATTTCCCAGCTCCAAAAAGTGAACCTCATGTCCTGAGTGTATGCACCCAATGTAATTAGAATATTCGTTACTCAAATTATGTAATTTATGAGTCTTTTAACCTCATTATATGAATATAATCGAAAACGTTTTGAAAAATTTTTAAAAACATTTTTGGATAATTTAAAAAAAAATAATTTTAAAATTTTATACCATTATATAAAAAAAGTGTTTACTTCATTGTGTTTTTATTTTAATGAATTTAATTTACCTACTTTATTGCGATAGGAGATATTTATTTGTAAAAATTTCTAGATGAATCTGACGAATCAGAATATGACAGTGGAAAAGAAACTGTTTCGAAATTAAAAATTAAGAAGATGCGGTACACCCAAACCTATAATGTGGACTGGAAAGAAAATTTGTTTGGATCGCAAAAAAGCCAAAAAGGAAAAACATTTTTCTTTTGCAAATCATGTCGACGAGACTATAGAGGGGGAATGACGGAAATTACTAGGCACGAACTAACATCCCGCCATGAGATCGCAGCCAAAAGTTTGGTGAAACAAAAAACCATTGTTGACGCTTTCCAACAATCCAAGGGAGACAATGAAATACGAGCAGGTGAAGTTAGGCTAGCTTCTTTTATTTTGGAACATAATTTGTCTTTTAATGTATCTAACCATTTACCACCTTTAATCAAAGCAGTTTGTACTGATTCTGATATAGCAAAAAAACTTGTTTTGGGTAGAAATAAATGTTCTTCTATAATTAAAAATGCATTAGGTAGAAATAATTTCCATCATTTGATCGAAACACTAAAAATTCAAAAATTCTCGTTAATGGTAGATGAAAGTACAGACGTTGGGTCCTCAAAACATTTATGTCTTGTTGTAAAACATTTAGAGAAATATAAAGTTTGTGATAGCTTTTTGGCTCTATTGCCGTTAGGGGAAAGTGCTTCTGCTGACTCATTATATGGGTTAATAAAAAATTTTTTTGTTGAACATGGAATAGATTATGTTCAAAATATGATAGGATTTGGAAGTGATGGGGCAAATACCATGATGGGTAGCAGGCATTCTCTCCTGACTTTATTGAGGAACGACATTCCAAATTTATTTGTAATGAAATGTAGTTGCCATTCATTTGCTCTCTGTTGTTCATATGCATGTAAGAAATTGCCGGATTCAACTGAAAAACTACTTCGGGATATTTATAAATATTTCCAATATAGTCCGAAAAAATTTAGTCAATTTAGACAATTTCAAAATTTTTGTTCTGTGAAACCTCACAAAATGCTGCAACCATCTCAAACCCGTTGGCTTTCCTTAGTTTCCGTTGTCAGGAGGGTACTGGAGCAGTGGAATGCCCTAAAACTATTTTTTCAGCACGAAGTATTGACAGATCCGGACAAAAATATTACCAATGCAGAAACAATCCACATCTCAATGGAAAACGTGTTTCAAAAAATGTACCTGCAATTTTTGGATTTCATTTTGCCAATGGTGACAGAGCTGAATAAACTAATGCAAGCTGAAGATCCAAAAATTTTCATTCTGTTTACCAAGGTAGAATTTTTAATGAAAACTATTCTTGAAATGTTTGTGAAGTCTACAGCTCTTGACTCCGGAGATGTTTCAAAGACTGATTATAAACTTCCGTATAACTTACTACCTTTGTCTGAGGTGTATCTTGGAGGGGCAATAGCAGCTTTCGTACTAGAGAATAAAAACTTACCGGATTCCGAACTTCAAAAATTTAGAATTAGTTGTATCCAATTTTATCAAGAACTACTCGATCAAATAAAGTCAAGATTTCCATTTGATCGAGCAGACTTGAAAAATATGGATCTTCTGATCCCAGCAAACATATGTAACAAGAAGCATTCTTCTATAATGCCTCTAGTGATCAGTTTCAATCACATAATTTCTTCGGATCTATATAATAACATAGACCTAGAATGGCGACTACTTCTTAATAGTGTTGATCAAGCGATGGAAAAACTTGAATTTCTAAAATTTTGGGAATATGTTTCTGAACTTAGAAATGGATTAGGTGAACAAATGTTTCCCAATATTGTAAAACTTGTGAATATTATTAAAATATTACCGCACAGCAGTGCTTGTGTGGAAAGAATTTTTTCCAGTATAAATTTAAATAAAACCAAAACAAGAAATAGGTTGAACTCTTCCACATTATCTGGAATTTTACATTCAAAACGTTCATTTAACGATGCAGACATAGCATGTTTTAATTTAACAATAGATAAAAATGTCATTGTTAATATGAAAAGTAACATTTTATACGATCATAAAAAAGTATTGTCATCATCCGAGGAAGAGGATAACTCTTAATAGATTAATTATTGCTTTTATTCAATTAGATAGGTATTTGTTTTTTCTGTATAATTTTTTTTATTTAGATTTTTTATATCTAGTTTTTTTATTTTTCTTGGAATATGAATGTTTTTGTTAAATATATATTTTGTCAAATAAATTTGTTGCGTAAACAAGTATGTACTTAGTAAATTATTGAAAGACCCTACACCTTAAGTCATGTAAAATTTTTCTCCATTTAAATGTTCAATTGAATTGATCCCTCACTGTATGCAGTCAGCATTGCATCGTCGTTCGTCATATTGTGGGCATTGTGGCCGAGACCAATCGAGACTCACACATACAAATTGCTATGTTTCTGTTCTACGGATTTCTACGGATTTTTGAAGCGCCCTCTACGGAAATATTCAGTTGCAGAGTTAACAACACTGGTTATCTTCTTAGTGCGAAATAAGCTTTCGGGTGAAACGCATGTTTATTGTTTATTTGTTGAAAGCCAAGACGAATAGATTGTGTTTGTTGTATTTGCGTGAATACCTAGCACGACCATAAATATGGCTGCTTTAAAATTAAATATTACAAGAAGTAAAGTAGAATGTCCAATTTTCGGTAACCCAGTCGACTTAAACTGTCATGTTTTACCAACGATAGAACATGTGCTTCGATGTTATTTGTTTATTCGTTATGAACTGAAGTTTACTAAATATTTTGGAAAGGAACCAAGTTTTAATGAAGTTTGTGAAGTGCTTGTGCCAAAAATCAAAAGTATATGGGAATCAGCGTCAATTCCAACCGTGTCAAAGGACCGCATCATGCAATTATTACGTAAATATCATAATAAATATTTAAACCTTATCAGATATCCAAAAAGCAAAAGAAATGTTCAATATGAGTTAAAGATTACCAGCTTCAAAGAGGAAACAAGGGATAAGTTGTTCGACATTGCTGCCTGTAAGTGTGATTTTTCTGCATGCAAGTATTGCAAGTGTGATAAATCAAGAAAAGTACCAAAGCAGGAACAGGAATTTCTTTTGGATCAACGGTCCACTAGAGATATGGCTATAGGAACTGTTGATCGTGAAACAACTAAAAAGTTGAATGTAAGGACGGAGAGACAAACAAAAGAAACAGAACGAGTACAAAAATTCAAATCTGAATTTCACAATATTTCTATGCCCAGCTGTTCTACTGAGGTCACTAGGTTATCAACAGACTCTGACAATTCTTCTTCATCTGAAGCCTCACCTAGTGTTGCAAATATTGATTTACCGTCGAAACCATCCTGTAGTCAAATGAGGATAGAGTTGCCCACATTAGGTACCATATGTGACAAATATGGAATTTCTGACAGGTCAGCAGCTGCTGTTGCCACAGCTGTATTAAAAGATGTGGGAATTATTTGCGATAGTGATACCTCAAAAGTAATCGATAAAAATAAAGTTAGAAGAGCTCGTCAAAAGAACAGAAATATCCTTAGTAATGAGTTTCAGTCTACAAATAAACCCATTAAGAGTATTTACTTTGATGGCAGGAAGGACAAAACCTTAGTGCAGGAAAAGAAAGGTGAGAGATATCATAAAAGAACTATTGCAGAAGAACATGTGTCATTGATAGAAGAACCGAATTCTGTTTATTTGGGGCACGTTACCCCATCTGCAGGCTCAGCCAAGTCAATTGGAAAGGCAATAATAGACTTTCTCATTTCAAATAACTTCTGTTTGGATAATTTAGTGGCGATTGGTTGTGACGGAACCATAGTGAATACTGGACATAAAAATGGAGTTATAACATATATTGAAAATGAACTTAAGCGACCTTTGCAATGGTTTGTGTGTGCCTTACATGCTAATGAGTTGCCATTGAGACATTTATTTCAACGTTTGGATGGAGCTACTACTGGACCTCGTCAATTCTCTGGAGTGATCGGGAAATTATTGGAAAAATGCGAACACCTTCCAATCGTAGATTTTGAAATAATTGAAAGTGATCTCCCAGAACTAACAATACCATCTAAAGAATTAAGCTCAGACCAGTCATATCTGTACGACATATGCCAAGCAATATCAAATGGCAACGTCTATGAAAATTTAGGCAAATCGTAGCCCTGGAAAGTTAGCTCATTCCAGATGGCTGACAATGGCAAATAGAGTTCTCCGCCTCTACGTTGGAACCGAACATCCTACATCAAGATTGAAAGATCTTGTTCAATTTATAATTAAAGTCTATGCACCAATGTGGTTTTTTTATAAAGCTTAATCCAAGTTGCACACAAGCCAGTTTGCATGTTTTCAAATCCATTACACTATCAAGATATTTAAGAGATGATCTTAAAAATATTATAGATGCAGTTATCCAACGAAACTCCTATTATATTCATCCGGAGAATCTTCTCTTATGTATGTTAACAGATAATCGTCAATGGGTACGAGATTAGCTTTACGGAGAATTATTAAAGCCAGAAAAGAGAAAAAAGTCGGAATAAGGCAGTTTAAAATACCAGAAATAAACTTAATGCTGCGGAGTATTTTGAGTTAATAAACTGGAGTGAATGTGAAGTAACGGCCCCACCAATGTTAGCTGACATACCAGATGATGAGCTGAAACAGTTAATTGATAGCTCTATAATTGCAGACTTTGACTTTCCAAAATATCCATGCCACACGCAAGCTGTGGAGAGATGTGTGAAATTGGTTTCGGAATCATCTTTGCTAGTTACAGGGCCAGAACGCAGAGACGGATTTATTCGATCTAAAATAAAATCAAAAGACTTTCTTGTAAATTACGATAACAAAGCACAATTTAAATTGAATGAACGCATTTTTCTATTGATTTTTATTTCGCATTTTAGTGTGTTTAAAAATAGGATATTTATATTTTTGTTTGTTTTCGGTTTCCAATAAACTTTTAGTTCAGTTCAAATTTTGTTTTATTTCCCAACACCCTATAAAATGTGCAGTAGTTTCCCATATTTACACACAATTTTTCAGAAATAATTGTGAATTTATTATTTTTATTTTTGATTCAAGATCATTATCTGTTGGTAGAGGGTAGAATATCTTATTCTAAATGTATAAAAAAAATAACATGAACTCTTTGCATATAATTGAAACTTTTTACAGGTATTGCTAATTAAATTAAATAATTTTGATTTAGGGTTCACTTTAGGGGTGGTAGAGGGCTGAAGATGTTTTTTTAAAAATCCTAAAAAAAATACAGTGATTATACTTACCAAAAGGCATCTTTTTGGGGGTATTGTGTATTAAAACTAAACAAATAATTTTTTCGGCCCACCCTAATGTACAGTATACAGAACGGCAGAATTGATTACAGGTACACGGACCTAATAACAAACATATACAAAAAATGCGAGTACCACAATAAAATTGACGAACGAACACGCTACAGAACCAATAAAATTCGAAAGAGAAATCATGCAGGGAGACACAATATCACCAAAATTGTTCAATCAGGCTGTGGAAGACATATTTAAAAAATTAGAATGGGATACATACGGAATAAGAATAAATGGAGAGCTCTTGAACCGCTTGAGATATGCAGACGATATAGTCCTGATAACAGATAAGAAGGAAGAGTTACAGAAGATGGTTGAGGAACTAGATAGAAAAGCGACAGAGGTAGGTCTAGAGATGAACTATAGTAAAATCAAGACTATGACAAACCAAGAAGACCAATTAGAAATAGTAGTCAAACAGAATAAATTAGAGCAGGTGGCAGAATACATATACCTAGGACAGATAATAAAGCTGAACAGGGACAATCAAACAGAAGAAAAAAAAGAAGAACTTGACTAGCATGGGCCTCATTGAAAAACTATCATATATTCTAAAAAATAAAAAGTTCCCTCAATATATGCGAACGAAAGTATTCAATCAGTGCATTTTACCAGTTAGCACATATGGCTCACAAACATGGACTTTCTCAAAGGAGAACATCGACAGGATATCCAAAACACAAAGAGCAATGGAAAGACAGATGCTGGGTATCGGTCTGAAAGACAGGAAAAGAAACTCATGGATCAGAGAAAAAACAAAGGTGAACGATGTATCAAGACAGGTTGCAAAACTTAAATGGAACTTCGCCGGTCACACTCTCCGGCAAAAAGATGAAAGATGGAATAAGCGAATTCTACACTGGAGACCATGGGAAAAGAAAAGAAAAAGAGGAAGACCACAGATGAGATGGACTGACGACCTTAAGAGAACGGCAGGAAAGGACTGGATGCAGATCCAGTCCCAAAATAGAGACCAATGGAGATTAACAGGGGAGGCCTATGCCCAAGAGTGGGCGTTTAAGGCTGATTAGATAGATCTAAACTAAATACTTCTTGGTATATTATAAATAATACAAGATCTTTGATCATCTAAATATAACAATACAATAATACAAAGGATCTTTAAACTCTATGTATAAGAGCCGAAGTGAAAAGGGATATTGAAAAATAAAAAATTGACACGAAAAAACTTACTGTTATCATTGACAATAGCTTGTAAATAAAACGGGGTTAAATTTAAAAAAATATATTATAGTCAAGTTTCATTCGCCAACAAAATGTTTTGAGAATAACATAAATGAAGAGTTTTTTTTTTAATTCAATTATAAAAATTCTTCAATAGCGGCTAGGTCGAACAAAAATAATTCGTATTTTACAGAGATAATACCCACAAACTGCGAGGAATCGAGTGGGACACACCCTTCCCGCTCGACACAATGAATGAATAGGTGATTCTGTGAGTACTTATAATTTAATAATACGTATGGACGAAGAAGTTCACACTTCATAAGGCTTTATACATTGTATTTGTCGTCTGGAGATTTTCAAAGAAGAAAAAGACTGATGGTTCTCAAAGATACATAGGCCAGTAAAAAAGAGGATAAGAAAAAAACGTTTATGTTCGTTGTGTTTTATAGAACGTATTTTAAAGATATTCGTCACTTAACTCAAAAGGTGTACATGGCTTATAATTTGTATTAAAAAACTTTCTTCTTTTTCTTCGAGTGCCATATGAAAAGCTACCGATGGCGCGGCGATCAAATATCCAATTCTTTCTATGATCGTGTCTATCCAATTCGTTCTAAGAGTACCAGAATACCTTCTTTGTTTTGTCTAAATATAGTAACAGCTTTCGACACTCCATACCAAACACTTATGTTTCTTAGCCAAGAATGTTGTTTTCTGCCAGGATCACGTTTTCCCCCAATTTTTCCTTGTAATATTAGTTTTGATATCGAGTCTCGGGGTTCTCTCAATACCTGTCACACTAAAATTATTTTACGATGTTTACAATATGTATTCAACCGTATTTAACAATTGTGAAATCAAATGAAGAGACTGATATGTTTGTGTACACACCTATGACAAATCAAAAAATGGAAAAAGGGAAGTACTTTTGAAGAGTGTTAACACACTTGTTCTTCTTCTTTAAGTTCCATCTTCTATCGAAGGTTGAAATCATCATGGCTATGCGGACTCTGTTGACTGCCGCTCTAAAAAGTTCTGCACTACTGCATTCACACCATTCAATTAAGTTCTTAAGCCAGGATATTCTTCGTCTTCCCAAATTTCGCTTTCCTCGGATTTTGCCCTGCATAATAAGTTGTAATAATGCGTATTTTGGCCCTCTCATCACATGTCCCAAGTACTCAAGTTTTCGTCTTTTAATAGTTAATATTATTTCCGCCTCATTTCCTATCCTTCTAGTTACTTCCATGTTTGACATGACATGACAACACACTTGTTGCAACCCAGCAATTTGAAATACTCCAATTGTTGCTGAACAATTTCAGCGTAATTATGTATTCGTATATTTTTAAGAAAGTCTAACAATGTTTTTGAAAGCCAATCAAGCATTCTTTTCTATATCTGACATTGTTGTGGTAAAACACCTCTAAGAAGCTGCCGAATCTGTGAACTATCAAAAACACCGGCCTTTATTTTTACGAATGAGACAGTCTAGGAAGTGTTGAAATAAGGTACTTGAAAAAATCTTCTTCAATTTGCAAAGATTGGACGAATTGTTTGATGAGACCCAATTTTTTTTCTAGATGCGGAAATATAATGTTGTTTTGTCAACAAGTACCTTATGTTTTTCACGAGGTCCATTGTACAGCAGAACACACTTCAAGATCCACTCTGAGCTATCAATAAGCTGTCACCATTCAGTTGCATTATAGACTAAGATTCCTAACTCTTAGAATAAACCACGTACAATATGGCAATACACAAATTCAGCATCACTTCGAACTATAATATAGGAATAAACTTTTTCTTAATAGAAAATAGGTTACCTTAGCTGGCTTTTTAAGTAAGTTTCCCTAACGTTGTCTTGATGAAAAGATCTCTGAAACTTTTTTTGGATAGATCTAAATTTCGCATTAAATTATTTTCATTTAAATCATGCTCATCATATCCCATTTATCGAAGAAGGTTATGGGGTAGCTATATTATGGACTAGGAAAAAACTTGACGTGCTAGTGAATAACTAATTACAGTTTTGAAACCATCATAGCTTTAATACCCACAAAATAGCATAACAACCAAACTCAACAAAATTTTTTCAAATTGTTCTTTAGTGATGTAAACAAAAGCATGTCCAAGAATTTTGTGACATTTTTTAAAACAGGAATATGCAAGCTTTAAAGGTAAAACTATTTTATCTAAACTACATTCAGCATCTGAATATATATCACAATTTTTTGTCAGATAAAAAGTGTGGTTTAAGTGTGCTGTCAAATTATATGCTAGCAATGTGTGTCGAGTAAATATACGAGGACACTTGTAAGTTTTAAAAAAAATTAGGTACACGATACTTACTTACTTATTTTTCATGTCCGGAACACCAACAGCTTTAATTTTGTGTTTCCAATGGCTGGCCACATAGACGGCCCTGTCAGTCACAGGTATCGTCCTCCTGGTATCCCCATTTCTTAGTCTGTTTAGCGCTTTCCATGTGGCCTACGGCAAATTGTGTCCAACGGCCATTTCCTCTGAGGGGGCAAAATGTGTTGTAGCTGACGCTTGCCATAGTTGCATTCGGCGCGTCTTTGGCTCTTTGGGAAGGGATCGGGATATTTTCAGAAAGCTTTTTCGAGATCTTAGTCTACTTGGCTGAACTTGGTGGTTATACAAAATGTGTTTTCGATCCTTCTCCTGCTTTTTTGTTCTATCTCTGACGTGACCTGTCTTCTGATAGCAGATGTAGCGATTCCAACTATAGGGTAGACCAAAATGAGAGGTGTCGGTTTCAGGCAACCAGATATTATACAAACCATTTCATTTAACGCAACATTGACGTTTTTAACGTGAGCAGTGTTATTACTATTTTAATGGGAATACGCCACAATTAAAGGTTCTTCTTCTTTTTGTGCCACTCCTATCGGAGATTGGAAATCATCAAGGCTATTCTGACCTTGTTTACGGCTGACCTAAAGAGTTCATTAGTGATGCAGCCAAACCACTCTCTCAAATTCCGCAACCATGACATTCTTCTACGGCCTGGATTCCGTTTTCCTTCTATTTTTCCCTGCATTATATTTTGAAGTAATGCGTATTTATGTCCTCTCATCAGGTGACCAAAATATTCGAGTTTTCTTCGCTTTAGCGTTAACAAAATCTCTGGGTCTTTTCCTATTCTTCGTATTACTTCACAGTTTGTTATTCTTTCAACCCAACTAATCTTCAGCATTCGACGGTAGCACCACATCTCGAAACTTTCAATATTTTTCGTGTTGTTCTGTTTGAGAGTCCAGGCCTCTACACCGTATAATAGCGTGTTAAATAAATAGCCTCTCAGCATTCTTAATCGTAGAGGGATGCTTATATTTCTGTTGCAGAAGAATTTTCTCATCTTTATGAAGGTGGCCCTGGCAATTTCGATACGTCTTTTTATTTCACTGTTTTGGTCTCCAGTTTCGTTTATTAAAGTTCCCAAGTATTTGTAACTCGATACTTTTTCAACTTGAGTGCCGTTTATACTAATATACGCTGGTTGTGTCATGTTTTCACTAAAGACCATATACTTGGTTTTTTTAATATTGATATTTATACCATAATTGTTGCATAAATTAAAGGTTAAAAGTAGTTTATTGGCGTTTCAATTTCTACTTCGGAAAAGTTCTCAAAATACAAACATTAGTATTTATGTATCTTGATATTTGTTTTACAATGTGTACAAATTTATCGTATGAATCAGAGCACGGTTCTAGCTGGGAACCTTTTTGGTCTGCTTGAAATGCTTCAGAAAACTTTTCCCATTTTGTTTTAGTGAAATTAAACCTTTTTTTTGAAAGGAACAATTTCGTATCTCATTGTCGCGTTCAAAAGGCAAGTTATTGGTCTGTGCTGTGTTTTTGGGAGGGCGCTTCTAACAATTTTTGTCACCTGGAAACATGCAGGCTATTTAGGATCATAAATAAATTTGAGGTTAGTTTTATTAAGGATCTCAAAGAATATTCTTTATTGACGCTTGATTTATTCTCTGATTGCTATGAACGTGTTATTATACTGATAAAGTTTGGTATTCACTCTTAAGATATTTTAATTGATCATTTCATAGTCTTTAATTTTTTTTAGTGTTAATTGCATATATAGGTCTATCAAATTGATTCCACTAGGCGATCAAAAATTCGCTGTAATTTCCTCACACTGCTATTAATTATTTTTTTTTGTCGTTGTTTGTGGTCACCATAACTATGATCAAATGTGAGAAAATATAATGACATTTTTAGAAATATGACGATCTTCTTCTAAGGTAGCAATATTTTCTACAGATTGTTATTGAAAGGAAAAACAAACTTCACACGGGACAACAAATAAATCAAATCGACAATTAATTGGCACCAAGACTTCCTTGTGAACGGGGAAATTCCTGCGAGACTAATTATATTTATCGGTGATAAATATAGCGAGCAGAGAGAGACAGAAAGATCACCGGAGTCTGGAACCGACCGCATAATTTTTCCTCTTAATAATTGTTTGTATACGTACATAGATATATATGCGGATTAATTACTTATTATATATATCTACTAGATAATTACTGTACAATTTGTTTTGTTTCAATGTCAAATGGTCTCAGATACAGTGATAATTGTCGGAGGTGACATGCAAACTATGATATATTATGTGGTGCATGCGAAATGCGAAATCAGAAGTTGTGGGATTAATTAAATCGTTTTTTATTTAGCGTAGAAGGAGTGCTCTCCACAGCGCAGATACATTTCGAAATAATATTAAAATAAGAAGATGATGGAATAAATTTCAACCACAGTATTGATAAAGGGATGGGCAATTATTCTATGCTATAATATCTATGAAAATAAAATACTTATTTTAGAGAAGAATAATTGAAAAAGTTTAAATAATGAATTGATAAAAAACGAAATAATTTATCACGAAATTGTTTTAGATTTTATCCTCTTCAAGGAATGGATACTCCTTTTTTGATGATGAGTCTACATTGGTATTAAGAGAATATATTGTTAAGGAAAGTGGTGTACGTGTTGGCAGAAATAAAGGATGGGGAGCTAGTTGACCTACATTACATTGCACAGAGCAGGATATTCAACTCTGTTAAGCACTTAAGTTTATGAGAACTACTCTTTGATCAGCGTCGCTATTGAGTGTCATATTCTAAGAGGATTGTTTTTATAGGATAGCACGACGTTTGCTCATAATTCTTATCAAGATTTTACGCTCCCTTGTCATAAGTTTGTTTATTTGGCGTGTATTTAATGAGAAGTAGAGTCTTGCTTCATAATTGACAATATTACTGTAAGGGTTTTTTATACATGAAGAAGAGTAAAATGGTAGAAATCCTCAAATTTTTCATGTAATGTTTTTAGATTAATCAGGTTATCTTCCTTTCTTATCCTAGTTAGAGTATTTTAAACATCAGTATTTTAATTAAGTATCTTTCTTTCTATATATAAGTCTTTCTATGTTAAGCATTATGTGATTGACTTTTTTAAGATGTTAGGTGGTAAGTTCTGCTTGAATCTTGTTTACAAAACGTTCCATTTTGTTGCAGTGGGGTGATCCTGCAGAGAAAGGATCATCAGCATATAGAAGAATATTTTTGAATCTTTTTTTGGGAGAGGGAGTTCGCTGTTGTAAACTGTATAACGTATAGGCGTTAGTATTGAGCCCTGTATAACTCCTTGAGCAGTAAACGAAGTCCATGGTTTATTAGCAACATTTACACAGATAGTCCAAGCAGTAATATATGAGTTTATTGTTCGCAGGAATGGAATTTGCATTAAAGCTTGGTGAAGTTTTACGATAAGGCCTGAGTGTCACACCTCATCAAATGCTTTCTGGATATCTACGCTTTTCTGGACAAGAGATGCCCATTGCATATTGTCTATGCCGTATTTATTGCCAGAAATACAATACCAGTATGTTGCTACAATACCTAACAAAGACAAATAACAACAGAACTACTAGAAACAGGCCTAAAGATTGCTAATAAACAAAAGCGAAAACAATAAATAAATTAGCGCTAAATTACAAGATATGCTAAAAAAACGACGACAACTCCTGAATGATAACAAAAGAAATACAGTGGAGTTTACCGAACTAAACAAAACCATAAGAAAACAGATAAAGGAAGATTTAAAGAAATTATAAGAAGATCGCATTAAGAAAATCATAGAGAAGAACAAAAGTTTAAAAACAATCAAGACAAATATAGGAACAAGAAAACTAATTATGCTTAAAGCTGAGAACAATGAAGAAAGAGATCTAGGAGAAATAGTAAAAATCACAGAAAGATATTTCACAGACCTACACAGTTCTAAAAATGACCCACCACTATCATTTAAACAGAATCTCTCGAGGAAAATACAAAATGTTGGCTCAGAGGTATTACCAGAAATAACTGAAGATGAAATCGAAAAATCCGTAAACGACATGAAAAGAACTAAAGCGACCGGTGAGGACAAAATACTAGCGGAACTGCTGAAAGAAGAAGGAGACACGATAAAAAAAATGTTAAAAATACTGTTCAACAAATGTCTCTTTGAAGGTAAAATACCTAAACAATGGAGAAATGCCAACACAATCTTAATACATAAGAAACGAGACCGAACAGACCTAAACAACTACCGTCCCATTTCCCTTTTGTCACAACCATATAAAACCTTTACAAGAATAATAAACAACCGACTAATCTATAAACTTAGTAACTACCAACCAGTGGAACAGGCCGGATTCAGGAAAGGATACAGCACAATCTATCATCTACATGCGCTTAAAATCTTAATTGAGAAAACCAATGAATACAACCTTCCGCTGTACTTAGCATTCGTAAATTATGAAAAGGCTTTCGACAGCATTAAACACTGGGCGGTTGAAAAAGCTCTGGTCAATAGGAGCATAGATTCAAGATACCGACAATTGATACATGATATTTACCAAAACGCAACCATGACCGTAATTCTGGACGACAAATTAAAAACGGATAATATAAAAGTTAAACGAGGAGTCCGACAAGGCGATATAATTTCACCTATAAACTGTTTACCTTGACCCTCGAAGATATAATAAAATCAACAGATTGGGAAAACAGATGAATATGTATTAACGGAAAGTACATAAATCACCTTAGATATGCGGATGGTATACTCCTGATCTCTTCAGAATGACAAGAACTGGAATTAATACTGAATGAACTTCATGAAAAATCACTGCAAAAAGGCCTAAAAATTAACTTCAATAAAACAAAAGTGATGACAAACACGGAAGACCAAGAGGCAATAAAAATATAAACAAAGTAGTATATCTATCTAGGACAAGCAATCAAAGCTAACAGAGAAAATCAAACAGTCGAAATATCGAGACGAGTAAGAATGGGATGGGCAGCGTTCGGCAAAGTTTCTTACATTCTAAAAAATCAAACAATACCTCTATACTTACGAAGCATGGTATATAACTCCTGCATAATACCGGTGTTCACCTACTGACCACAGACATGGACATTTACACAGGCCAATTTGGATATGATAAGGAAGGCACAAAGAGCGACGGAGAGACAAATGTTGGGTATATCACTTAAAGAGAAAAAACGTATTCAATGGATCAGGACCAGAACAAAGACAGTAGACGCGATAGAACAAGCAGCAAAACTGAAATGAAAATGGGCTGGACACAATGAACGTCTCCAAGACGGACGCTGGAACAATGCCATCGGAAAGTGGAGTTCATACAATGCAAAGAAATCAAGAAGCAGGCCACAGATGAGGTGGAAAGATGACATCAGGAAACAAGGAGGTCCCACATGGCAGAGAACAGCTCAAGATAGGGAAAGATGGAGAGAACTGGGGAAGACCTATATCCAACAACGGAAGGATAGAGAATAGGTTCAAAAAAAACATGTGAGTGATATCGGTCGATATGTTTGTGGATCTGATTTGGGTTTAGTTTGTTTTAGAATAGCTATTATGATTGAATTTTTCCATGATTTAGGAAACACGTTTCTGGATAGGATTATATTATATATTTTAAGTAGATGTTCTTTAGATTGACGGCCTAAATTTTTATTTTATTGATTATTTTTTATTTATACAATAGATTGAAATTTATTTTGGATATTTCTATTAAAGATAAACAACCCGAAGAACAAGCGGGATTTAGGGCCGGACGCTCCACTATGGATAATATTTTCACATTAAAAATTGCAATGGAAAAACGAGTGCAGAGAAATAGAGAAACCCATATAGCTTTAATAGACCTGGAAAAAGCATATGATAGTGTACCGATCTACCAACTATGGATAGAAATGGATAACTTGAAAATAAACCCAATTCTTATTAACGCCACTCAAAAATACTACGAACAAAACTTTGCAAGAATTAAAATGGGACAAGAAATCACCTCTCCTTTTCAAACAACAAAGGGACTAAGACAAGGCTGCTGTCTGTCATTTAAAATCTATTTGGACAGATCCTTAGTGAAATGGGTAAAAAAATGTAGAAACATGGGTATAACGGTGGAAAAAAAACACGCTATATACACTTTTCTTTGCGAATGACCAGGTAGTAATTGCCAAACATAGCTACGATCTTAGCTATATGGTAAGAAAACTGCAAGAAGAATATGAGGTGGCAGGTCTAAACATGAATATGACAAAATGTGAATATCTATCAGTGGGAACAGATGAAATATGTGACCTAGTCTTGGAAGACAAAATCAAAGGAGTACAATCCTGCAAATATTTGGGGTCATTTTCAATAAGAAGGGAAATAGCGTATATGAAATCAGGCAGAGAATAAACAAGGGTAGAGCACCGTGTCTTAAACTCTCTTCTCTGGCAAAAAACAATTCGACGAGAAACCAAAAAACACATTTACGGTAGTATAGTCCAAAGTATTACACTTTACGGTTCGAAAGTATGGGACGTCACCAAAGCTAATAAAAACAAACTTATGACGACAGAAATGGATTATCTGAGACGAAGCTGCGGTAGATCGAAACTAGTAAGAGTTAGGAACGAACAAATAAGAAACGAAATGAAAATGGAGCGAAATATCAATGATGACATAGAAAGAAAACAACTAATCTGGTTTGGACATGTTAAAAGAATGCCAGAGTACAGATGGTTTAAAAGAGTACTGGAATGGATCCCTCCTGAAAGAAGAAAGAGAGGACGACTACGGAGAAGTTGGCGCAACGATATTGATGAAGCAATGGCGGCAAGAGACTTAGAAGAGGCAACTGCAAATGACAGAAAAAGATGGAAATTGGGGGCGGAGAAGCGGCGACAGCCGTAATCAATCCGTTATTATTATATATTTATTATTTTGGATATTTATATATTGTATTATTCCTTATGGTCCTCTTCCTTACAAATGCAACAGCAGAGATATTGAACCACGAAAACAGAGCCTGAGTAAAATTTAGTTAAGGTGTAAATTATAATATGATATAAATAAAAAAAATAAATTTTCCTTATCATAATAATAAATTATTTGTAATTATCTGCAGATTTGCGTTACAATATCTCATTAAAATATTTCGTTTTGGAAACAAGTACATGCTATATAATTTTTGACTGTCATACTTTTATATACATACATGTACACGTTCGAATAGATAAAATATACAAACATCCACTTGCTCTCTCGAATTTAGACAAAAAATCACTCCATTTTTGCATCAACAAGTGTGCAATTCAAAAGATTTTAATATATTTTAATGAATGCAGGACATTCTTTTTGGTATGCGCACGTTTAATATATGTGTTATAAATATTAATTAAAATGTTAATTTACGGAGTGTATTAAATCCCAGTTAAATTCCTCGTAAGTGGTAACAACTATATTAATTTTTGTTTCATTGTAATAATGTTAATTGAGTTTTAAATATTTGATTATTGATAAGTTTTGATGTACGGTTTTTGGCGGTTGGTCCAACGGATTTTTTTTAAAGGCACTCAGTCAGCATTAAGCAAAAACCGTTTCTTCTGCTAGTAATAAAATATTGAACCCTTTCGTGGACCTTAACTATGGGAAAATCGCAAGCTATTCAAATTATAAGCGATGCATAATTCGAATAAAAGAGTTGCCCCAAATTTGCATCTGGGAACATCCCAAAAGTTCATTTATAGTTTCAGGTATCAAGTAGTTCTCAGGTAAAGTCTAAACAGAATTAAATCTCTCATCCATCTTCCTGTACCACTATTAAAATACGTCGAGTCAATATCCTCAATAAATAAGGGTGCATAGGCATCAAGCTGATATCTCATTCGGAAAGAGACACGTATTAAGGAAGCGTTTTTTACCTACCTGCTTAATATATGCGAATTTATGCAGAAGTACCTGCATGAATGTTAAGTGTAAAAGACACCCATTTAAATGGTTAACCCCTGCACCTTCCCTTTCAATACAGATCGGGACCTGAGACTATTAAGATTAACAAAAATTTCCCTATGCCCTTTCTATATAGCCGATTGCACAATATTGGTGTGTGTAATGTGACAAAAGGATCAAAATAAATAAAAAGCAGGGCGGAAGGATTTTTCAACCCTCCACGTGGGACCTGCCCTTCGGATCGAAGAATAATCGAACGAGCTGATAGTTATTTATTATGCATATTTGATTTTCTTATTTGAATATACCTGAGACCCTTGTGAGAAAATGTAAATTAATCGTAGTCGACCAAGCGAACCCTTTAAGCCTTTGAGTACACCATTTAAGTGCTAGTCATCATGAAGATTAGATATGGGAATGTGGATTTGGCCAAAATTTGAGACACTTTTCCGTTTGGACTAAATAAATGTTATTGAATGATTGGGGTTGCAAATTTTGAGAGATTAATACATTCAAGCTATATTTGTAACGTATTTTTTGACGGGCCTTTAAATAGAAAAATCGTTAGAAAGGGTTAAAACGGTCGAATTTATGTCGTTTATCATGTGAAAAATGTTTAAAAAGTCACAGACTAAAAACCAGTAAAATGTGCTAAAACCTATAAAAAATATTAATAAAACTTTGTGCTATGTAAAAAATGTAAATGTAGTAAGAAGTAAACAACCATCATTAGCCTTTAACTGGTAACTCTATTTTTAATTACATAAATGGTGACCATGAGTCTGATAGACTCCTGGCTAAAAAAGGCTGTTTTTGTCGAGCTGGCACCTAAAAAAATGCAATAAAACAGTTTTTAATAATAAACAATACTGTAATGTCATTTTTATTTAGTTAGAAAATAGGACTTCTAACAAAAACAGAAACAGAAAAAATGGTAACATTTTATATAACACATAATTTTTAAAGTCATATACCAAAAAAAATTAAACACACACAAACAAATATATAATATATGTATGTTTGAAAATAGGTAAATTTTATATAAAAAATTGTTAAAAACAACATAATTCCAATTCTGCACAAAACCTGCAAATCACAAAAAAACGTTAAAAATCTATTTATAATCTAGCCTGGTACAATTTATACAAATTTTTCGAGAATATTGCAAACATATGGGTTTTTGACACGTTTTGCAAAAATATGCAATCTTTCTTCTTAATTTGGATGGACAGATGTAGCAATATTTTGTTATCATTTCTTCGTCGTTAGCCTTATTTTCGGGAATATCAAGGATACTTCCGATCAATTCTTTCAGCTGCCTTTGTAATGTTGGCATTTCATATCTTCTATGCAAATGTGAGGAAACGAGTTCACTGGCCAGGGTTTTTATAAATTTAAATCTAGTCCCATTATTTTCGGGAATTGAAGTAAATATAATGAATGAATTTACTCCACATACATCTTCTATAACATAATCAAGTTGTAAAAAGAATTTATTTCTAGTATTTCTATAGAATGGTGCACGGAAGAAATTAATATCACAGCTTTATTTTTCTTAGTCCTATGAGATAAAAATATAAATCTAAATGGTAAATCCATACAAAGTGTCGCCTTTATTACGATTTGGTCGCGGAAGGAACTGTGGAGGAATTTTTTTTTTATTTCTTCCCATTGTGCCAACGAAAGTAAGTTTATGTTATTGTAGATGATAGATGATAAACCAGTTATCACCAGTTACATTTCTATTAGTATTGTAAAGATGTTTGAATAATCTTTTAACTACTTGAGTAGGTATGCTCATTCTTCTTTCTTCATTTGTGAGGCTAAATGCACCTGAACCTTTCCCAGCATAAATGTAAGCATTATGTAAATACCCAGTTAGTGCATCAGTCATACATAAGAATTTTATCCCATATTTACAGGGTTTGCGGGGAATATACGTTTTAAAGCGACATCTGCATCTGAAGCTTACCAGCATTTCGTCTACACATACATTTTTCTCAACTTAAATATGCCTCTTTTGAATCGCTTACAAATAAGTCAAAGAATTATTGGATAGCAGCAGCTGAATTACCTCTTGCTCTTTGTTCTCGGTCCGAGGCATCGTCAAACCTTAAGGCGGCCATCAGGGTCAGGAAACGTTTCTGTGACATAACTGCTCTAAATATAGACCGTTCTTTCCCGTTCGTAGCAAACAGACTTCGTACATCCTCATGATTTGACTTATAAATAGAATTATAAAGAAGCAGTCCCAAGAAAGCTCTAAATTCTATTTCATCCTTTTTATATTTTTGATATTTTGGCCGAAAAGTTGCGAGTTTTTCGTTATTGTTCTTGACAACAAGACTATACATATCTGGTGAGAACAATTTATTAAAATAATAAACGGTACTCTACTCTGACTTTTCTACTTTTGAACGGATTGATGGGAGTACAACCATATTGTGAGCAGGCGTACGGACGTTTCTAGTTGGCTCCTTTCTACTCCACTTATACCTATTCTTTCCATAATAATAATTGACATATACTTCATGTACTCTTCTTCATCTTTGTTGGATATCATTTCTGAGTCTTGTTGCTGTTCATTTTTACTTAAATCTTGTTCACTGTGCGTAAAATGATCATTTTTCTATATAATATCCTTCTTCCACATCATCACTAATGTCACTGTTCGCCTCATTATACTATTTTGTGCACAATTCTTCGAAATCATCTAATACTCTTACAGCTTTAAGAGAACTATCCATATTAAAATAACACTAATGGTGACCTTGCGTCTAGTAGACTCTGCGACGTAAATATTTGTAAAACGGGATTATGTGAGACGCATGGTCAACAGTTAAGGGTTAAAAACAAATGCGTAGGTTGAAGCTTCCGAGAAAAAATTATTTTTATTTTCATTATGGCACAAAAAATACTTATCCGATGATATTCGTATCTATTTCTAGGATTTAGTTTTTTTCCAGTCTTTTTGAATACCATAATACACTGCCCTACAAAATTAACCGGACATTAAGTCAATTTTAAGTAAAATAAAAAAAAAGTCTTTTTCTTCTTTTGGTGCCAATTCGTTTCGAATATCGGCGATTTATTTGGCTATAATTATTTTATTGGTGATGGATATTTAAGTGATGGTTTAAATAGATTAGTTTTTGTTGTGGAGAACCATTTCCTCAGGTTTTTTAACCATGACATTCTTCTTCTTCTAATTCCTCGCTTTCCGAATACTTTGCATTGAAGGCTTATTTTTAGTAATCTGTATTTAGTGCCGTTTCTACATACAGACAGTACAATATACAAACAGGCGAATCAACGCCCTTGGACTTAACGATAGCATATAATAACTTCTCTGCATTATTGACATGACATAGATTAGACTACGCTTATAACATTAATTATTAGCCAATAATAATCACGAATAACTTGTTCATGCCTAAAAATGGAAAGCACACCTCTAAGTGGAAAACGAAGCAAGCAAATTGGACATTATTTGAAGATATCATCGAAAAAAATGTCACAAACTATAAAATATCCAACAATATTGACACAGACATCGAAACCTCTTTCAGCATCATCTTTGATGTAGCAGAGGTAACCATTAAAAAAGCTGCACTTGTTACAAAACATAAACCAGTTCCTTGGTGGAATGAACAATGTAAGACATCGATCGAAGCTTACAAAAAAGCCTTTAACAAATACAAAAGACATAAAACACTTAAAAATAAAATAGAATTTTAAAAACTTAAAGTTAAAGCTCAGTTAACAATAAAAATTTCAAAAAAAAATTCGTAGGCTCAATTTGTGTCCAGTATAAACAGTAGGACCACTATGTCTGAAATGTGTAAGAATGTCAATAAATATCTGGAATACCGGCTTATAATAAAATCACTCAACTAAAGAAATATGATAGAATAGTCACAGATGATCTAGAAATAGCAGAAGAATTTGCTAATAAGTATAAAAATAGATCTAATACAAGCAAATATAATAATAATTTTATCAGGTTTAAATAGAACGAAGAATGCAATGTAATTACACCGTTTGTAGATGACAAGATGCTTCAAACACCAAATTTAATATAAATGAATACAAAGATGCATTAAATTTATTTAAAGAGAATAGTGAGTGTCCAGATAATATCCCAATGGTTTTTCTAAGAATGCACACAATCATCTTCATATTTAATACTATTTGGACAGACAACATATAATGCCAATATTAAAACCAAAATGTTCCAAAACAGATCTTGAGTCTTATAGACCAATTGCACTAACATGTACTGCAGGCAAACTGTTAGAGCAAAACTTGTCAACCGTCGTCTCCTTCGGACACTTGAAGATCGAAATATTATTATTCCAGAACAAAGTGATTTCTGACAAAGTACATCAAATCTAGACAATATTATAGACCCAGGAATTAGTGTACAGGAAGAGTTCGTCCTTAATCAAAAATGTATTGGAATAATCTTCGACATTGAAAGAGTCTTTGATACATCTTGGCGTCACCGTATCATCAGATTACTGTACGATTTAGAAATTAAAGGCAATTGCCTTGAATTTATAAGAAACTTCTTATATAAAATGTATATGCAAGTTAGAGTAAATGGAAATTTGTCGTCAAAAGTGGAATTAGAAAATGGAATGCCTCAGGGATCTGTTATAAGTCATACGCTATTTATAATTGTCAATAATGATGTTCTACGAAATTTAAAACTTAAATACCGCTATATATTATACTGACGATCTCGTAACATTTGGTGAAAGCAAAAACTTAATCAACCTCTCACAACTTGCACAGAGTTTTTTGTTAGATATTGAAAAATGGTCACAGGAAATAAAATATTATATTTTCAACAACTAAAACTAAATATGTAGTGAAGATACGTCGATGGTAATTAAAGTAAACTGTATACCCAAGCATAATCAAGCCATTCAGAGCGATGCTGGGAATAATTATATTCCACTAATCACCAAAAATTTACCCATTGAATTACCATCATACTTGTACTCATTGCGTCGAGTAATGACGATAAATATACGAAGAAGGTTACGTTTCGATTTAATTTGAGTCTCTTACCACTCCCTGACATGTGTTTCTGGGTCTACCCGTCATCAGAAGGAGTTTGTAAGAAGACTCAAACTAAATCAAAACGCACCGATTACTCTGGCAATTACAGAAAAATAACTACCAGAGTATGCTACCTTCTTCGTATAAATATATAGTATTTTCTAAAAACAAAGTCAGTTAAGTATATAATCTATTTAGTTTCTTATAATAGCGTCTTTTCTGTTGTCTCTGGGTGATTTGTAATCTCATCTCTGATTTGTGACCTTTTAGTTCGTAAAATGTGTTTAGCAAGATTAAGTCATGTTTAGCTGCAAAGGTACTTATTGATTCTCATCGTTGATCTCTCTCTCGTAATCTATAAGGATTAATATATTGCCCTTCTTTTCCGTTACCTATTTTAGCATTGAAATCTCCCATGACTATAAGAAGTTTATGTGATGGAAGAGTTTGAATTGCAAGGGATAGAAGATTTGACAAGGCATATATTTTTTTTATATTGCTTACGGTCGATTAAAATCAACAAAGCATCAAATAATCAAAGCATTAATTAGCGATTAATAGATCAATAATCAGAATAATTAGAGCAATAATCAGAAAATGTTTTTTAGTTAAGCACAAAATGTTGCAAAAATAAATATGAGTAAGCTTTATCAAGTGAAGAAGAGTAAAAGAGGAATAGCAAAGGAAAAAGAAAACGAAAAAAAAAAAGATTACTGGTATTTGCCATACAATTTTTGTTATTTCTTTTTGGAACCTGGGTGTATTTCCTTGTTTTCCTCTTCCTTATTTTACAGGTATTGGTGATATGTCAATTTCCTTTAAAATATGATTATTTCCCGCTTCTAGTTTCCAATTTTTCTCTTATGTCTTTTAAACTCCTTTTTTGATAATAAATTGTTTGTCTTTCTATATCAACTCAGTATTTAAAGTGTAACAACTGCTACAAAATGCTTTAAAGATGTCAGTTTCATAGTATACTACCGTATTGTCCACTTTGCTCCACACCTTCGCTTTTCACGTATTTTAACGCCGATGATAAGTTGATACAAAAAAAATTGTTGATACAAAAAAAATGATCACATTGTTAAAAAAAAAAACTTAAAATCACTGTATTTTAAGTAAAATATGTATTTTATGTAAAAAAAAAGAAATCACTGTATTTTATAAGTAGTATGATGAAGAAATGTCAAATTTCGGTTAAAAGTTTGTTTCTTTTAACTGGATCACAATTTTTTTATGCAATTTGAAACAATTTGATAAACGGTGTACTCTAAATTGATCACAAATTGTCAAAATTTGGATTAAAAATAAATTGAGACAATAGTAGAGTTACCCTGAACTTTTCAAGTTAAAATATCACATCGTTAATAACAGAGTATAGTAGCACTACGTTCAGAACATCAATTACCTTTCATTCGTTTGAACTGTCCCCACTAGCGAACTTACCTGTATACCTACATGGTCTCAGTCATACTTATAAGTAGTACCTATTTGAAAAATTATTACTCTGTTATTCCTGTCATAGTTACGATCGCGCTGAAGGTGTGTCAAGGAAATTTTTAAGCGGTGTAATCAGCAAAGATTTATGCGCTGGCACTCGCTGTCTGATCCAAATTATATAATTTTCTTGTATTTGTTTTGACCTTTTATATAACTTTAATGAGTCTCCTAGCACAACACGTTTGAAACTTCCGATTAACACTAAGATCTAAATATACTGCTAGAAATAATCGATGTAACATATTTTTTTGTTTGTGTATCAACAGTTCAAAGAGCGTATATAAATAAAGATATAGATCTTGTTTGATGGCTTAAAATTCGTGGTCGTCTTTGCTTATTTAAATTTGCCAGGTTGATTTACCAAGCTAAAGTTTCATGTAAAAAATGTATTCAACGTTTGCTTCGTTCTTAGACCTCCAGGTGTCAAAAACTCCGGTTACAGCTCACCTACATTATGACATTTCCCATTGCTAACTTTCAGAAGAAATCAAATACAATGAGAAGGGCACAAATGAAGAACATAACTCTGTCACATTAAAAAGCTATGTTGATAGATTTAAAGTTATAATCAGATGAAAAGAATATTTAAAGAATAAAAAAGCATAAAATAAAGTTATTAAACAGACAGACATATAGCTATTTTAAAAGTATTAGAAGAATCTACATCTATGTATCATCTACCTTAGTATTCTGGTCGATACCAAAATTGATAGTGACGATTACAAGACCGACGAGTTCAAGAAAAACTCATCATCACACAGCCAAATTTGTCCACTGTCGAACATAGGCCTCCTCAAGATGTCTCCACTCTTCTCTGTCCTGTGCAGCTGCGATCCAGTTTGTCACTATTCTTTTAATGTCGTCCGTCCATCTGGTAGGTGGTCTTCCACGATTTCGCTTGTCTGCCCTTGGCCGCCATTCTAAAATCTTCTTTGTCCATCTGTTGTCTCTCTGTCTTGCGACGTGTCCTGCCCATTTCCACTTCAACTTCGTAATCCGTTTTATGACGTCTTCCACTCCAGTTCTTTGCCGTATCTCATCATTTCGTATTCGGTCTCTTAAAGTTACGCCAAGCATAGATCTTTCCATTTTTCATTGTGCTACTTGTAACTTTTTTATTGATGCTTTAGTCAATGTCAGTGTTTCAGCTCAATAAGTGAGCACCGGAAGTACGCACTGGTTAAATGCTTTTCTCTTTAGCTTTATTGGGATGTTTTCCTTAAACACGTCTCTTAGCTTGCCATAGGCTGCCCATCCTAAAGCTATTCTTCTAGATAATTCGCATGTTTGGTTGTCTCTAGTTATTTGTATTTCGTGGCCCAGATATATGTATTTGTCAACCGTTTCAATATGCCAGTTTTCTAGTTTCAATGGTCCACTAGGTACTAAGTTGGTCATCATTTTAGTTTTCGCAAAGTTTATTTCCAGCCCTACTTTTTGGGAGACTCGTTGTAAATCTTGTAGCATTTCGTTGGCCTTCTTTAAGTCGTCGGTTATTAGAACTATGTCAAGAAAAACAGACAAACAAAAAAAAATTAGTACTAAATAAAAGTAAAAAAAATGACAATCCCCCCAAATTATATGCAAACCAGGACAAGGATAGATAATGGAAGAAATGGTGAAAGTAAAAGAAGAATAGAAGAATTTAAAAAAGTACCTAAGAGAACCAAAAATTGAAAATAAAAAGAAATTACTGAGGTTTAAGCAGGCGAAAAAAAGCAGAGGCAAAATAGCAATGGAAAAGAAACCAAATAATGTAGGCACTCAATCAAATAATATAGTCACTCACAAATTGGAAGGCTAGATACAAGACCACAATAATTTGAAGGAATTAGTAGAAGAGATTTAAAAAAAAAATAATACCTGTAGTAGCAGATATACAAGACAAAAAGAAACTAGGAAAGAGAAGATAGTAATTCAAATGGAATCCAGGAGAAAGAAAAGTAGGAAAGACCAATATCAAAGTGGCTGCATGAACTTGAAGAAGACTTACAAAACGCAGGAGTAAGAGAATGACCGGGAAAAACTATACAGCCATTTAGCTGTTATGTCAAGACAAAATATACAGTATAAAAAAAAATAAAAAAAAAATAATAATAACATCTTGATGTACATTTTGTTTTGAAGATTATCTTGAAATTCGTAAGTACGAATGAATGTATTCCTTAAGGAGGAACATGTTTCTCGAAAGTACCTTAAATTATAGAGCTTCCTTGTATCTGACATGTATGTTGTATTTTTCGTCATAGATAAAGTTTGAATTGAATCCAATTCAACCAATTTTATAAATCCTATACTAACAGCTGACTGACTATTTAGTGCAGCTTCCATCAGATTGGTGATGTCCCAATACAATACTTGGTTTAACAATCTTACTCCTTATCAACGTTATAGTTGCTCACTCGATTTGTTATTATTTAGTGTCATTTATTGTGTTTCAGTTGTTTACTGCTGGTTTTAGCTTTTAGTTTTTACTTTAATAAATAAAAACACTTAAGCGCATGGACAGTAAAATTATAAATATAGTGCAAACATTATATTGGAACCAAAGTGCCGTAGTTCAGATGAAATGAAGATCTGTAGAGAAGTTAGACAGGGATGTGTTTTGTCCCCACTTTTGTTTAACTTATATTCTAAAGAAATTTTCCAAAACACGCTCAATAATATTAAAATGAAAGTTACCGTTAACGAAAAATTAATTAACAACTTACGATATACAAACGACACTGTGATCACAGCAATGAGTATAGACGATCTACAACATCTTATCGAAAGCTTAAGTATGAATAGTGCTGAGATGGAAATTACTATAGACGCTGAAAAAACGAAGTACATGCTTTTTACAAAAAGACCACAAAATTTACATCACCTATTGATAATCAATAGTAACGTGATACTGCAGCAATAAACAGACGAATAGAGATTGCCAGATCAGCATTTATACGAATAAAGCGACTCCTACCGTATAAAAATCTAAATTTGGGAGATCAGACCACGTATGATAGCTAATTCGCAGTTTAAAAAGAATCGAGGCTTTCGAACACTAGCTATACCGCAATATAATCATGAACTTATAGAATTACAAATAAAGAAGTACTGGACAGGGTTGGTAAAGAAACAGAACTAATCACTATTATACAAACCAGAATACTGGAATACCTAGGCCACGTGATGAGGGAACCAAAATATGAAATTTTGAGACTCATAATACAGGGAAAGATTCAAGGAAGAAGATCTGTTGGCTGAAGGCAGAACTCATGGTAGAAGAAGCATAGAAGCATCTACGTGATTGGTATCAATCAAGCAGATCGATTGATTTGTTTAGAGCAGCTAGTTCAAAAATAAACATAGCCATGATGATTGTCAACTTCCGTAGGGAGACGGCACTCTAAGAAGAATATTTAAGATTGTGAGTGTTGACTCATCCCATATACTACTATTATGGACTCACATTGGCTACCTTTTTATCATCTTATTTTTCAAGAATAAATTTTTGTTATCAACCAGAACAGGTCATTGAAGATAGAAAGTTTCTTTTGTCTTATATGTTTTGTACAAAATTATCGAATTTAAAAGTAAATTTTTGAGAAGTAGGTTTTGACCTTGAAGAAGTTGAAGAATTGACAGTTAAAAAGTTTGTAATAAAAACTAGGAAGCTACTTAAAGTTAATAGTTTTAGCAAAGCACAGGAGTAAATTGTTGAGACGAGACAATTATTTGAACTAAACTTATATGATTTTCTTGTGTTAATTTTATGTGTAAAAGGGAATATAATTAATAATTTAGGGAAACATTTATTTCTAAGGGATGTATATAATAGAAAACCTATTGGAAAAAAGCAAATGAAGGCTATGAAAAAGAGATAAATAAAAATTGTGAAAGAAAATTTAAAAACACATTAGAAAAGGAAGAAGAACGTGTAGAAAAACAATGAAATAAGCAATGGATAAACTGTAAACATAATTTTGTAAATGTATTATCATGTAGATATAAAATTGTAGTAGTACTGCTTCCAATTCTTCTATAGTAAAATGAATCGGGTATTTTTTTATCATTCTATAGAGAAGAACTCTACTTTACAATTAGGTTGGCCCTTTGCCCGTAGGAGTTACTTGGGATTGCAGGGTAAATGACTTAGCATTATCTTTTTAAACAAGCCTTGAAATTTAGCGCTTAATGTTCAGGATTTTGGTTGTGGTAATGTTTTTGAGTAAGTTATCATCTTAATCAGCTCTTCTGTTCTTTATTTAATCTTCATAAATTTACTCATGAATGTCACTCAAGTCTGTAATATTCTGTCACTGTCTTTAGTAAATGATTTGACTAGTTCAGTAAATTTATTGCAGTTGCTGAGCAAATTTATTAAAATTTGCAAACCTCTTCCTAATATCACAATATATTGGCTGCAGGAAAAACTGCACTGATAATTCGAAGAGGCCGAAGAGATGTCCGATTGTTTCAAAGCTCTATCTACAGATTTCAAGATATCCTTAAAAATGCAGGTTTTCCGTATCTTATGTAATAAATTACTATTTATGTACCAATTAATTACTCTTAAAACATTGCCACTTCTTTAGTTATAACAGAGAAGACAGTTGGTTTTGTAGTAGCAGTTTGTCGAACATTTCCAGTAGTTTCAAAGTAAGCACTTAGTATTTTGTAAGCAGTGTTCTTTCAAATATTTAAAAGTAGGTTTAGCAGCATTGTTTTATGACGTTCTAATACTTATATTGGTTTATTAATTAAATCGTGATCGATTATATTCTTATGTTAATCTTTACTTCGGTCTCATTAGTGATACGAAGGACATTTTTTCCACTAGCGATAACATAAAATCACGTTATTAAAATATTATTGACAATTAAGTATCAATAAATTTAAGCAACAAAAACTTTATTTACATTTATAGACGAGATGTGGTGAAATGATTAATGACAGCTTCTGTTTATTCTGGTTACTAAATGAGCTTGAAGCATTTTATTGTTTCTAGATCTTTCTTAAGGCTGTTTTATCGGTGCATCAAACCTAGAAACTGTTATTTACCGACAAAATGTCTCGAAATTTGGACACAATATTCGAAACTATGTTGCTTTTAAAATGATGGTTTTACTTTTTTTATTTTTTTGTTACTTCTGTTGAAAAATTGGATTATACTGTTTAACGTTGTATTATAACCAAACTTTTTACGCCTGCAAGCGGTTGAAAGAGTTTTTTTTTCTGTAATCTGTGATTTTTTTTTCACCTTTATGTGTGTGTTCGAGAAAAAGCGTGTTCAAACTTTGAAGAAAATTGCTAAAATATACTAAAATCTAATAGTGAAACGTGTTACTTATCATTGTCGCTTAGGTTCACCGTTATCGCCTTCATTTGAATGGAGAGTAATGCATTTGTTGCCCGTTGGCCGACGCCACTGAGTAAAGATAGTCTCGCGTAAGCAGTGTAGAAATGTAAGTAATACGCCCATTTTAAATCGCAGTGTGCTTGAACTGCTAAAACAGCCTTAAAAAAATTGTCTTTAGTAAAACTTCTTCTTCTTCTTCTTCAAGTGCCGTCTTTGTTCCGAAGTTTGGCTATCATCAAAGTTATGCGTATTTTTGATGCTGCAGATCTAAACAGTTGGTAATTGGTGCAATTGTACCATTCTCTCAAGTTTTTTAACCATGAATGCCTTCTTCTTCCTATAGATCTCTTTCCCATTATCTTTCCCTGTATAATCAATTGCAGCAACTGGTATTTATCTCCCCTCATAACATGTCCCAAATATTGTAGTTTGCGCTTTTTAACAGTAAGTATCAGCTCTTTTCTTTCCGCACTCTCTGCAAAACCTCCACATTGGTTACTTTCTCTGTCCAGGGTATTCTTAATATTCTACGATATATCCACAACTCAAATGCTTCTATCTTTTTGGTATCGATCTTTTTCAATGTCCATGTTTCCATCCCGTAGAGGAGAACTGACATAACGTAACATCTCAAAAGGCGAATTTTAAGTTTTAGACTTAGATCTCTTCCGCAGAACACCTTTTTCAATTTAGTAAATGTGGCTCTAGCTTTCTCTATTCTGGTTCTGATTTCTTCAGAGCAATAATTATTTTCGTTGATAACAGTTCCCAGGTAATTATATCTTCTTACACGTTCGATTCTTTGATCATGCACGGTTATGTCAGGGAAGTTTTGTGGTGATTTAGATATTAGCATTATTTTTGTTTTGCTTATGTTAAGTGATAATCCGTGTTCTTCACTGCATTCTACTATTTTGTTAATTAGTATTTGAAGATCTTCCCAAGTTTCTGCGATTAGTACCGTGTCATCGGCATATCTCAAGTTGTTTATTCGGATGCCATTTATCTAAATACCTATATTTTGATCCGAAAGTGCTGTGTTTATAATGTCTTCGGAGTATAGATTGAATAAGGTCGGTGAGAGTATACAACACTGTCTTACGCCTTTCTTGATCTCGATTTCCTCCGTTGTCTCTTGCTCTATTCGGATATTTGCTTTCTGGTTATAGTAAATCTTAGAGATAATTCTAATGTCCCTTTTATCCAAGTTTTTTTCTACTAGCAGTTTCATTAAGTCATCGTGACGAACTTTATCAAACGCTTTGTTGTAATCAATAAAGCACATATATATATATATATATATATATATATATATATATATATATATATATATATATATAGAAAGATCTATATATATATATATATATATATATATATATATATATATATATATATATATATATATAGAGGAAGAGCGGGAGGGATCTTTGCCCTTCCTTGACATGCGTTTGCATAGATGTGAGGATAATGTTGTGAAAACACCATGGTATAGAAAACCTATATGTAGCAATAGATTCATAAGCTACCATTCCCATCATCCTCCTAGAATGAAAACCAACCTAGTCCTAGCAATGAAAGAACGTGTCAAAAGGTTATCACATCCAGATCATCTCCAACATGATCTTAACCTCTTACGGAATATTTTTGTTGAAAATTCATATCCTCTAAGACTGATTAATAAATTAATTTTTAATGTTCCATTTGTTAACAGAAATAACATTCTCACTAATTCTCAATCAGTGCCCTCAGCACAAAACAATTCTTCTCAAACAAGTGTGTATTTTTATGCCCTTCCGTATATTCCAAAACTAACCGTAGAACTTACTAAAATTTTCAAAGAATTTAAGAACATCAAAATAGCTAACAAGAACATCAAAACCATACGTCAGCTATATAGCAAAATAAAACAACCCCTAACTACTTTAAAGTCAAGAGATGTTGTTTATTGCATTCAATGTACTGAATGTCCATCCACGTACATTGGTGAAACTGGAAGAAATCTGTCTAGTCGTATCATTTCTCATAAGAGTGACTGTAGACTAAATAAACCCACTTGTGCTTTGGCAGAACACACTATCGATCTAGACCATAAGATAGATTTCAACAATGTTAAAATATTAGCCAGAGAGAAAAATAAATTTAAGAGAACATTCTTAGAAATGGTACATATCAGCAGGAGTGATAACAACAATCTGAATAAAAGATCTGAGATCCAGAATCTTAGCAAAATTTACAATTTTATTTTGACTTTTGACTAGGGTTTTCTGCATCTCAGAGTGCTTCATGTTTCGTAAATTCCATTATTAATTGCTATAATTATCATGATTAACTTCAGTTATTATTCAGATGTTCATTTTGTTTTGTTTGTTTGTTTTTTCTAAACCTATTTACTAAATACTATTTTCTTTTTATTTTTTGACATAATAAAACCTTTTTTTAAATTTCCCTCTCAATTCTAAGTTGGTAACATGGTTGGTAGTACCTAAAATCACAAACGGCATTTTGTTAGACATCAGTTTGAAAGTTTGTTTTTTGTAGTTACATCGAACTATTTAAACAACAATAGTTCCTCCTACTACCTCTTTCTGTTCGTGAGATGTGACTGAATTCAAACCTGCGAAGACGACTGTTTTTTGTCAAACATGTCGTCTTATTTTTTTACTTTTTAAACTTTGTAACATGTTCTTTAATTTTTAAGTATTTTAAAGTTTTTAAAATTTTTAATGCCTTCAATAATTCAGATCACATTATGTTATTTAACGTTGTGTTTTATATGCTATGAATCTTACTTTCTGGTAAGTTTTTATAACTTTTATATTACATCAGCCTAATGTTATAACACAGTAATTTTCATTGTAGACCTTGATAAAGGTGGCAAATAACCACCGAAAGCTCGGATTTCAGAATAAATAGTACGCCTTAGCAAAGCTCTATTTTTTATTGACTTTTACATATATATATATATATATATATATATATATATATATATATATATATATATATATATATATATATATATATATATATCTTGGTTTATATCTAGACATCTTTGGCATATGATGTTAAGTGCAAATAGTGCTTCTCTTGTTCCAAGCCCGTTCCGAAATCCGAATTGAGTATAAAAATATTAAGTAGTAAAACTAGAATAAGCAAAATCAAAAAAAGCACAAAAAAGAAAGATAACGGGATGTAAAAAATAAAAGATAAACAACTAAAATAACATATTACAGAAGCAAATAAAGAATGGATGGAAAAATTGAATTGCTACCTACATAATTATGTCGTTAGTAAGACTAGTTACAGACCTGTCCAGATCGATCAGACTTTGTCATTTATTTCTTTGCCTATCGAATATACTCAACCCTTTCTTTATTGTCATCCATTTCTTTTTCCCGTAACTGCCACTCGCTAACTTGTTTTGTATTTTTTCACATTTTTACTCGTTTTACGTGAAACTATGTCCAATATTATCTACTCTTGTGTGCTTTACTTTTATAATTTATTTAATGCCGACCTCCAGAATTACAAATATCGGTAATCGTATGCTATCAGAGAGAAATTGTTGTAGCAATTGTTAGGATACTGCGATTTTAATACTTTGAAGTAAGTTTTGTAATTTGAACAGTCTTACTTAAATTTAATGCTAAAACTATGCCTTCATACTTTATACCCACATTCAAATTCAAAATATAGAAAGGTATGTGCTTATACTATGTATTCACATATTTGGCAATAAAAAGACATTCGGGCACCAAACGTCCACAAATTGTTTCAAGATATAATAATAAAAATACCTTCTCTAATTTAATAAAAATTATACTTACATGATGGCATCTCCTGAGGTAAAATTGTGGTAACGAGCTGAGCTTCCGTTCGGGCTCCCGGTTGAGGACTACTTCAGGGGGAAACCAGTACAAGTTTGAAAAATTAGGATAGGGTCTTGGAATCTTAAAAGTATTACAGGTAAGAGTGTAAAGTTAGCAGAAACGCTTTAAAAAAAGAGAGAACAAAGAGAGATTGATGAATTAATTTATGGTTGTGTCACCATAGGGACGTTCGGTCTTCACGAAGAAATAGTCTCTAGAAATAACATATCAGCTCCCTAGGTGCTCTACAGAGAACCTTGACCAGTCAATTCAAAGTTTTCTCTGCGTTTCTATCCCAATTGGGTGGGTTAGCTAATTTCTCAGAAATAAAACGCAACTTGGTAGTAAAAAGGTCCTAGCAAAAGAATCTAAGAACAAGTAGGGAGCAGAGCCCCGTAAAGGAGGCTTCCAGAGTGTAGGCAGCGGCAGTTAGGCTAGGCTTGACTACCCATGTCTTGAAAAATGCATGTTTTTTATACACTTTATTTTGTATCGATATGTGCATTTACACGTCCATCGGCCAATGGTAAATTGAATAGAAGGTAGAAAGGTAGGGCGATTTGGTCCACAGAATATAGCCCGCCATGACAGTTGTCTTTCTAGGTTGTAGTAAAAACCCCCATATAGCGAATAGATACCACCAAGAAAAATTTAACAAACTAGCTTTACTCGCCACAAGAGTACTTGAAATCATTAAGTGAAGCCAATGTCCAAAAGTGAATACTGCGTAATGCAGTAATGATGATTTTGTCAAATGCAAGAGAGTTAAATTTTATGAACATTATATTATAAAGTTATAGTACCAGATTTAAATATATTGAAATGATTTCAATATGTTAAAAAGGATCCAACTTAAAGGGATTTTTATATGAGTTTGTTGTTCATAAATTTCATGAAGCCATCACAATGTGGGTTCGACTCTGAAATAAAAGAGAGAAAAAGATTAGTAAATTGTTAAATAAATTAATTTTGACTTACCTGGTATAGTGTTAATAATTTCTGAATAGTATAGTTGGCTAGTGTATAGGTGAATCGTCTAAACCTTAAAAAGAACAAAAAAGAAGAATTCCTAAAAAAATATTTAAACATAGAAATTTTAAAAAACGTCAGTAATAAACTGTCAAGCAAGTCTGTGGGAGCTAAATTAATAGGGGTTTTGTTAAATGGGAAATTACAATGATGTGGAGATGAAAGGAATAAATTATATTAATAGACTAAGTTTTATATCTGAACATTTTTTTTTATAAATTCCCAAATTAGATGTGATTAAAGTGATTATGAGAAAGTAATGTGGCTTGACAAATATGTCAAACAGTACAGTTTTATGGTTTAAAATATTTAAATAGAAGACAGAAAAAAAAAGAACGTTGGTTGCTGTTAGCAACGGATAATAATTAGTTTTGGAGAAGGCCGACGAGGATTTTTCGACGAAAGGGAGCCCTGAAACTGTGGAATAGGTCGGGAGTGTTTTTTTTTAACTCGTCTAATTAGAATTTTAGTTTTTCCACAGTTTTCCACAGCAGAGATATCCAGAATTTGTTCCAGAGAGTAAGAGAAACAATTTGACTTATAAATTATTTTGGAGTACAAAAATGTCATTTAAATTGAGAAAATTAAAATTCATGAATTAACATAATTGCGCTAGGCCTTAAAAATTGAAAATATTAATGATCATTAAATTAAAAATAGAATAGTACGTACCTTAACTTCCGAAGAGAGGATTGATATTCCAGCTTCACCGATTATTTTTGAGTAGTTAGTTTTCTTTAAAGAAATCAGAAGTGAGGTTGGACAATAATTTTGGGGATCATTTGAAATTTTGATTATATTTGAATGCAAAATGTTTCTTTTTCTTTATAGTTCATTTAAACACTTTATAAAGTTGCACTATTTATTTAGTTTTTAGGTACTTGTAGAGAGTCTCCACATTTTGTAATACATTTTTATTGTCACGTCACTAAACCACGTTAAGATTTAAACGATTCCTATTTTTGTAAATTTTTAAAGGCAACCGAAGTTGCAAACGAATTTTATTGTTTATATTAAATTTGTTCAATATTAATAAACAACGTCCTTCATTTGGGTTAATTTATCAAAAGTCTAAAGTAAATTTTGGTTTAATTTCTTTTTGAACTCTACCAGGAGACTACAGAGTCGACGTCACACAGTGACAGATTGCTTAGAATACATAATTGAGCTAGCCGAGTATTAAATTAAATATTAAACGAATATTAAATTAAACAAAGAACCACATATTTTAAAATTACAACATTTATTATAAAAAAAAATAAAATTATTAAAATACAATTTTTTCAATATATAATTTGCTTGTTCTGTTTGCCCCGCTGTCCACAACAAAAACCCCAGCGCCACCTACCCAGAAAACTACTAGTATCTCTGTAGCAGGTGAGGATCTCTGCAACGTGTTAAGATTTATTTAATTAAACTTGTGTTTCTTGACGGACAGCTTTACGTAGCTTTCTCTAGAGTTTGATAGAGGTGTTTAAAATGTAAATAAAACAGTAGTAGTACAATTAACATAAATAAATAAAACATTAAAAAAAATTGGTATTGCATAACCATTTTTGTAATGTATGTTATATACACGGGCTTAAAATTGTAATAATTTCATTCGAGTATTATCTGTCGTTCCTTCAATAAAAATAAAATTATACACAGACACGCCGCTGTAAGTGGCCGGTACTTGAATGCAGGCTTACCCCACACATACCCGTTCGCGTCCCATTCATAAAAGAAGACTTTACGCTATTTAATTTCCGTCAATTTTTTTGTTGGTCGCAAGAACACATCCATAAATACAGACTAAGAAGAGCGTAGTATGGGCACACACCTAATAATAATATCAAAGTGGAATTGATAAACAGTGCAATTCCCGGGGTTGAGAAGGCGTTAAGGTGTGTTATTTTTAGTGCCAATCCTTCGGTATAATTATGGTTTGGTGTTGTAAGCTTTTCAATAACAATGAGAGAAAAAACGAGCCCGACCGTGTCTACATAGAGAAGAGCAATTAATCGACGATGACCTAAATGTAAGTGTGAATCACTGAACGATTGTCTGTTAGGTCGACGATTGCACATTTCGACACTTCCTTTCGTTCTCATCCTTGAGGTATTCCTCGCATATACTCCCACACTGTACAGTTTTGTAAGATTGGGTCGAATCGATTCTAACGCCCTACCTATACAACAAAAATGGCTGTATATACACTGCAGTGCATGAAAAATGTTACAAATTTAAACAATTCAGGTAAAAATTTAAATAATAAAGGTCTAGTACAAGAAAAGGGCAGACATTTTATTTTAAGTTGTGACTTAAATAACGTTAAGTTTGAGGCTTCATGTAGCTCAGTCTCTAAGGTATAAGTACGTCTGTTCTTAAATTTAATTCTAAAACTACTTCAGTTTACTACCTATGGTTTGTGAAGTCCCCCTCCACACCCCAAAAAAGGGGGAGATTAAAAATTGAATCGGGCTAAAAAATAGCAAATGGCAAAGGTTTATTGAATATAATAATTATAAAACAAGTTAATATAATTAAATAAAGATCATACAACATGCATATACGATTGATAAAGTTGAAAACACAACGTGGCTTGGAGATTCAAAAATAAGTCAAAAGCCAATATTATACGACAGGCATATAAAAAATGTAATCTGGTAAAACTCTACGCAATTACAAAAGATTTTCGACTGACAAGGTTAATGAAAGGTCTTTTTCAGCATAGACGCTTCTACGTTACGCTTCAGTCCAAGAACAGTCGGGAGAGGGATCAAAAAAATGGACTCCCACAGGGAAGTGTCTTCGCTTCATTGCTATACAAAATTTACACCAACGACCAACTCGAAACACCAACAAACAAGACAGTTTATTTACGCGGATGATACAGCTGTGACAATTTAGGGAAGTACCTTCAAAGTACCTTCAAGTCAAAGTAAAACTGACAGATGCCCTAGGTACTCTATGACGAAAACTATCTGAAGCTCAATCCTACAAAAATCCAGGAGTATGCTTTCTACCTTAGAAACAAGCATGCCCGAAGGACACTGGAGGTGGAATGGCGTGGTCAGATGCTGGAATACAATGAGACGCCAAAATACCTAGCTGTACGTCTGGATAGAACTTTGTCTAATCGATATCACTGTCAAGATATCAAGAAAAAATAAGGCTAGAAATAATGTCATCTGCAAAACTACCAAACACAAAATGGGGAGCAAAAGCACACACTCTCCGTACTTCTGCCTTAGCATTATATTTTTCTGTCGCCGAGTTTGGAGAAACCAATGAGGGAAAAATCTGCTCACGCTAAAAACGTCGATGTTGCGTCAAAAGAAACAGTTCGTATAATATCTGGCTGCCTGAAACCGACACCTATCGAAGAGAAGCTAAAGAAGCAGGAGACGGATCAAAGACACCCCTGTATGACCACGAAGTTTAGCCAAGTAGATTAAGATCTCGGAAAAAGCTTTGTGAAAATATCACGATCCCTTCCGAAAAGCCAAAGACGCGCCGAATATACCTATGGCAAGCGTCAGCCACAAACCTTTTTGTTTCCTCGGAGGAAATGGCCGCTGGACACAATTTGCCGTATTCCACATGGAAAGCGCTAAACAAATTAAGAACTGGCGTTTTATGTTGTGATAGTAACCAAAAGAAATGTGGATACCAGGAAGACCATACCTGCGACTGTGGTGCGGTTCAGAATAGTCACCATCTACTATCATGCACAGAGATGAGAGAAACCTGCACAAAAGAAGAACACAAAGTTTAAAGCTGTTGGTGTTCTGGACACGGAAAGTAAGTAAGTAATATGTAATCATCCTGAAAGAAATTTAAATAATATAAATGCATTTTGGGACTGAAACACCAATTTAAATAGACAAAATATTTTTACCTTTCTTTCTATTATTTTGAAGTAATACTGATGAAAGGCAAGAGTTGCCAACTGATAAATATTTTGTATGGAGTTTTCAATAGAGCATAGATATCACAGATATTTTATATATGTCTATGACGTAGATACATGATACAGATTAGACAGAATATTTAGTAGACAGAACTTTGAGCGCCAATTATTTTTAGAAAAGAAAATATTAAAACAAAAACAAAATTAACAAACGAATATAAATAGCAGAAACTAAATTTAATAATTATTTAAAGAAACAACAAACGGTGACGTTTATTATGTAATAATATCTAAAATATTAAAGTTTTCGACTTTTGATGGCCAACAGTAATTCTTTTTCATTTTTTTAATTTTTCTTTCCTTAAAAATGTTACAATTTTTCCTAAAGATAATGGCAATGTATCGTCGTGTATAATTGAGTTTTAAGGTAGTTTCGTTTAATTTTGCAGCAATTCCAAAGGCTTCAATCACCAAGAAAATCGACTATACATAGTTAAACTGCTATTTTTTAAGGACTGCATCACCAACAATCAATTGCGTGGATAAATCCAAATAATAAAGTAGCTATTAAGGTAGTACATATGGTGAGAACTTGTACCATAACATATTTAATGACTGAAGGTCTTGAAGGACAAAGAAAAAGTTGATCATCTGGTTTTCTGTCAAATTCTTTATTTCATAAATGATAAAATTCCTTTTTTTTTATCATTTTTTGACACTTATCTTATAGTTCTTTAGATAGCCATTAAATTCTCTGTTCTCAAACTTCTTTTTTTTAGAGGCTTTTCCAAGTATTTTAACACAACTATCTTTAATAATACTAGCCATTTTTGTCGAAATGTTACAATGACTTTCTTTGTTGATTCTGTTGATTTTTGTTCATGAGTCAACCTTCACTCTTACGTTAGAACATCCATGAAATATTGGCAACTAAAAAAAACACTGTATATCAGCTATAATGTAGTTATTTTCAACTAAATAATGAATTCTATAAACAAAATTTTGATCTAGCAATGAGCTCTAGTTTATCTCCATTAGATTATGTAGATGATGTATTCTCAATATGGCCTCATGGATCAGAGTTGCTGGACACACTCCGGAATGACATAAACGATAAAGAAGAGACAATAACATTTACCATGGAAAAGGAATATAATAACCACTACCTTTCCTAGATTTTTTAGCTCTAAGAACGATACTGGATATGAGACTCAGGTGTATAGAAAACCAACACACACCAAGAGATATTTAAATTACAAATCAAATCACAATAGCAATATTAACAAGGGAATAATTAAATGATTATACGATATTGAACTTTTTAACTGCAGGTACATTTAAAACTGGTGTGTGACAGTTTTGGGAAGAATTCCCGGTAGGCTATGTAGCTAAAGAGCACGAAAATGGAGTATTATAAGTTTTTTTACAACATTAGAGAGCTGTACTAATGTAAGGTAAAAAATAATATCTCGTTATAAGTGCAATAAAAGTTCGTTTTAAAAAACTCTTGTCCTATCTGAGATTTTCATTAAAATTCTAAGCTAAGCCGTCCTATCTATCAAAACTCATGTATGCACTAAAATAATTACTTCCTTGGATTATCCCATAAATTGTATATATACAAATTAAGTTGATTCAAAATTACAGTTCGATATCATTAACATTACGGATGGCGCAGCAAAGTAAAGTTAATTGCGTTTTTCACAAAATAGCACAATTGGTAGATAGGACCTTTCAGCTTAGCAGGGCAGAGTTGCCAGAGACAGGGGCGACTGGAAGATTGTTCTGAAGAAGGCTTTGGCATATAACAAGCTGTAATGCCACTGATGATGATGATGATGATACATAAAAGAATTATTAGAAAAACTTAAAAAGATGGGAAAAAATTTCAACATTTCAACAACATTCCAAACAACAAACACATTGAGATCTATATTATCTGAAACTTAATCTAACAATGAACAAGAAAAAACAAAGAATTGTATTTATAAAATACCTTGTGAATGCGATCAATTTTATTTAGGTGAAACATCAAGGCCATTAAATTTTAGAATAAGTACAATAAAGTTGTCCCAGGAACGCAACTCAGCAATATTGGCAATATCATAAGATAAGTCGTCTACTTTAAAATGTATAATATATGTCTGAATTGTCAATATAAATAAGTCTGATAAAATTAAATTATTAGAAGCATATTTCACCAAGTAACAAAAAAAAATTGTTTAATTTATTAATTTTTGTATTTTCAGAACGATTTCCGAAGTGGAGGTTGAATAAACTTATTTTAACCTGCAATTGTGGCTTATCTTCAATAAAATAGTAATTAATCTATGGATGCTAATGTTTTTCTTTTTTCTTTCTTTGCCTATATGCCAATAGCCATATAATAGGCTGGTATAAATTTGTAAATAAAAAAAAATAATTCCAAAGGAATTTCCTCTATTTCAAAATACTTAGTTTTAAATATGCAGCCGAAATTTTTTTTTTTTTTTTCGATCGGTTCTCTAGTTGTAATAATCTTGGTTGTTTTTTGTTTAATATTAAAATTACGATGTGGAGAGTTCATAAATCGATCCTAATTCCTCACCTGTTGACCAAACCACAATATTGTCCCGGACATAAAAAGGTCTTTCGCTACCTGTCAATTTGGTGCAAAATTTGAATTAATTAAAATGATAATAGTGAGGCAGCACATTTGAATAAGACAAGGGACACAAGTCGGTATCGGTATTAACATAATTTTTAGTGGGGAGGCAAAGTAAGCCAGCCAGCCAGCCAGTATGGCCATATAGCAGTCTTCGTTGGTCCGATACCTATTAATCTTTCACTCAGAATTGTGTGAGGAACAGTGTGTCGAACAGTAAAGTACCTCGCCTGATTAACATAGTTTAACATAAGCGTGCTCCACCGCGCTAATGTATTCTGTCTCTTATAAAACGCCACATACCTAAATGCCGATTATTGTTTATGTACATATATTTGGGTATTCATAAGTTGTCATGAATTAAAAGCATTAGTCCGTATTATTATTTAATATTCTAATGATAGTCTTTCATTCAGATTTATTTTATGACGGTATCGTTGTTAATAAGTGTTTTTGTCTTGATAATTGACCGAAAGGAGCTTGTATGTTCGTTGAATGATGAGGAATTACTCGTTTGAGGAAATGTAAATTTTTGTGCAAATCATTTGCAAAGCGTTTAACTAGTTAAGTAGTGGATAATTTAATAGTATTATACATTAGAATGAACAATTATCCATTTAGCACATTTTCTTATTAAATAATAATTAGAGATGTGGGATATTGTAACATGGAAGTAACTGTTATTATACGGGGTGCGGCAATAGTGAGTAGAATCATGATAGATAAGATTACTTATAACTAGAGACATTTTTTACGTCTTTTTAGAGAGAGGGTCTGAAAACTTCAAAAGACATCTCAGTCCAGGACGCCGCCTGACTGACCTTAATGCAGGATTCGATTTTCGTATTCCCGGCGATAGTTCCCAAGGTATTTTAAAATACCCTCTACTGTCAGCAAGGAGGCTCCTTTAATCAATTCTCTCATTATAATAAAATTCACACCTATCTCTTCTTCCATTGTGTTCCTTTCTATGATCAATCTGTTGCATTCTAACATTGTATGTGTCACAGTGTCCGAGTGTCACCAGTATAGGCATTCATCTGTGTCAGCCTTTCTGAACCTAGAGAAGTAGGTCCTAAAACACCCTTGTCCTGTGAGCACCTGCATTAGGAAATAATCCAGTTCACCCAATCTCTTATGTTTGGGATCAGCAGTTTCGTCCACTTTGCCACACCCTCCATGTTATTCCATTCTTCTTGCCATCTTTCAATTGATCTTTCCCTTTTCTGTCTTCTCTTAGCCATAGTAAGATTTGGGCCTCGTCTCTCATAGAGCTCTTTGCTTTTCACCGATAGCACATGCCACGGAACACATCCAGTGATGGTCCATAAGACTGCCACAGACACAATCCTGTAGGCTCATGCCACTCGCAAACAGACTTGTTCTGTCCACTCGTGTCATGAGACTCCTATAGGCCGTTATCTCTATTGCCCCGCTCCAGACAGATGCCGCGTAGAGGATGATCGACTGTACAACACCATGTAAGACCCTCCTACTTTCGGATTTGTGTCCCCAAATGTTGGGCATTACCCTCCCCAACGCAGCCGCACTATTCGCAACCTTTCGGGCCACCTGTCGTACGTACTCCCTCCATTTTGCATCCTGGTGCAATGTCACTTCTAGATGCTTTACGTGTTTCTTGGGTGTTAGAAGTGCTACCGCACATTGTAATTCAACACTTTGCCTGTTCATTTTCCCTTTAGAATAATCGCTTTGGTTTTATTTGTCACAAGTTTTAGTCCTGCAATCTTGTAGTCACTACAAGATTGCAGGATCGACGGATCGACCACAGATATTGTAATATAATTAAAAATATATATGAAAATGCCACAACAACCATAAGTCTATATTCTGCAACTAATAAAATAAAGATAAAAAGGGGAGTCAGGCAAGGTGATACCATGTCACCAAAGCTGTTCATTACCGTTCTTGAGTATGCATTTAAAAGACTAACATGGCAACAGAAAGGAATATCCATCGATGGAGAAAGATTAAACCATCTACGTTTTGCGGACGATATCGTGCTTCTGTTAGATAATCTGGGAGAGATCAAAGACATGCTCCAAGAACTGAATGACATACTACAAGAAACGGGGCTGGAGATAAATTTCGAGAAAACCAAAATGATGACCAATATGGTTCCAGCGAAGAGATACAGATCAATAACAACAAGGTAGAATTAATCGATAAATACACATACTTGGGTCATGAAATTAGAATAACCAGAGACAACCAAACCTGCGAGCTAAATAGACGAATCACGTTGGGATGGGCGGCATATGGACGGATGAGAGACATTTTTAAAACAAATATCCCAATTCACCTGAAAAGAAAGGCATTTAACCAATGCATCTTACCAGTCTTGACCTACGAAGCAGAGACCTTAACTTTAACGAAAGCTACTGCCGAAAAACTGAGGGTAACACAAAGGCGAATGGAGAGATCAATGCTGGGCCTGACCTTGAAAGATCGCGTAAGAAATGAGGAGATACGCCGACGAACTGGCGGAGACGATATTATACTGCGAATCAATAAACAAAAACGGAGGTGGGCTGGACATGTTGCTAGAATGGAAGACGGAAGATGGACGAAGAGATTATTGGAGAGGAGACAAAGAGCCGACAAGCGAAGTCGAGGCAGACCACCCACCCGATGGACCGACGACCTAAGGAGAATAGAAACAAACTGGATTGCAGCAGCTAGAGATAGAGAGAACTGGAGACGTTTGGAGGAGGCCTATATCCAACAATGGATGTGAAAATTCGGCTGGATGATGATGATGAAGTTTTAGTGCGTGCTGGGTCATCCATTTCTTTACGACGCCGGCTGCGTTTTAAATCCGGTATTTGAGATCTGGCTCATCCCAGGCCACTACCAGTACAGTGAGGTCATCCGCGAATAAAAAGGGGGTTATACCTTCTCCGTATTCACAGTTTATAACCCCATTATCTGCCAGGTTCCATAGCGTTGGACCCAAGACAGATCCCTGAGGGATCCCAGCCGTCACATCCACAATCCTGCCGTTTTCCCCCATAATCTTTCTCTTGGACAGATACTCCTTTACCATTTTAATTAGACACTAGAAAATACGCACTCGAAACTGTCTAAAATGTACTAAAATATCCTCAAATAATATATAATATAGATTATGCACTTATTGTTAAAAATTATTTTAAAGTTTAGGTTAAATACAGTGTGGTTTGAATTTAAACCAAATTGTATCTTTATTTTACATTTTAAGTATTTTACATTTTCCTACAGGAGGAATCACGTGGATGATTTCTGGTGATGTAATTGAGTCAAGCGGGTAGAGGGTAGGAAATCCTTTGGAGTCCTTTGGCTTCTATTGGATAGTCCTATCACGGAAAGTGAATCATCACTGTCATCCACAGATTCCAGGAGCTTCTTGAGCCAGGAAGCTAGCACCTGCTAAGTGTCCCTTGTCCAGGGTCACGAATAGTCCACAACAAAATCAATCCATAAATTTTTTAGATTTAAAAATTAGCAGACTTCAAAACAAACATGACTTCTCCATATTTCATTAACCTACCCATACTGACACGACTATACACAATTCATTATCCCATCCAACACAACATAAACTGGCAGCTTATCATAGTATGCAGCTATACATAGATTAACAGAAATTCCGATGTCAAAATACAGCTTTGAGACAGAATTAAATATAATTAAGCAAATAGCAGTAAACAATGAATACAACGAACAAACAACTAATAAAATGTTAAATCAAAAACTACACAAGAAAGCCCTGAAATTAGTATTTCCACCACCAGAGAAAAAACTCAGTACCTTCTGCTCGATTACATATACAGGCAAAATAACAACAAAAATTGCCAAATACATAAAAAAGAAAGGAATAACACCAGCTTTCTGAACAAATAACAACCTAGGCAAATATATTAAAAATAACAAGAGCCAAAATAAAAAACACTTAAATAGTGATAAAAAAAAATTTTGTTTAAAATCCTTTATAAAAGGTATATAGTTGTTATGTTATCAACAGGTCCTCGTAGACACTTCGTCTCAGGACCATTTTACTCATGTAGAGTCATACGCCGCCATGTTACCTATCCAACGGTAACTTAAACCATCACAAATCAGAAATACTAATAATGTAAAACAACTTCAAATTTATAACATTTAAAGGGTTTTTACCCATATATTTGGTGGCTACTAGCATGTACAACCGTTTGCACTGATGATGGATTGTCTAATCCGAAAACGTTTTGCAATGTGTTTGTGATAGCCCGTTTGAGGCATTTTTATATACATTTTATAAAGGATTTTAAACAAAATTTTTTTTGTGATATATGATATACAGCCAGCTACAGGAACTTAGTTTCCTCGTGAAATTTTAAATAGTGATGTGTACAAACTTCAATGTGGCGACTGCCCAAAAACTTACATCGGTCAAACTGGTAGAAACTTTGATAAACGAATAACAGAACATAAAAGGGCTTTCAAGAATAGAAAAACAGATTCGACATACGCACTTCACCTTCTAGATCATAATCATTCTTTTATTGACAAATTTAAAATTCTTCACATTCAAAATAAAGGCCTTAAGCTATCTTTGTTAAAACACAGATATAATTCTGAATGACCAACTTGAGACAAACAGTTCTTCCCTCCTCAACCTATTTCATTAGAGACTATAAATTTGTAAACCCAAGCCAAAAATAGATCACTTGAGAAAGGCAATCAGCCGAAACAGCTGTAGTGATAAGTTTTAAAATAAAATAAATTTTGTGGAAGTTTGAAAACAAAGTTTTCAGTGTTTTATTGTTACATACAATATTTTTTCGTTTGAATTTGAACATAATAAATCTCTTATAGCCAAAATTTTATTAATATCAGTAAAACATATTTTAAAATCATAATGTCGGTAAAAATCCTAAAAATCTAAAGCCAATCCCCATTTTTACTAACTCGGACAGATGTTCGGGGAAACAACAATATCTCTGTCACTTGTTGGAGCGACCACGAACATTTCCTATATAAAAGTGTACCTGTGAGTTTGTCTGCGAATTTGAATTTCATTTCAATAATAATGGCAGGTCTTGGAATTATTCAAATTAAGACAAGGGGAATCGACTGCTCTGGCCGCTTTATTGATGGCTAGTCGTAAAAAATTACTTAATTTTATGGGGTGCAGCGACCAAATGTAAACACTTACAGGTGGTTATGTTATGTTTATAGAAGGCATATAAAAAAATTGTATTCAACACTAATATAAAATCTAAATGTTGGATAAATATTATTTTCTGAGTTTATTTTTTGTCAGTTTAAGATCTGCCGAAGTTTTTGCCAATAAGAAAGTATCATCCGCATGTTGTACGTTATTATTTCTTTATAAAATAAACATAATACACAAACGAAAACAAAAATCTTGGTTTTTAGTAAGAGGGCTAAGAGGTTTTCAGCAAAGTCATTACAAGGATCCAGATAAAAAATTAAGATATTGAGCAAGTGGATAAAATGGATTGTGCCGCATAAGTTAATATCGAAATAATGCATGCATCAAAAACTTTAGATCTAAGACGTACTTGAATTTGTTGATTTCTGAGTAAATAGTTCAGTTTACCGAATGCTGCCCAAGCTAACTTTCTTCTTCTTTTTATTTCTTCAGTTTGAATTTCCCTATTTAGGATTATTTTTTGTCCTAAGTATATATATTCTTCAACTTTTTCTATAACTTTATCGTTTATTATTGTCACGGTGTCTTCGGAATGCATGACTTTTGTTTTGTTTAAATTCATTTTCAGTCCTATTTTAGAAGATTCGGTATGTAGTTCCAAAAGCATGGTTTGCATTTCTTGTAGGTTAGTAGCTATCAGGATTATGTCATCTGCAAATCGTAGATTACTGAGGTAGCGGCCATTGATGTTTATTCCCTTATATTTCCAATTTAGGTTTTTAAAAACGTCCTCCAAAACTAAGATGAACAGTTTGGACAACTGTCCACAAGCTTAGTCCACTGTTCATGTTTTCCAATGCTGTAGTTACCTCTGAAATTGTTACTTTTGGCATTATTTCTAATCCAACATTTTTTATTAATATCCGTGCTGGTCTCATCTCATCATCTTGTTGATGTTGTCTGTAAAGTTCTGTGTAAAATTCTTCTATTCGTGTCAGTATGTTTTCTCTACTTGTGATTTTCATTTTCGTCTTTTCCCATTAATGATATCATCTGACGTCGCGCGTCGTCCTAGTGTCGGTCTGAGGCATTTCATACTCTTATTTTTTTCAATAGTTGTTTTTATTAATTTTTCGTTTTCTTTTCTTTTTTGTTGTCTGAGTCCTTTTCCAATCTGCCTATTAACTTTTCTATATTCGTCAGTTCCCCTTTTGTTAGATTTATTTAAGATCTTCCTTCTTTCTATTTGTTGTAATATTTCTTTGTCTAATTCATTGCATGTTGTATTCGGTTTTTTCAGTTGCAGAACGCTTTTATTCACTGTTTCGGTAATAAGGTTATTCAAATCATCAATATCATTGGAGTTTATCTGCTGCATGCTAACTTGATTTGATGCATGCACTATCTTTTTATTAAATTCACTATTTTTGATTTCTTCAGATGTCCATTTGTATCTTTTTTCATGTATTATTTTTCTTTCTAGTTTTCTGTTAATTATTAGTTTTGTTCTTATTAGTCTATGATCGCTTCCTAGGTCAAACTGATTTAATACTGATACGTCTTCTACTAGGTTTCTATCCTTCGTTAAGATATAATCTATTTCATTCTTTGTCTTTTTATCGGGACTCATCCATGTTCATTTTCTGCTTGGTTTTTTTTTTTTGAAAAAGGAGTTCATTGAGTACATGTTATGTTCATTCATGAAATTAAGAAGCATTTCTCTTCTATCGTTTCTTTTCCCGTAGCCATAGTTACCAATTAAATGTTTATAATCTTCCTCTTTTTTGCCCAATTTAGCATTAAATTCTCCTAATAGTATTTCGTAATTTGCTTTATTTGTTTCGATAGCTGTTCTTACTTCATCATAAAATATTTCTACTTCGTCATCGTCGTGGCTTTTGGTCGGAGCGTACACTTGGATCACTTTCAGAGTGGTTCTTTTATTAATCCTGATGATGAGATATGCTACTCTGTCTGATATGGGCTTGAATTCTTCGATACACTCCAGATCCCACTCCAGTGTATTCGCCACCTTTATGCATAAAATGTGTGCCATTTTTTAGTATTATATACTCATCACTTTTTCTTCTGGTCTCGCATATACCAAGGATATCCCATTTTATATCCTTTAGTTCACTTTCTATTTCTGGGAATCTATTGTCGTCCGTCAGTGTTCGAATATTGTAGGAGCATAGCCAAACTGTCATCTTGTGGCAGCCGGGTCTTACCCAGGGATTCTTAGCACCCCCCCTTCCGTTACTTGTTTGATCGCTGCCGTGCTTCAAGACCCTGGAAAGTGTTGGGCACTGGGGGCCTTTTCTTTTTTGTCCTGTACATTGACTTGAAGGTTTGGACCGTTATCTCTCCCGCTGGTCCAGTGCGGGTTAAGGAGGGAAGGGAAGGATTTGGCTAGGTCTGGGTTGGTGGGTAGGATTTAGGGATTATGATCCGCTTCTCTCCCAGGAAGAGGATTGGGAAAAAAAGCCGAGCTCGCGTTGGCAGGGGCGCATCCCTGAAGCAGACTTGTCTTTACCGGGATCGTAAAGAGTGTCTACCCGCTACGTAATTGGGTTGGTAGGTACTTGACGCTACCCCGGTTGGTAGGTACTTGACGCAAAAATGCACTTCCCTTGACTTAACGATAACTAATGAAAATACCACAAATGTGAAAATATTGGCAGTACAAAGTTTAAAGAACTGATCTGGATATGGAAACTTAGTATAACAAATACTACAAACTTTATAACAAATTTTAGATACCCTATAATATATATGTGAAACTTAGCTAAAAGATAAAAACTAGCGAAAAACAGCTAATTATGTATATATTTATACTCCTACGTCATCTAATTTGAATTTTGGTCGTATATACACAGTATTTATAAAGTAGGTCACACATACCGATAAGGAAGACCTCGAAATTAAGCGCATCACAATCCACCTGTACCCAAACACAAAAAATGTATATACCTGTCAATTAACTGCAAAATTAGAATTAATTATAATAATAATGACAGGCTCTAAATATTTAAATTAGACGTGTTACCGACGCAAGTTCAGAGGTACATTTACATAATTTTTAGTAATGCCCACCTTACATCACACACTCAGCCGTTGCCTACGTCGAGATGGGTATATGGCTGCCGAATTCGGACGAAGAATTTGGTAATCTTCTAAATCTTTACGGTAATACATATGATCGTCTCGCTTTTATTGTACGGATTGTAAATGTTTCGTAAAAATGGAGAGCCAGAAACTGAGTAAACAATTATATAAGACAACAAAGACCAGACTGTGGTTTATTATTATTATATATATATATATATATATATATATATATATATATATATATATATATATATATATATATACATTCACCTGCACGAAAAAGGAAACCCACATTAAAAGTATTTGTTCAACTTTAGTACCAACACCTTTCCAATTGAACAAAATGTTTAATTGGAAAGTATCCAAGGATACTTTCCAATATTTCCATTCACTTGTTGACTCTTCTCATGACTTCGTTGTTTGTTACATGCTCTATCTATGATCTCTTCAGGATTCTTCTATACACTCACAGTTCAAATGCTTCCAACTTTTTAATAGTCGACATGCTTCTATCCCGTTAAGCAGAGAAGAAAATATAACATCTTGCCAGCCTAACTCTCAAGTCTGATTTCAGTTCTCTTGCACAAAGTACTTTTCTCATTTTATTGAAGTTTGTTCGTGCTTTCTCTATTCGAAATCTGAATTCTTTGAAGTAATCGTTTGTGTGAATAATTATTGTGCAAAGATAAATTAAAGTTTTCAACTTGTTCTTAAGTTTTACCGTTTTTTTTTTAGGTTTTCATCAATATTTTGGGTTTTTGGTATCCTCATAAATTTAGTTTTCTTGATGTTTATTTATAATTCATATTCTTCTCCATACTCAATCTCATACTATATTGTTCATTAGCTTTTGGAGGTCTTGGAGATTGTCTGCTAATATGATAGTATCGTCCGCATATATAATGTTGTTAATTGGTTTTCCATTGATCTTTATTCCAGCTGTTTCTCCCTCAAGGAGGCACGAATAAATTTCTTGGTTCACATTTAAGCATCTCTGGATTAATACGTTGAATGTAAAGAGAGCATTACGGGTACCTACCCCTCTACGGAATCCAAATTGGGTTTCCTCAATATCCATATCCATAAGTATTTGGTAAATGCATTTATGGATGATCTTTAAAAACATTTTAAGTGTCTTAGACATCAGGCTTATAGTGCGGTGATCGATGCATTCTCTAGGATTTTTCTATTTTGGGAGACAAATAAATGTTGAGGTCAACCATTCATTGGGTGTCACTGTCATGTACTAATTTTCTATTATTTTTAAAATATTAATAGACAGTTAATCTGGCCCTGGGCTTTTTCCGTTTCTGGTGTTCTTTAGTACAAACAATATTTCTTCCTCTGTAATTTCTATACTTGTTTCTCTGTCCTCGAAAGATATGTCTTGTAGGTTTCCTCTTCCGTCGTCGAAGAACTCTTCCATATATTATTTTCCTTGTTTTAGCTTTTCGTCAGTCGTTAGTATTTCCATTTTTATCTAAAATAGTTGTATTGTGGTTTCTTTTTTGCAGCCCTGCCATTTCTTTAACCTTTGTATGTAGGTTGAATGTGTCGTATTTGTTCTGTAGATCTTCTACCTTTTTATATTTTCCTCATAGTAAGTTTGTTTTGCATCTATTTTTATTTTTCTGATTTTATTGTTAATTATTGTGTAATCGTGACTGTCTTTGTTCTTGGCTTGTCTTCTTTATCCTGCCGATAAATTTTGTCAGTCTTTAAGTTGTCTCTCTTTCTTATGGGTTTTTTTAATATCCTCTTTGCATGAAACGAGGAAGCATTTTTTTAATGTTTCCCATTGTTGTTTTATTTCATAAGTGTTAGTATCTAATTTATCAAAGTTTTCGTATATTTTCTGTTGGAGTTTGTTTTTTATATCAGCTTATTTCAATTTTCTAACATCTAATTTTGGAGTTCTTTGGGGTTTTCTAAGACGTTAGTGACATTAGAGCGATTAGTGGGTTATGGTCTGATGTACCATCTGCTCCTGGATTAATTTGAACTATTTTACTGGTTTAATCATTATATATTCGATTTGGCTTCTTATTATTTTCTCCGGTTTATCTGTTGGTGAGCGCCATGTTAGAAATAGTTGTTAATTATTACACTTTTTTATGTTTTTTCTTTCAATTCACCGTCTTTTGATAGGTTTATAAACCTCCTACCAATTCATTATGGGCAAGTTATCTTGCCCTAAATAATCAAAATCCATAATGATTTTGTTACTGAATTAAGTATTAATTTTTATGCGTTTTTGATGGTCAATATCACTTCTGTCTTGTTAACTTTTATGTCTTTTTTATACGAAGTTTCGTTCATTACTTCACACATGGATGTCATGTCGTGTTATTTAGCAGCAACTTTTTACAATAACTTAATAACGAATCCTCTGATTGCATTCGGCACTTTATTTACAGCGTTCTAAAATCTTATTGTGTGTGCAGTTTTTGTTGTGTTTGAAGCGTAGAAGCAGATTCGCTTAAGTTGAGAAGTTATTGCTATACTATTAAACAACTTACTGAGTATAATGAATACATTTTAACTTATTATTTTGTAATCCTTTACACGAAACATAAAATCGGTAATAGATTATTCCATCAACTTCTTCCTGATTATAAATATAATTTGTTTTACATTAAAAACATTGTCATTAACAGACCTTTTTTTAAAACCTTCTTCTTCTACAATGGCTTCTTTAATATTTTTTAATATATTCTTGTACATGGACTCTAGTGCCCCCCCTTAAAAATATTAGATATGCAGACGATACAGTGTTGCTGGCAGATAGTGTAAAGGGGCTCCAATGGATAATGAATAACATTGTAGAACCATGTAACAAATACGGCCTAAGACTAAATTGCAAGAAGACAAAAATAATGATCATTAAGAACACCAACATAAACGCCCAAATTACAATGGGTAATACGAGCTAGAGTTTTAACCTTGTTTAGGCTTTACGTCTTTTCAAGGAAGGGGTACTCCTTTTTTTGCGGAGTAGTGGTGGTGTGATAAAACGTGATTGATGTTTTACGTGAAGTAGTGGACTACTAAGGAGCTGGAGTTCAGAAGGTGACGTGTTTGTATGAACGATATGTTAAGAAGCGCACAAAATAAATTTTTGGTAAGCTATGCCAAACATGTCGAAGGAGGACCTTCAGGAGTTACCAGCTATACAATAGGAATGGCTCTTAATTAGCATTTTTGGCGTGCAGTTGTTAGCTGTGTTATTTAATGGAGGTTGTTTTTTAGATTTTAAAATGTTCATCAGCAAGTTCATGTCCAGTATTATGTAGAAGTTTAGCTGGAGGAAACGGAACTTTTCTTTGTGAAAATCTGTCTTTAATACTGTCTTTAATACTTGTTTCGCTCGATTATTCGAGCCCTGTGATGGTTCGAAGGACATACCTCCTGCTGAATATAGGATTCTGTCCTTAATAGGTGTTATATTTGCAAAATATGGATGTGTGCTAATGGAGAGTATTTGCTCACCCTAATGCAGAATTTAAAAATTTTCTTTCGGTAATTATGATTGATCGGCATTGATTTCATAAGATTCAAAGAATAGGTCTAGTGAATATTTTATAGGTATGCAATAGTGTGATAGATGCCTTCTTACCCAATTTGTCGGAACGCACTGCCAGAAGTTTAAACCTCTTTATCACCCTGTAAAGGGTATCTTGAATGTTGGTTTTCCAGTTGAGAGTCCTAGTAAAATAAATTTCCAAATAGGCAACCGAGTTTCTGAGAATAAGGTTCTCTTCTAACAGAGTTATTCGGCCATGGGTATCACGACAATTTGAGGATTTAAATAGAATTAGTGGTGTTTTGGAGGGATTTATAGTCACTCTCCCTTTATTGCACCAAACAATGACTTTGTCTAGATAATCTTGTGCTCTTCCGAATACAGACAATTGCCACGCTCTCTAAGTGGTCCTGACGTTAGAAGAGCAGTGTCATCAGCGTACAGTAGAAGGGTCTCTGATCTATGTGGGTGGGGGATATCACTATTGTAGACTTTGTATAATATTGGAACAAGAATTGAGCCCTGTGGTACTCCAGCTTATGGAGCGAAGAATGTGGATAAGGTTTATCCACATCCTTCATTCCTGGACTTTTATCCTAATCGTCCGAATGAAGAGATAGGAATTTATTAGTTTAACGAAAGATATGGGCAATCCAGCAAGGTGGAGTTTTGCGACGAGGCCTAAATGCCAGACCTAATCAAATAACTTCTGGACATCTAGGAATATGCTAGATGATATGACGTGGTTCTTTTCGTTAAGTGATTTTGAGATGAAAGTTGTTGCTTCAACCAATGCATTTTGCGTGTAGTGTCTAACCCTGATTCCGAATTGGTAATCTGGAATGAAAAGGTGAGCGTCTAGGAATTCTACGAGTCTGTCTTTAAGGATTCTCTCGTAGACTTTACCTAGGGTGATCAATAAAGAAATAGGTATGTACGATTCAGGGTTGGTGAGGGTAATCATAACTGTGCTAACCACTTTCCATGGAATTGGACAATAGCTCAGAGTAAGCTCAAGACTTGATTATGTTGGTGAGCAGCGGAATAAGATTCTCTGGAAGATTTTTAAAACATCTTTTGTGGACATCAGGGTCAGGAGCTGTGTTTTTTCCGATACACCGAATAAGCGATACACCGTTAGAAAAACTAAAAAAAAATATGCTATTTGGACTGATAAAATATTAGGGATACTTGGGATCACAGCTACGAAGCAAAAAGTTGTATTGAAAAAGTCAGAAGCGCTTTCAACAGCCTTAGGAAGATTCTCTACAACTTATCGTTAAGTATCAATATACGCATAAGAATTCTTAGATTTACGTTAGGTCTTTAGTGTCCTCCTCTATGGAGTATAAAGCTGTAGCCTTACATAAGATATCATAAAACGATTAGAGACATTTGAAATGTGGTGCTGTCGTCGTATGTTGAGGGTCTTATATATAGATCACATAAGTATGTAAATATTGTCTTATATCGTCATTATATAAATAATGTAATGTCAAAACAACTGCAATAGCACATTAAAGTTCTCCAATCAACAATACCTGATTTTTGCAACCATGACCTACCATCCATCAATTAATAGAGTACCGGCATGTAAGTAATGTTTGTTTTGTTTTATTTATTTGCTCATTTATTAATTTATTACAATATAAGATTGCTACTTTTATACCAATTGTGGGTCTTACCTTGTCTGTTAATACCTTTTTATATATTCAAATTATTCATTTTGAAAACCACAGACATGTAATATTGGCATAATTACTATAATTTGTATGATCTAATTTATTTGTTTATTTTATCTTTATTGAGACACCACCCTAATTGGGTTTATTTTATTGCAGCATTAGTTTAACTTTGTATCTCGACCTGAAGATGCTTTGCAAATTGTAGAAAGCGAAACCAGTCGTCAGATTGTTAAATTAAATTGATTGTGAGTAAGTCTTATTATTATTTCTTTACCTATTTGATATGGACTCACACAAGCAACACATTCATGATCATGAAATGTAAATATTCTCCAGAGGTTAAGAAAAGACAAAGAAATTATTAACACCGTAAAGAACAGAAAATTGAATTACTCTGGCCACTGGTCCATCTGGTCCATCTGGTCCATCTGGTCCCTCATACGTGGAGCTGCTGTGTGCCACGAATTTAACTCTTCTTCTTCTTGTTCTTCGTCTTTATAGACGCATATTGGCTTTAATTAATCTATCATTTATTGCTTCCTAGGTTGTTATGAACTTTCTTAGTCGTCTGTAAATCAATAAAGGAATTCCTTGTTAAGCTTTACATTCTGTTGGTACTCCACTATAGAAAAGATTATATTATCCTAGATTTTCAAAGCCGGTTCCCTTCTTTTTTGTTTCGGTAATGACTGCTATGTCTATTTTTAGTTCTGGTATTATATAAAACTTCATGGAGTTGTTTTAATATACCTTAAAGGTTCCATGTACCAAAAAATCGTGTCCTTTTTCAATTTAGTCCTTTTATGTTGTCTTTGTTGTGCTGTTCTATTCCTATGCGTGTTATTGTTTTTGTTTTAACATTTTTATTTTTTTTATAAGTACTGGGGAGTTAGCTCAATGCCTTAACCTCCAACCTGGAGGACAAGGGGTCTGGGTTCAGAGTCTCTCTCTCCTTGAGATGGATTGCCGGATTTCCGCTAACGGGTTCCGTCCACCCTTTTAATTTTATGCGAACCCTAACATCGGGGGTCGCCACTTCCGCCTTACACACCGTACTGAAGATGTTCTTCTCCGCCGTGAATACCATTGTGGTCGTCATACATGACCCTGGACAAGGGACCCTAAGCAGGAAGTAGTTTCTCGGGTCAGGAAACTCCTAGAATCTGCTGAAGGCATGGATTGATTCACTTTCCCTGGTAGGACTGTCCAAAGGAGTTTCTACCCGCTTGTATAAAGCTAAATTGGTGTTAAACTGAAGATTTTAATTACAGGTACACTACACAGGGTGTTGTAATTAAAAAATCAAAGTGACTAATAATATCAGAAAAATAGTATATTTGGCAACATTACAATCATTAAATTTCAAATCTTTACATTGCAAAATAAATGCATCCCTGTTTTTGTATAAATTTGACCATCCGTTTAAGAGATAATTAGGCATTTCCATACTGATGGCTCACTTTGCACAATTTTATATTGTGCAAAGCTTTTCAATTAATTATACAAGGGAAAATCCAGGGTAAGAGAAGTGTAGTAAAGAGAAGAATTTCATTTGCGGGAATGGTACGGATGCACATCAATCGAACTATTCAGAGCAGTAGCATCTAAGATCAGAATAGCCATGATGATTGTCAACCTCTGTTGTAACCAATAAATGATAGAGTTTTAAGCAATATCATTGATATTTTATCTTAAAGATATTTAAAAGAATTATTTCACTCGTATGGTCACTTTAACTTATCTAATGCACATAAGATGTGGACAAATATTAATAAAAAACATATTTATAAAAATTATATATATAAAAAAAAGAGAGTTCGCTGTTTTGAATAATATCTGGTTTCCTTTTCGTACTTGGTGCATTATTTTTTTTTAAATAATTTGCATTATGACAAACAAATACTTTGAGACAAATATTTCTGTAGAGTATTATTCTTTTACCATTCGCATTCGTTTTATACCCAAAGGAACGTCACTGTACACATGTCTATCTCACACGATGTAGCAGAGGGATGGCATATACGTATTTGGATACTTTTTCCTTCATTCTTCTTTGGAACCGCTACCTGCTCGAGCTTTTGTCACATTTCTACCCCACAAACTGAGGTCACACTTATTGCAGTGTAACAAAGACCCCCTTCGTGAATCCCATTCAGATCTGATGAGAATCAGAGGTACATCTCGAGTACGTGCCCCGATTTGGGGTCTAAGCGATTTTCTTCTACTTTATACTCTTCTTCATGTGATGTAGGTCACAACAGTTTGATCATTTGTGGGTAAAGTTAAAAGGTTTTTATGATCGAGAGAAATTGTTTAATAAGCAACTGTCATTTCTAGCTATAAGTTTGCAATTATAGAATATTTAAAATATATAAAAAAGTAAATGGATCTTTGAACACAAGAAGAGCGAGCGAGCAAAATATTTTTAAATTTATTTAAATTATTTATTTTTAAAGAAAAATACCTGTTGACCCCCTCCAAGTAGACGTAAGTAAGAACTTTTATTTGCATTGACTGGTTTGCCATCAGATTAATCATGGAGAAGAGTTTCCGATACACATTTTATTATAATTATTATAATTTTGTGTTTTAACTAATTTTTTATTTATTTCCACTGTAAAAGGCTATATTTTTTCAAGCTGTGACTTGTATTTTCTTCTGTTCCATCATTTTCTCATCGGAAGACATCGATTATTCTAGCAGTCATAATCAGACCTCAGATGTAAAGACAACAAAAATTAAAGGAAAAGGTGCCAATAGAGGCAAAGATTTTCAATATAAAAGGCAAACATTGAATATGTAGGCAACATATAGGCAATATAATTATTAATATAGGCATAAAAAATAGTAACATAATAAATTAATATCCAAATAAGTGCTAATAACTAATTAAACATTGAAACCACTAAAAATGTTATCATTAACAGCTATAACTAAATAGATTTCAATATATTCGTTAATAAAACTATTACTTCGATCACTTAAAATTTATTTGTACATTGAGAATGAACGTTTTGTATCGACAGATGTAATTGGAGCATATTTGAGGGCAGATAATAAATCTGATTCAATTTGTAATTCCTCGAAAAACGTCCTATTCAAAACTTTAGCAACGTTACTATGTTAGATAAAAACGAAAAACCTTCATTCTTGTCATTATACTATGTTCTTGAAACATATTTCACATTTCTAAAATTAATGGACCATGACTTTCAGGCGCCGATTTAATTTTTGACTTTGTAACGAAATATTTTGCCTACCACATAGGGTATTACTATAAAGGGTTGAAAATTGTGGACAGGAGTTATTGAGGGTGGAGATAAGGCAAGCAAAATAAACCAAACTTATGCGAACGACGCTCAGTGTATATTTGGAGAAACTGGGTCGTGGATAGGTGAATAAAACATTGGGATTGGATTAGGGCAACTACAAAAATGAAACAAAGAGATACTTACATGAGACTTCTAAACAAATGAACAAAGAAAACACAAGAAGGTCCTCTAGCTATTTAAAATGGGAAGCCGCGCCGCTTTTAGGTGTCAAATTATAACGATTACAACAACTAGTTGCAACTATTGAAATAATTATTAGAAATGAAAAATATATCTTTTTAAATTAAACTCAAAAAAGTGGTTAGAGAGAATTAGTTAAGAGAAATAAACAAAACGGTTTTGGAAAAAAATTACAACATTTATTGTTGTCTCGCCACAAACAGTTACAAAAATAGACAATAACAAAATGCTATATTAATAGTCGCAAAAGTAAATACAAAAATAACAAAGAGAAACACTTAGTATGTCCTACCCGTTTACAAACTCTAGGAGTTGTAGATGCTACAAAACTTACTATTGTTACTGGGTTATAATTTGTAGCAGAAATAATGGTTATAAATAAAGAATTAACCTTACAAATTCCTATAACAGCAATTATTAATAAAAATGTTTATTCTAATTTTTTCTATAAATTTAAACACAAAAGTTACCTGGATTGTACTAAAACTTCTGGGGTGGAGGCTTCACTGGACTTTCTGGTGGTAGAACTGGGCTTACACTCTCTGCCACACGAACAAATTCATCTGCAAACTGCCAAAAAGCCTGGGATGACAACCAGGGACAAACAAAACGAGGATGGAAACAACGATTCTTCCAAACCTCACTTAAACTGCAACTACACATTGAACTACTACTATACACTACATATTTTCCATAACAAAAGACGGAAAAAAAACAGAAAAACTACGAACTTGATGAAAATTCCGAATAAAATAAAAACTTAATTGTAGATTTCTACATGATGATTCTGTAATATTTTTAAACCCTACCAAAAATTACAGTTTTCTATCATTATATCCATTGCCTGAGTTGCCAAGTTGTGTAGACAGTAATTTTATCAAATACTTTTAACCATTTGATGCTGATAACTTTATTACTAGAAGAATAAGAAAGCGAAGATACATCTTTACGTATAATATTTTACTGCTCTGCTGTGTCAATCGGCTAGTTACGCCTTTGCAAGCATCTCATACAAGCAAGAAGCTCCCATCTACACGTTATATTATTGAAAAATGAATAATATTATCTTAACACTGCTGTCGATAAAGATATTATGTAGGTACTTAGTCGACGATATCTGTGAATGTCGTATTACCATCAAATTCATACTTGTCATCATATTACATATTTGTTGATAGTTAAAAATAAAATAATCTGGTATTATTTAATATCTTAGTCGAAATTCTTCTTCTTAGAGTGCCGTCTCCCTACGGAAGTTGCCAATCATAATTGCTATTTTTATTTTAGAACTTGCTGCTCTAAACAAATTAATCGATTAGTATTGATACCAATCACGTAGATTCTTTAACCATGAGTTCTGCCTTCGGCCAACAGATTTTCTTCCTTGAATCTTTCCCTGTATTATGAGTGTCAAAATTTCATATTTTGGTCCCCTCATCACGTGACCTAGGTATTCCAGTTTTCTGGATTGTATAGTGGTGATAAGTTCTATTTCTTTATCAACCTCCCCAGTACTTCTTTATTTGTAATTCTATCAGTCCATGATATTTTATATAATAATATTGAAAATATATAACAGCGTGTACGTAGTCTGATCCCCAAATTTAGATTTTTGCACGTTAGAAGTGGCTTGATTCGTATAAATGCTGATCTAGCAATCTCTATTCGCCAGTTTATTTCTACAGTATGATCATTGTTTTCATTGATTAAAGTTCCCAAGTACTGATATTTTTCTACTTGTTCTATCACGTTACGATTTATTGTCAATAGGTGATGTATATTTTGTGGTTTTTTTTATAATTAGCATGAACTTCGATTTTTTAGCGTTTATAGTAATTCCCATCTCAGCAATATTCATACTCAAGCTTTCGATAAGATGTAGATCCTCTATACTCGTTGCTATGATCACAGTGTCTAGTCGAAATTACAGTTAGGTAAATGGTCAATTTTAAAAATGTTATTTAAAACATGCGCACATGTCTTCCTTTTTGTATATTTATTACTAGTTTCAGGTTTGTTATCTTCCTAATTAGTGTGTATTCTTCTCTCCTTTGTGTCCAAAACATCTCAGTCTTTGTGCATTATTACGTTTTATTATGTCTCATTCTAACTCGGTTATCTTTCTATTTAATATTTCCTGCGTCATTAGCCTTCTATATTTTCCGTGTTCTGTCTTTATTGGGCTGTGTACTCTTATAATTTTTCTTTCAATAATTCTTAGTTTTTCTTAGTTTCTTTTCGTAAGACTCTGCTTGAACTCTCCCGCCGAGATATTTGGACTAACTTTAGGATTTAAATTTTCCAATTTAAGTTTATGAAATGAGATTTCACAAAGCCGGCCAATAAATACTTTTTACCTCTTTTTTTTTAACCTATTCTCTATCTTTCCATTGTTGGATATAGGTCTCCCCCAGTTCTCTCCATCTTTACCTATCTTTACCTGTTCTCTGCCATGTGGGACCTCCTTGTTTCCTGATGTCATCTTTCCACCTCATCTGTGGTCTGCCTCTTGATCTCTTTGCATTGTATGGACGCCACTTTCCGATGGCATTGTTCCATCGTCCGTCTTGGAGACGTTCATTGTATCCAGCCCATTTCCATTTCAGTTTTGCTGCTTGTTCTATCGCATCTACTGTCTTTGTTCTGGTTCTGATCCACTGGTTACGTTTTCTATCTCTAAGTGATACACCCAACGTTTGTCTCTCCATTGCTCTTTGTGCCTTCCTTATTCTATCCAAATTGGCCTATGTAAATGTCCATGTCTGTGCTCCGTAGGTGAGCACCGGTATTATGCAGGAGTTATATACCTTGCTTCGTAAGTATAGAGGGATTGTTTGATTTTTTAGAACGTAAGAAAGTTTGCCGAACGCTGCCCATCCCATTCTTACTCGTCTCGATATTTCGGCTGTTTGATTTTCTCTATTAGCTCTGATTGCTTGTCCTAGATAGATATAGTCATTTACCTGTTCTATTTTTCTGTTTTTATTTTTATTGCCTCTTGGTCTTCCGTGTTTGTCATTACATTTGTTTTGTTGAAGTTAATTTTTAGGCCTTTTTGCAGTGATTTTTCATGAAGTTCATTCAGCATTAATTCCAGTTCTTGTCGTTCCGAGGAGATTAGGAGTATATCATCCGCATATCTAAGGTGATTTAGGTATTTTCTGTTAATATACCTCTTATTTTTACCTCTTAAAATCTGAAAATAAAAAAAGCAATAATTAGGATTTTGGTACCACTTTGGAATTTAGTTATGGGACAAGAAAGAGAGAGAAAAAATAAAACTTATCGATTTGCCGCACGATTTATTATGTTCCATCTCCCTCTATACAGAGAGGCTTGCTAATGTATTCCTTAACCAATAGGTTAAAGCAAAGCCGTCATATTGATAGGGAAAAATGTCAATTTTATATTTGAAAACATGGTTTGAAGTTTTCGAAGAAGAGCTGGTGCATTTTTCAAAACTAGAACTGGTTTAGAGCCTAAATTCTTTGATTTCAAAAACGTTTCAATTTCAAAAACAAATAATTCCGGAATCAGTCACAAAAGATAGTTCTTATAAATCTTCTTATTCGTATACCAAAATACTGGTAGGTCGTTAGTCGTTCAGAATCTTTGTAATGAATGGAAAAGTAAAAGGACGGAAAGTTCAATTGAGACAGAATTTAATAATTGTATTTTGAGTAATAAGTTTATTTTACCTTAACATTGTGTTTGTTTACATTTTCAAAATTACCTACCCCAGCGAAAGAGACTTACCTCAAAGGAACCGCCGAATCAAACCAAAAACGCCGATCTCTTTTGAAAACCCAATCTAGGCGTAGTTGCAATGAGGTCAATGGTATTTTTTTATTAGTCCACTTGCTGGCACGTTGACAAAAGATACCAAATGCTGTATATTTAGGTATTCGTATGTTCCAATGTACCGATTCAATCCACAATTGGTGAAAACGCAAATAAAGGAAGCGCGAATGAGGATCCTTTACTGTACTATTGATTATTTTGCCATCTTTTATTGGAGATAAGAACTTCACCTAGTCTGTCCTACGTGTTGTATTGTTGAGATCAGAGCTATTGATGTGACTCCTAACAACAATAATCTGCTTGTTATAGAACAAGATCACCTAGTACAAAGATTTTAAATTAGGAGACAATGTAGACTGTAAAGTAGCTCAACGATATATTTTATCCACTGGCTTTATTCCGAAAAATCTCTTAGAGAATATCAAACGGCAGGAGCTTGGTGAACACTTGGAAGTGCATAGGAAATTTTTTGGGATATACTCCATAATTTGTATAGAAAACAATTCTAAATTAAAATGAATAACCAGCATTTTATAGAGACAGATAAGTGGAAAAATGAAGGTAATATGTCTATAAATGAAGGAAATCACGTATGATACATAAATAAATAAAATAAAATTACCGTTTGCCTTTTTTTCTGGCTTCAGATAATGAACTTTGTTTTTATTGTGAGTGTATAGTGTTATACCATATACGTATACATCATAAAAACTGCAAATCATTGATTATATTCTTTCCGCAATACAGCAGAAGCAATATCTTCTCAAATTCATCAAGCCATCCGGTAATAAACTATTAGAAATAATAATTAACATTATGTTAATGTCAGTACGCACTCTTACGGTGATCACCCATTCATAAGAAAGTAAAATTCAGTATCTGGACAAACGCTTAAACGTTCTAAAATAACTCAACGGAATAACTTAATTGACTTAATTATTGTTGAATAATAGTCGATATTGATTGATTGGTGCATTAAAATGAGGCTTAAACTGGCCTGTTTTTGTCACTAATAGTGCATTTCTAACACTCACTACCAATTAAACTGTCAGAATGGACTGTGTAACGACGTCTTTTACTTTCTTCAGAAGCGAAGCGATCATTATTCTAAGATGGCAATTCTGCGATTTATCTGTTCGTTTCAGCTAAAGTGAAATCATGAAATCGACAATTAGTTTAACTCTAGGCGATTACTTCTCGGCTTTTTCTCTCGTTACGCTAATTTATGTACCTCTAAAAAGTAAACTGTTATCAATTAAATTACCTTTTATTTATTTTACATTTGTCACGGTCTATAAAGAGATCAATCTGGGATATATTTCACTGTAATTTTAAATAAAACAACTTTAACTGTGAAAACAATACCACAACAGGTGTGTCTACGCAACGTGATAAGATTTGACATTTCGTATGGACAAAACAAACATAATACATATACAAAAGCTCAAAATAAGTTTAAAAATATTCCTGTCTTGGCAGTTAACCGGTAAGAACCTCAGGATCAACCCTGAGGTCATCTAGGAGATCGACGAAGAGTACCGCGCAAGGAAGAGGGAACTGTACAGGAAAATCCGTACAGAAAAAAGAAATCACTGGAAAGAGCTGTGTGAAATACCTATGAACAAGAAGCTTGAGGTAACACAAGAGCTCTTTCCGAACGGCAGATGGCATGGTGTATGGAGGGATGAAGGAGCTGAGCGGGCTGTACCCTTCACCACGAATGAACTTGTCGAGACATTGGGTTCACTCAAGACTCGTAGGTTCCCCGGACTGGATCAGATACTACCTGAGGCGGTGAAGGGTCTAGGACGGGTGGAGCCTGCGTGGTTTCTGGAACACATGAATGCACTGTTGGAAGCACAAACCTTTCCTGAGCCTTAAAGGACATCTAGGTTAATACTGCTTCCCAAAGCTAGGAAAAAGTCTCGCTCCATCTGTCTTCTTCCGTGCATCAGCAAAGTGTATAAAAGGATGCTACGAGTATGCATTCTTCTTCTTCTCGTGCCACTCCTAGCGGAGATTGGAAATCATCATAGCCACTGCGACTTTGTTAGCAGCGCGCCTAAAAAGTTCAATCGAACTACACCCGAACCATTCACGTAGATTACGAAGCCACGATATTTTTCTTCTTCCCACACTTCTTTTGCCCTTAATTTTGCCCTGCATGATGTTTCTTAAAAGTTCGTACTTTTCACCTCTCACAATGTGCCCCAAGTACGAGTATGCATAGACGACATGATTTTCTTGTTTATCAACCTGTCAAATTTTGTACTTAACAGTTTATTTTTCAATACGTGCTTCTAAAAACTAATTATTACTTGTATGTTCCGATTATATTTTTATAACTAGTTTAGTACCCTTACATCATTGCTGGATCTATAATGAAATCTGCAGATACAATAAAAATTTACCACCCATTTAGATGTACTTACTGTCTTGTTTTTTCAACGTCCCTATCAAGTTTCAACTTTTTTATAAGACCACCCTGCCAATTCGTCAATCCCCAACGATTTTTATTATTTTCAAAAGCAAAATCGGCCAAAACAGTTTCTTTATTCCGTGAGATTAAAAGTAAGGGAAATCACATTCGATACTTTCGATTTCATTCTCTAGTTGTCCTTTACGCATTTACTACACACGTACGTCTACTATAAGATCCTAAATATCCTTTTAGTGCCCTATTTCCTCCGTGGTATTGTTGCAGTTCATAAGCCGATACAGGGGCGCCGACAAATAGTCGTCTTTGATAAGGGACTAACTGAATTTTATTGATCATTATTTTATTAAAGATGACTATAAAATGAAGAATATGAAAAAAATGGGCTGATTTGCCCACAAATTTACATTTCTTTTAGAAACAATAATAAAAAATAATTAAAACAATGTTAATAGTTTTATTGTAAATAACCTTCTTCTTCTTCTTCTGGTCCGTATCCGTTTCGGATGTTGGAAATCATATTGGTCGGAAACAGCTCCGTTGAGGTTTTCTTAAACCATGTTCTTAAATTTCGCAGCCATAATATTCTCCATCTACCGATTCCTCGCTTACCTTTGACTTTACCTTGCAATATAGACTGCAGCAGGGAGTAACGGTGCTGATTTCTCATAACGTGTCCCAGATATTGCAATTTTATGCGTTTGATCGTAAACACATTTTCTGGTTCCTTCTTCATTTTCCCTAGAACTTCCTTGTTCGTGATCCTTGCTGTCCATGATATTCTCAGCATTCTTCTATAAAGCTACATCTCAAATGCTTCAAGTTTTTTAATAGTGGTGTCTGTAAGCGTCCATGCCTCCGCCCCGTACAACAACACAAAGAAAACATAGCATCTCAAATGTCCCATTTTTGTATCTAGAGATATGTTGTGACTTTTGAAGATGGCGCTCATTTTGTTAAAGACCGTTCTTGCCTTTCCTATGCGGCACTTTATTTCCTGTACATTGCTCCACTGTTCGTTTATAATAGTTCCCAGGTAGCAATACTATTTTACTCGCTCTATCTGCGTCCCATTAATGTATATATGAGCCCCGTTTATATTCTCCTTGCTGATAATCATTTGTTTCGTTTTGTGGGTATTAATGTTTAGTCCATACTGTTGACTGTACTCGTTTATTCTGTCCATTAGCCTCTGAAGCCCCTCTAAACTATCTGCTATCACCATGGTGTCTTCGGCATATCTAACATTGTTTACACTTTCACCATTTACACCATTTAGAAGGATGCCTTCGTCTATTCCGTAAAGAGTTCCGTTAAACATTTTCTATAAGTACATATTAAATATCAACGGTGATAGGATACATCCCTGTCTAACTCCACGTAGTATTTTTATGTGATCTGTTTCTTCTCCGTTAATTTTCATGTATGCAGTCTGATTCCAGTAGAGTTCTGAAATTATTTTGTGGTCATCCAGGTCTGCCTCTTTTAAAATGTTTATCATCTTTTGATGTTGAATTCTGTCAAATGCCTTTTCATAGTCGATCAAGCACGCGTATACGTCGCAGTTAACGTCCCTGCATCTTTGAATCAGTACCTGTACTCCGAAAAGTGCCTCTCTGGTACCCACTGCGTTAATGAATCCGAACTGTCTGTCCGATAATTGTTCCTCGGACTTCTTATAAATTGTTCTATGGATGACTCTAAGAAACAGTTTCAACATGTGGCTCATTGGGCTGATTGTTCTATATTCTTCGCACTTTTTCGCCCACTGTTTTTTAGGTATCGCTATGAATTCTGATTCTAGCCATTTATCAGGGATGATTCCTGCATTGTATATTTTATTGAAGACAGCCGTGATCCAATTTATTCCTTCTTTCTCCAAGAGTTTTAAAAATTCAGCTTCGATATTATCAGGCCCTACAGCTTTCCTGCTTTTCATCCGTTTTATTGCTTCTTCTACCTCGGATTTAAGTATGTCCGGGCCCGTCATCCTCTCTGAAAATGGATGCCTATAATCCGTTCTTTGATCTTGAAAAAGTGTCACCAAATATATTCTTCATTTGTCTTTCATCTCTTGGGTGTCAATGATTAATTTTCCATTGGTGTCTATTAGTTTCATTTGTGTTCGCTTTTTAAAAGTACCCGTTATTTCTTTTACCTTTTTATGTACATTAAAATTGTTATGCTTGGCTTGTAGTCTTTCTACATATAACCTACTGTTAATAAACTAGACATTTTACAACATTTCTTTTATTAATATTAGATAGCAAATGTAATAATACATAATTCTCCATCTTAAATATACGAGCAGTTTACTCCTATAAGCAGAGCATGAACCGACAAAACTTTTGTCTTAATTTCTACCGCACCAAACCTTTTTTATTCCATTTTATATATTTTTTTAAGTTCAAATGTATTTTTTAAGTTTTACAAGAGTTTTCTAAAAAAACGCCTTCCCGAATCGCTTCGAGTAAGTTTTTTTAGGAGTATCTTATCTTCTTCTTCTTCTTCCTACTTTATAAATAGGCTTAACGCCTGTTTTACTTCGGTTTAGCCTCAATTGACGTTGTCTGACCATCTTTTCCTCGGTCATCCCAATAATCTTCTTCCATTTGGCGATTTGTCTCTTACTATTCGTATTATTCTATTTTCTGTCATTCTTTCGATGTGTTGATTCCATTCCACTTTTCTTCTTTTGGTCCACGCCTTTATTTCCTCTATACCACATCTCGCTCGTATTTCCGCACTTCTTACTCTGTCTCTTAGAGTTTGGTTTGTTATTTTTCGTAAGACTTTCATTTCTGTTGTCTCCAGCAGTCATTGTGTTTTCGCCGTATCTGCTCTTGTTTCCGCTGTGTACATCATTATCGGTCTTCCGGTATATCCTGGTTTTCGTTTCCGTTGTGAAGTATTTGTTTCTCCAGATTGTGTTGTTGAGACATCCTGCTGCTCTGTTTGCTATGTTCACTTTTGAACTTCTTCTTTCAGTAGCTTGACAGTTTTATTCACAAGTATTCAGTTTCTATCACTTGTTCTATTATTATGAACGCCGTATCTTCGAATTCTTTAATTAATCTTTGTAGGTCATCTTCATTTTCGGCTGTTATTATGGCGTCGTCGGCGTAGCATATTAACCTTATTTGCGATAGTTTTCCTTAACATCTTACCATAGCTATGTTATCTTTATACATATATTCTCAATGGGTTTTACTTAATCCAGTGATATCCTCTTTTCATAAAATAAATGTATCGAGTCCTGAATTCTCACTCTATCAAACGCTTTCTTCAAATCTATCAGACACATATATGCTAGTTTGTTGTATTCCAGCGACTTTTCTTTTATTTGTCTTACAAATATTACATGTTATTACAGAAACTGCATCAGTGCATGATCTTCCTGTCCGAAATCCTTCCTGTGCCTCTTGCAGAGATATTCGTTCGTTTATTTTTGTCGATATTATTCTTGTTGTCAATTTGAGTGTTGTATTTGAAAGATTTATTGGTCGATAATTATTGGGGTCTTTCTTATCTCCTTTTTTGAAGAACATTTCGATAATCGCTCTCCTCCATTCATCTGGTATTTTGTTCGTGGTGATTATTTTATTAATAAGAAGTTGCAAATGCTGTACAAGGTAATCACCTCCATATTTTTAGAGTTCATTTGGTATTTGATCTTCTCCAGGTGACTTTCTGTTTTTTAATTTGTTTATTCCTTCTTTCACATCGTTTTGGGAAATTTCGGTCTTTTCCTCAGTTATTAATGAAATGAATCTGAGAAGCAAAATGGCTTCACAGCCAGTAAATCCACAAATATCAACATTTTTAGCATGACCCAAGTAATAAAAAAAAAACTTTTAAGAACACAAGACTTACATTTACTGATGTGGAGTTTAATGAAAGAATATAACGCGGTACTCAGCAATAAGCTGTAGGGAGTCCTAGATAAATCTTATATAGTAAAACCTCCATTAACCGAAATAATTGGGGGGGAGGCCATTTCGGATAACAAGAATTTCGGTTAAAAAGACATTGTTTTTTTATAGTATTCTTGGTTAAAGTATTGGTATTAAAAAATACTATGAGGTGATTTCGTAATGTTTTCTAATAAGTAAATCCAGAATAAAATAATAAAATTAAAGAAAATGAACAAGTTTAACAGGATGAAATCTATTGTCTTTTACGTTATCGTTTGACAACGTAAAAGGCATGTCGTGAGTTTGCCTCACTTCATCGTTCGACGAAACGTAAAGCAATCTGAAAATGATAAAAACTTTATACAATGACAACAAAAATTAAAAACCTAGTCGTGTCCCTAACTAATTAGGCCTACTGTAATAAAATTCGTATCCCTAAGGCATTGAAAATCTCGTCGGTGGTCTCATGCTGCCTGTTGTCTATTGGGTCGTCATCTGCGTCGTCTGATACGCTCAGGTTGTCTGGACGAAGAACCATATCAATGATGTCCTGGTCGATGAATTCACGTTCTGAGTCATCGGCTGCTAACCACTCACGTATCTTTTCTTAGTTAATTTCGTCACATTCCCGCAAATTTTTCAATAAAGGTTTAATTTCTTCTGTCGTTTCTTTACCAATTTCTTCTTAAGGATCGTCAATCAAAATCCTATCAAAAAGTTAGTTTCAACATTTTTCCAAAGTTGAAGATTTGATCTTGGTCCAGCACTCAGCACACCGATAAACAACATGTTTCATTGTTGAACATTTGAGGATTTCAGGAACACTTTTGGATTCATTTGTCTCCTGTAATAACAGATGTCTTAAGAATGCTCCTCTATAATGTCCCTCGAATGTCTCTATTACTCCCTGGTCTAACAGCTGAATTAAGCTCGTAGCATTCGGTGGCAAAAAATCTAACACTTATCACTATTGTACAGATTTTTAGTCAACAAACAGCAATACTTTGATGGGAAGGTTTTTTATAATAAAATGGATTTTACACTTGAGGCGAATTCATTTTCGAGCCATTCTGAAAATAAAGTGGTCGACATCCATGTGATTTTTTGGCTTCTATAAAAAACTGGAAGTGCTTTTTCTCAAATATTTTTTAGAGCTCTTGGTTTTTTTGATTTCCAAAACACACATAGGCATCAATCGGTGAGTGAAATTAATGGAATTTAGGTTTTGCGATAAAAATTTACTTTTTATTGACGAAATTATTGAAACTGTTAGCCGTTTCGGTTAAACGATGTTTCGGTTAAAAAGGTTTCGGTTAATGGAGGTTTTACTGTATAAATAAAATAAAAATATTAGATATTTCCTTATTAAATTTATTATAATCTAAAAAAATTTTCTTAGAACACCTTCAAACTTTTAATAAAGAGTTTCTTTTCTAATTTATGTATTTTTTCCCAACGATATTTAAAAAAACATGCCACAAACAAATAGCGTTCGAACATTAATAAAAAAATTTTCAAGCATATTTTCATGATTCATACGGCTTATTGATTTAGTGCTGTCATTTCATTATTCTTTTTTGACCAATTCGACGAAACTTCCCTATTGTTTGTCGTTGGCCATTTGTGTTGGAATATTTCATTAAAAAATTCAGGTGTGATCCGATGGCGCACCCATAGGGTTTGCGTTTGGGTACCAGCAGTACCGACCGATCCTTTCGTTGACGCGACTGAATTCTTAAGTGGGCGACTCGTAATGAAAGATGGTTCGAAAACGCATTGCGAATAAAAATTAATTTCTGCCATTGCCTACAACTTTTTTATTTGTCTGGTACTTACTACCGAGCATAGATTGCATGCCTTTTAAAAGTTGTTGTAAATGAGTTGCTGTGTTCGAATTCAGATAAAAAAGACACAAAACTAATTCATAAGGCAGTCATTTTAAAAGGAAAGGTAATCCTATTATTTTTCTATATAAGACTTTCTCCGTTACTGATTTTTGTACTCTCTAATCTTTTAATACCCCTCAAACTCCTAAAAATATTTTTTATTTATCCCAATTTTTAGAGGAAGGTTTAAAAAGTTAAATATTCTCCATCTATTTTTTTTTGAGAGAATTTGACGCAGCTTTCTTTTCAGGTGAAGTTCTAAATGTGATCTTATCCTCAATTTCGTGTCGTTAATTCTCTGACTGATCATATCATATAACCGCGATTCTGCGGTTTCTTCAGCCACAGTTCCAATAATCTTTTATATCCAAGTTTTTGGTAATTACCTGTGCACCAGTACACTTGTACCAGTCTTCTTCTTCTTAAAGTGCCCTCTCCTCAATGGAGGTTGGCTACTACAATTTTAAACCCTTCTCTATCTTCAGCTGTTCTTATTAGCTGTTCAAAATTTAGCCCTGTCCATTGTCGGATGTTTCTGAGCCACGATAGTCTTTTCTTCCTAGGTCTCTCTTTCCCTCGATTTTTCCTTTCACTATAAGTTGGGCATATTGGTACTTATTGTACTGTTATTGTACTTGTACCAGTACACCTGGAAATCTCCACCAGATTCTGTGGGAAGGATTGTAAAAAATCAGATTGATTACATGCTGGTAAATAAGAGGTCTAGAAACAGTTGTACATCTGTCAAAACATACCCGGGGCAGACATAAATTCTGATCATGTACCAGTTGTAGGTAATTTCAAAGTCAGAATGAAGAAGGTTACAAGTAAGTCGATGAAGAAGTATGACGTTAGAAAACTAAAAGATTCCAATGTTTAACTGAAGGTGAGTGAAAACCTCAATACAAAGGTGCTAAAATGCAAAAATGCAGGAACTGCAGACGAAAGTCTGACCATCATACAAGAAACAGTGAGAGAAATAAAAGAACAACACCTATTTGAACTTTGACTCAGAAAAAAAAAACCAAAGAAAATCTCCAAGACTATAAGAGAATACATACCATCGTGAGAAGAGAAAATAAGAAAAATAAAGGTGAAGGAAAAAGCTGGAATGTACGAAAACGCAACAGCGGTTTTTGCGATAACCAAAGAAGGTATAAAGAAAGTATTGAAAGAATACTTGGAGGAACTTTTCTATGACCTTAGAACAATACAAGAGCCCACCAATGAAGAAAATTCAGGTCCCGAAATCCTACCAGAAGAAATAACGGCAGCCATCAGACAAATGACGGATGGAAAGGCACCGGGACTTGATTAAATTCCTGCAAAACTGTTGTAGCTATTAGATGCAGAACAAATAAAACTAATAACTAAAATATTTAATGAAATATACAAGGCAGGAAAAATACCAGTAGAGTGACTCAAATCGAAGTTCGTACCATTTCCCAAAAAAACAGGAGCAAAAGTTTGTAAAGATTATAGAACCATCAGCCATCTGCTGAAGATGTTTTTAAAAGTCATCCAGAAAAGAATTTACCGGAAATGCAAGGAAGCACCAATAGTACCAAAGCACTAAGAAGCATCAATAATAGAGATATAATAATAACAATGGGGGATTTTAATGCCAAAAGAGGAAAAGGTAAATTCCAAGACCTTATTGGTGAATTCGGGCTAGGAATAAGGAACGAAAGAGGGGAAAGGCTGACGGAATTCTGTCATGAGTTTAAAATGATAGCGACAAATACATTTTTTTCAATTACCACCACGTAGATTATATACATCAGACCACAATCCAGTAATCGTAAAATTCGAAATCCACTTAAAGAAAATAAAACAACAATAAAAGACACAACAAGTAAGTACTCTGCTAAAACACCCGAATACAAAAGGAGAACTAACGTTGAAAATTAACGAGGAGTTAGGCAAAACAATAATCAATGATAATGAAGATTCCAACGATAAATGGAAAAATACATTAATGATGCCAATTAAAGATGCGCTGAGTAGTCACAAAATCGAAGAAACTAAGACTCCGTGGATGACAGATGAGATCCGGCAACTAATGGACAAAAGAAGATCATACAAAAACAAAAATGTAAACGAATACAAAGCCACACACAAGGAGATTAGGATAAAAATACGGGCAGCTAAAGAAAAGTGGTACAAACGACAAATGTTTAGAGATAGAAGAACTCCAGAGAAATCATGGTAGTTTTGAAGTGCACAAAAAAAAATTAAAGAATTAGCAGGTTAAGACGATCCAACAATAGTAACACCCTGGTTGATACAAATGGTAAAATAATATCTGATGTCAAAAGCAAACTAAACAGATGGAGAGAATACGTCCAAGAATTGTTTGAGGATGACAGGACACAACAAGATAGTATGAACGATTGCGAGGAACATGATATAGGCCCAAATATAACTAAGGATGAAGTAATACATGCAATAAATCTGGCAACATCTAATAAAACTGCGGGGTCTGACACAATTCCAACTGAAATAATTAAATTAATATCAGAAGATCGGATCAGTATATTAGTAGACTTATATAATACGGGTATTATTCCGAGAGATTGGCTCAAATCAACATTTATTACATTACCAAAAAAATCTAATGCAAAGGAATGTAATGACCACCGTATAATTAGTCTAATGAGCCGCACACTAAATTCTTAAAAAAATACCCATTTAAGAATTTTCAGAAAAGTAGAACAAGACATCACTGAAATCCAATTTGGATTTAGGAATGCCATGGGTACAAGAGAGGCATAATGTGGATTTAACGTCCTCATGCAAAGATGTATGGATGTAAACCAACCACTCTATGCTTGTTTTATTGATTACAATAAGGCGTTCGATAGGTCCGACACAACCGTCTTATACAGTTACTTAAAGAGAAACACATTGACAAAAAAGACTAAAGAATAATAATTCATCTCTACTTTAACCAAACAGCAAAAGTCAGAGTCGGCAAAGAACTTTCGGAGGAAGTAGAGATAAAAAGAGGCGTAAGGCAAGGTTGCAAGGTATTCTCCTCCTTATTTTTCAATCTATATTCGAAGAAATAATTAAAAAATCTCTCGAAAATGTAACAATTGGAATAAAAGTCAACGGCAGACCCATCAACAATATCAGATATGCCGATGATACTATACTAATTGCAGAAAATATACAAGATCTACAGACACTTTTAGATAATGTAGTAAATGCTAGTGAGGAAAGCGGACTAATGCTTAATGCTAATAAAACAAAATTTATGACAATTTCCAAAACAACAACAAGACATTTTAAACATAAGAGGAGTTTCAATAGAAAAAGTAAAAAAATACAGATACCTTGGTACAATCATTAATGAAAATAACGAGTATACAGAAGAAATAAAAATGAGAATTGGACAAGCTAGAGCACATTTAATAAGATGAGAAAAGTATTATGCAGTATAAACTTTAGTTTGCAAATCAAAATAAGAATATTACGTTCTTATGTGTTTCGGTGCTGGTATATGGGGTGGAGGCCTGGACCTTAAAGAAAGAGGTGAGCGATCGACTTAAAGCATTCGAGATGTGGACCTACCGAAGAATATTAAAAATGAGTTGGATAGACCGAATAACAGGATGTTCTCAGAAAGATGACAAAGGAAACGGAAATCATGAATACGATTAAGATAAGAAAGTTACAGTACCTGGGCCACGTTATGAGAGGGGATAAATATGTGTAGGGTATGTGTTGCTATAAACCATAATGCAGGAAAAAATACAGGGAAAACGAAGTATTGGAAAAAGACGCATCTCCTGGCTCAACAATCTGAGAAAGTGGTATAATTGCAGTTCCATCGACTTGCTTTGGAGCTGCAATCTCAAAAGTGAAAAAAGCTGTGATGATTACCAACCTCCTTAGAGGAGATAGTACCTAAAAAAGGAAACAAGGAACAAATTGCGCTTAATGAGTTTGCATTTGTCAACGCCGTTGGTACAAGGGAAGCTTTATTTAGCGTGCAGGTATTGTTTTAGAAATGTAGAGATGTCAGCTGTAATGTTTTTGCATTCCTGATTGACTACAAGAAGGCTTTCGATAGGGTCACGCATAAACAAATCATGGAAGTGTTGAAAAGTACAGGGATTGACGAAAAAGCCTTAAAAATAATAGTTAACCTGTATTGGAATCAATCAGCGGTGCTCCAAATAGATGGAGAATATACAGACAAGGTCAAAATTTTAAGAGCAGTGAGACACGTCTGCATAATTTCACCACTAATATTTAATCTGTACTCGGAGCACATTTTTGAAGTTGCTCTAAAAGATGTTGATGAAGGCATCTCAATAAATGGAATCAAGCTCAATAATTTGCGGTATGCAGATGATACAATAGTGTTTTTCAATACCATAGAAGGGCTGCAAAACTTAAGGAACAAAATAACGTAAACAAGCAGAAAATATAGACTGGATATAAACACCAGCAAAACCAAGCTAATCGTCATCAGCAAGGAAAACATAACTGGAGCAAATCTGAATGTGAACCAAATGAGAATTGAACGTGTCTCACAATACAATTACTTGGGAACTATAATCAATGAGTCGTGGGACAATATACCCAAGAGATTAAATGTCTGTTTGGGAAAGTATGTGGTATTCATTTTCATATTTTACATTTAATATTTTTCTTTTACTTTCTTTTATAATGTGATCTAATTTAATCGTATATTCAAACGACTTTGCTTTAAAATATATTGTTTTCTGTCATTCAGTAAAATCGCATTATTTAACTGACTTAAACACATTTAATCTGTTCAGAGAATTTGACTTTCTTTTGTTATTTGGAAATGATGTCGTCATTCAAAAGCTCATTAGAGACCACCCCTTAGAAGTGGTAGATGCAGACTTTTTATCCTCACAATTGCGAAACACTTGCTACTGAGTTATCGTACTTAAAATATCTAGTGTATCGTTTAAGTCATCTTTTTAGCCACGGCGCCGAGCGTCTAACCTAACGTCGTGACGCGCAGCGACCAACTCTTCTCTCTGCTACGAATACATAAATATACCAAAAGATGAGTATATGATACAGATAATAGTATGAGCTAAAGCCCAGTTATTCTCGTAATTTATTTACAATTATATGTAGTTGCTTTTTGTCGCTAATTCATTTACAGTCAAAATGTTGCATTTTTCTTCATTATTACGCTAATATCATTTAACCAGCGAACTTTTTTATACAAAAACACATCGGAAAAAAAAGAGCGCATTCTTAACTATGAGCTCTGTGTTCAAGAGCTATCACTTCACCGTAGAAACAAAAATAAGGCTTCTTAAATGTTACGTGTACTCAGTGCTTTTGTATGGAGTAGAAACGTGGACATTGAAGGCCAAAACTCAAATCAAAACTTCAGGCTTTTGAGCTATGGTAATACAGAAAGATCTTGAAGATACCATGACAGACAAAGTCACCAATGAAGAAGTACTGCGGAGAATAAACACAACTGCGGATTTGGTCAATATCGTGAAGTACTTGGGTTATATAATGAGAAATCAAGGCAGATACGAGCTACTTCAATGCATTTTACAAGGTAAAATTGAAGGAAAAAAAAGCCTCAGGACAAAGAAGAATATCCTGGCTTGCGCTGTCCTGAGAGCATGGTATAGAAAGACTTCAACACAGCTATTTCGTATACCAACCAACAAAGTCATTATAGCCAGACTAATCGCCAATGTTTGGAACAGACAGGAACACTTAGAAGATGAATGAATGTCTACATATGGATGTATTGAACATATCCTAGGGATTGTTTTAGAAAGGAAGCTTTCTCTTTTAGAGAATTGTGGCGACATAAATAATGGCAGAATAAATAACGATCCAGAAGTTATTATGTATATAAAAAAGAGAAAACTTGAATACTTAAGCAACCGGAACCCAGAAATCCAGGCCGTAGAAGACGCCACGCCACTAACGAATTATTCAAAACAGCAGTTAATAAAATTAGAATCGCCATAATGGTATTCAATCTCCGATAAGAGAGGCACTTAAAGAAGAAGAAGAAAGGCGATATTTAGCAATTTCCGTATTATTGGAAGATAAATTAGTGATGTCTTCTTCAGTATGGTAAATTAAGATCTCATTTTGGAATACGCGTTAAGAAAACAGTAAATTTTTACTTGAGATTGAGTAGCAGTGATATATTATAGTGTTGGAATAATTGTCAATTAGTATCGTGCATTTAAAACTGTAGTGATAGGAGGAAGCGATGAGATTTGCTAATTTACGTGTTTTTGTTTCAGTTTCGGTATTAACGTACGTATATGGACGGGAGGCAATTGCATAGATTAAGAAAATTATTATTTTCTAATTTTATAGTCCAATTTAATTTTCCTTTATTTTAAAAGAAATGTATTTATTTTTATTTATTTTTTTAAGTGTATTTGTATTCAAGTATAATCTTACTGTAACTTATTTTCTTAAACTAGCATTAAAACGTTTTGTCACTCATTATAAGTAAGTTAATTTTGTCCAGGAGTCCACTAGTAACAAAAAATAGTGTAATAAGCTTGTATTACCAGTAAATCAGATAAGCAACTAGTAACCGTTTAGAGATAACTATAATCTCAATAATTCCTTATGCTGCAATTATTCTAATAAGGCATTTCCCATAAAGTGATCGAGCTAACGACACTTGACAAATTCTTCTGCAATTTCTCGTTAAGCTGATTGTTAAATTCGCCTTGGATAAAGAGATTGATTGAAAGTTATGCGCTAGATCTCATTATTTTCGTGTTTAAGGTATCAGGAAAAGTAGACGTTGCAATTATGGTTCGTAAAAACGATAAGGAAGAATTTGGAGCAGAATGATTACTGTTAGGAATTTTGTTTAAATGAGTGACAATCAACGATGAAGTAATTTGTTTCGTCCTTGATTATTTTGTGCTATCATTCTACACTGCATTTTTGTTAAAACTTGTTATTAAGAATTGATCAGTGATAACTATTGAGATTGTATTGACACTGATATTTTTGACACTAGAAACCGTAAGCAATGTCAACCGTAAGCAATATTGTGCAATGAGTAGGGAATTCTTATTCAATCGATCATAGCACGAGCCTCAGTGGACTGTAGTAATTGCCACGAGTGGAAAATGAATATTTTATGTAAGTTGTATACTTTAAATTTTCTGAGGTGTTTTTTTTTCTGAACCCTCCATGAAATTTCCAAGATTTTTTTTTACATTATTGGTTTATTCATATAAAATTAGACTGTATAAGGATCCAAGAAGACTTCCCTATATAATTGGTTTCTTTCCAATGGTCTCTAGTTGAATAAAGATAAGTGTCTTGTTATATCCTTTAGCAAATCTAAAAATAATGTTTTTTTTGATTATTACATTAATACAAGCATTCTTTCAAGAGTGAGTAAAATGAGAGATTTGGGGGTGTTATTTGACAGGTTTTGTCATTTGTCCTTTTTATTACCAATTTTGCTAAATAAAACTTAGAAATATTTTGGTACCCATATATAGAATTTTATACCTTACTTTTACCCGATAATATTCTCTACAGTATGGTCACCCTACTATTTTAACCATATTGAAAAAACCAAAAAAAGTTTCTCCAGATTTGCGCTTATAAATTAAACTTAAAAAACATTCTTTTAAACTAAGGTCTTTGGTAAAACTAAGGTCAAGGCTAAATATCAGATCCCCAGAAGACTGCAGAACTATATGTGCTCTTGTTTAACTCTATAAACAACTTGACTGTACCACTGACTGTTCTGATTTATTGTCTTATCAACTTTGGATGTAGTATTATACTACTTAGTATTCTTAGAGACATGCTTTATTTTCTATAAAATGTAAAAACTTAGATGTTTGTATGATGAAAAATATTTTCCATCATACAAACTATGGCAATTTCTGATAATTAACAGAATTCATATAATGGGAAATGACTTTAATCAATTTTATGATCTGGTAGATATAAGATCTGTAGAATTTAAGCATTTTTTGACTGAGTATCTTAGGGCAAAGCAAGATATACAATTGTCATGGGTGACTTCAACGCCAAAGTTGGGCCAGCAAAGTCACCTGCAGTTGGACCATTTGGACTACGAAGCCGAAACGAACGGGGAGATACATTGGAGATTTTTGAGAACGAAATTGAATTAGTAATAATAAGCACCTGGTTTAAGCTACACTCAAGAAAATTGGGAAACCTGGAAATCTCCAGAGGATTCTGTGGAAAGAATTGTAAGAAATCAAATTGATTACATGCTAGTAAATAAGAGATATAGGAACAGCTGTACATTCGCCAAAACATACCGGGGACAGACACAAAAGCAAGATCCCTGTGTTTGACTGCAGGTGAGTGAGAACCTCAATACAAAGGTGCTAAAATGCAGAAATGCAGGAATTATAGAGGAAAGTCTGACCTGAGGGTTTGAGAAAAATAAATGAACAACACCTGAAGAAAGATACAGAGAAAAGGAAATCGTAAATGACCAATGAAATAATTGATCTTATGGATCAGAGAAAAAAAATAAAGAAAATCTCCAGGAATATAAGAGAGTACATACCACACTCAAAAGATAGATAAGAGAAGCCAAAGAGAAACAAAAATCAAATAATCAGTTTGGATTTTTGCATGCCTGAGTGGACTACAAGAAGGCTTTCGATAGAGTCAGGCATAAACACATGATGGAAGTGCTGAAGAGGACAGGTATTGACGGAAGAGACCTAAATATAATAGCTAACCTCTAGTGGAATCAATCAGTGGTGCTCCAAATAGATGGAGAATATACAGATCAGGTCAAAATCTTTAGAAGAGTGAGGCAGGGGTGCATAATTTTACCACTGACCTTTAATCTGTACTCATAGCACATTTTTGAAGAGATTCCAAAAGATATTGATGAAGGCATCTCAATAAATAAAGTCAAGGTCAATAACCTGCGGTATGCAGACGATACAATCGTGTTTTCCAATGCCATAGAAAGGCTGCAAAACGTAATGAACAAAATAATGAAAACAAGTAGAAAATATAAACTGGATATAAACACCAGCTAAACCAAGCTAATGATCATCAGCAAGAAAAACATAACTGGAGCAAATTTGTACGTGAACTAAATAAGCATTGAACGTGTCTCACAGTACAACTACTTAAGAACTATAATCAATGGGTCATAGAACAATATTCAAGAGCTTCAACAGTCAAAATAAGGCTTTTTAAATGTTACGTGTACTCAGTGTTTCTGTACGGAGTAGAAACGTGGACATTGAAGGCAAAACCTCTATCAAAACTTTAGGCTTTTGAGCTATGGTTATAAAGAAGGATCCTGAAGATACCATGGACAGACAAAGTCACAAATGAAGAAGTACTACAGAAGATGAACAAAACCACGGATTTGGTCAACATCGTGAAGGCCGTAAGTAATCTGCAGTACTTGGAACATATAATGAGAAATAAAAACAGATATGAGCTACTCCAATGCATTTTGCAAGGTTAAATTGAAGGAAAAAGGAACCCGGGACGAAAACAATATCCTAGCTTGCTAACCTGGAAGCGTGGTATAGAAAAATCTCAACACAGCTATTCCGTATAGCAACCAACCAACGTTCGGAATGGACAGGCACCCTAAGAAGAAGAATGTTAGGAACCGAAGGCGAAGATGAGTAGCCTTTAACTTAGAGTATTCATTTCATTTTAAATAAGCTTTTTATAAAAATTTAATTCATTTTAATTGAATCATTTTTTTTAATATTAAATAAATATTTAACGGGTATTTAATATTTAGTTTTAATATTTTTGTCATGGTGAAGATATTCTATTACATTTTTATTTTTATTATACCGCTAATTAATATTGCGATACACCTTCATCTTTTTTCAATGTTTTACCAAAACATTATGTAGATAACTCCATTATCCAAGATTATACAAAACTTGGTGGAATTCACCAAGTATGTATAGAAATTTAAAGCAAATAAATATGCATAATTTTCTCATAAATGGATGGTCTGAATTGTACAAAAATCGGGGTGCGCCTGTTCTACAATATGAGGATTTCATTTATTACTGACATTGTTAACAGATTTACAATTTTTTCTTATATTATTACTCACTTTGGTTTTTTTTTTTAGTAAAACACTCTGTATATTGTATTACTATTGAAATCCTCACTTTAATACGAGTTCAACAATATACCATAATAAATGTAAGATTTTGTATTTTATCTAGAATCGAAAGTCTTAAATAAATAAAACTTCTCAATCCCAAATAGTTTTAAAGTTATTCAGTCAATTAGAATGTTTAATTTTGACAATAATTTATAAAACTGACATTAGCTTGACGTTTATTACAAAAATTTGTAAAATCAATTGTATTAATAACTAAATCTAACAGTTGTTTTATGTATTTTTAAAAGCTCTGCAATAAAGATGCTATCTTAATAATGAGGGGCTACGGCGTAGAGATAGAAAAACATCTCATAGCGAAATAGCCAATTTGTTAAACGATAATTTCCCAAACCATTCTACTATCCATAAGGCGATGCTTACAAAAAATTGTAAAGCGTTTTGGGGAAACTCGCCAAATAAAAAATGGCGTTCGAACAGGTAGACCTATAACCGTTATCAATTACAATAAAACCTTAGATGAATCGGAGAGTTTCGTTGAAGATCCAAAAGGACAAAAAAGGTAAAATAATTACCTAAATTGTTAAATGAAAAACTGGCAAAATGTACAGAATACATTGAAGAACTTTTTGCAGACGAAAGACCAGAAATAGCAGTGGCAGAACCTACAGACGACACAACAGGGCCTGAAATCCTAGAAAGCGAGGTAGAATATGCCATAAGGAACACAAAAGTGGGTAAAGCTGCAGGACCAAATGAAATTCCTGTAGAATTGTTGAAACTTATAGACGACGACGCACATGAAATAATGGTGAACCTCTTTAACACAATTTATAGAACAGGCATCATACACACAAACATAAACTTAAGAACGAGAATGTTAAGGTGCTATGTTTTCTCCGTCCTGCTGTACGGCATGGAAGCCTGGACACTGAAAAAGATGTGGAAGAAAATGTGGAAATTACCATTGACAGAAAGAGTAACAAATTAAGATGTTCTGCTGAAGATGGGGAAGGAAAGCGAAATCATGAAAACCATACAAACGAAAAAATTTGAATATCTGGGCCACATACTGAGAGGAGAAAAGTACTCTCTGCTTAGACTCATGATCCAAGGAAAAATCTCGGAAAAGAGAAATGTGGCACGTAGGAGGATTTCCTGGTTGCGAAATTTAAGGGAGTGGTATGGGTGCAGTTCAATACAGTTGTTCAGAGCTGCAGCCAACAAAGTAAAGATTGTTGTGATGGTAGCCAAACTCCGATAAGAGACGGTACTGCAAGAAGAAGTTGAAGATCCACATACAGAATGTAAGGTTATTGTTAAGTGTTGCTTATATTACTTAAGAATTTATTTAAACCTCACAAAATCAACAACTTGCAAAACAACAGCAAAAAAATCAAGTTGTATCAAAAAGTTGTTGCAAGAATTAAAAGAAAATGACTACGATTGCAGATTATAGTTGAGTGAGGTAATAATGAACTTCGTTAATAAGATATGTTTTTCAGACGGTGCAATATTTACACTGTGTGGGAATGTAAATCGCCAAAATATAAGGTATTGGAGTAAGCTAAATCCGCACTAAATAAAATCACTATGCTAACCATACTCGTTTGATGTTTCTCCATGTTTTTGGAGATTTTTTGCTACTTTTTCATGATTTAGGAGTGAATACTATACGAAAAAAGAAAAAGAGGAGAGAAAAAATCATGCATAAGGTGAGTGAACAAACTGACAATTGCAGATATGATGCAAGACAAGCCCTAGGCTGTAACTAACTCACCTATATGCCTATATGCCTATATGCCACAGAGAATTTTAAATATGGAACACAAGAATTATCTGGAAACTGTTGCTTGTTTTGTGAGGGTTTCGTTTTACTGTCAATTTTATGCTAGTATTTACGTTGTTGTCAGATTTTCAGTTTTTCTAGAAAAATAACGAACTTTTTATTTCAAACGTATCAACCTATATATTTTGCTTGCAACACAAATAAAAGTTTCTAGAAAGTTCGGAAAAATCTCTTTCAAAGCTTCCACAACAAAGCATAGGTGTTCTACGCATGTTTTATTAAACACTTGATCGTAACTCAACGTGATAAACAAGATCTGAAAAATAAACCAAAAACTAGTTTTAATCCAAAACGTATTGTGTAGTATGTAGATAGCAACGGATGGTAGTTGGAGCACTAAATCAATGTGAGACAATCGGTATAACATTATCAACTGAAATTTCTCTAATGCAAAGATAAACGACACATCGTATGTAAAAAAATTTGTTGAAAATATACCCGTGAATACAGTTCATCGTCCTTGGACGATGTCACGTGAGAGTGTTCTCTGGTGGCCGATTTCCGCAGACTCTATCAACCTGTCTCCACGATAGCCAGACTAGCAAGCAAGCAACAAACACGACGAAGACGACGAGCACTAGGAGTCGGCCCACGCGCTTCACACCCGTCCAACAGGTTTAGACGCCTTCACTTTTTCTTTAGGTAGGTACCTACCTATCCTACCTCGCCTTCGCAGCATGCTGCCTGCCTGGCCTCACTTCGGACTCCGACTAGCAGGGGCGTAACGCTAGGGAAATACGTGGGTTACCACGATTATTCTTTTTACTTGTTTTTTTCTATCTTTTTGTGTCGAGTCATTGTCGTCTGTCGTTTCATTCACTATTGAATCGGTTCAGGTGTTCGTCGAATATTACAATTTTTACTACACGCAGAAAAAGGTTGTTAATAAATTTGATAATAAAATGAATGAGGAACCTACATATGGAAATTAATATTCCTTCTTCTTCTTAACTATAGGGATTAGTTAGCCTATTCATCTTTGAAATATAAACGTAATATTGGCTCTACAAATATAATAGGTCAAAATTAAAAATGATGCAGAAAAAATACCAGCAGAGTAACAAAGTGGATTTCAACCATATCTTATATATTTTTTTTTAGAAATCCTAAACAACAAATTCATCTAGTATTTATTGACTTTCAAAGCCCTTTAGACAAGATAAAGACAGACAAGATGATGAAACCAAAGAAACTAAGGAAACTGATAGAAACATCACTACAAGATACAAATACAAAGCTACAGTTTTAAAGAGAACTAATAGATAAGCTTAACACATACCAAGAAGTAAAGTAGGGAGACCCTACCTTCCCTACACTATTTATTCTGGAACTTGAGCCAATACTAACGAAAACAAATCCTAAAAAAAAACAATATATTTATAAATAACATAGATAGAATTGCAGATATAGATGATTTAGTAATGTTGGCAGGGAGATAAAATTTAACACCGAAAGAAAGGAAAAATAAAGAATGGATGAATGAAGAAATACTACAGTTGATGCGTGAAAGAAGGGTACACAAAACAAATAATCCGATAAGATACAAAGAAACAGATAAACTGATAAAAAAGAAAATAAGAGAAGCTAGAGAAAGATGGCTAAGTGAGCAATGCCAGGAGTTGGAACAATTGGAGCGAAAATATGACTTTTTTAATGTACACAAAAAGATTAAAGAACTGACAGGAAGGAGAAGAACAACACAGACAGGACACATCAAAGATATAGATGGTATAATTATAATAGATTTACAACAAAAAATGAACCGATGGACAGAATACATATCACAACTGTTTGATGACAAAGATAGACAAGAAATCTCAAACGAATATATAGATGATACAGGGCCTGATATAATCAGAGAAGGAATATAATATGCAATCAAACAAGCAAAAAGTGGTAAGGCCCCCGGTCCTGATGAAATTCCCGTAGAACTGCTTAAACTTACGGACGATGAACCTATTAAAATACTCCTAGATCTATTTAACACAATATATATTATAGAACTGGAATAATACCTAGGGAATGGCTCCGTTCGACCTTTATACTACTGCCAAAAAAGGCAAATACAAAGGAATGCAACGAATATCGTACGATAGCTTTGATGACTCATGCTCTAAAACTGTTCTTAAAAATAATCCATAATAGGATCTATAGGAAATTAGACGTAGATATCAGTAACACTCAGATGGGATTCAGAAAAGGGCTGGGTACAAAGGAGGCTCTGTTTACAATAAACGTTCTCTCACAGAGATGCTTAGACATGATTGCTTTATTGATTTCGAAAAAGGCCTTTGACAAAGTAGAGCATGAACCACTAAGACAAGTTCTAATAAAGGAAAATATAGACAGCCGAGATATTCGAATTATATGCAATCTATATTGGAATCAAACAGCAAATGTCAAGGTTGAGGGCAGACTAACAGAAGAAATTCAAATCCGTCGAGGAGTCCGGCAGGGATGTATCTTATCGCCACTTTTATTTAATCTGTATAGTGAAGCTGTCGAAGTGTGAACAAGCACTCGAGGAAGAAGATCTTGGTCTCATAATAAATGGTGAGACGATCAACAATATAAGGTATGCTGACGATACAGTTCTCCTAACGGGAACGCTACTAGAACTACAACATCTCGTTCAAAGTCTCAATATATACTGTAACAGTTACGGCTTGAAAATTAATTTGAAAAAAACTAAATTTATGGTAATCACGAAATTAAAGAACATCAGAGCTAATCTTGTAATAGACAATACTTACAACGAGTGAGTGTCTGCCCTGTTATAAATATCTAGGTGCTTGGATCACAGACGATACTGATCAAACAAAAGAGATTAGATGTAGAATAGAAATCGCTAGATCAGTCTTTAATAGAATGCGCAAACTCTTTTGTAATCGTGATATCAATATAAAGTTACGAATACGACGGACCGCGTCACTAACACGCAAGTACTCCCAAACTTTAGACAAAAGATGCGAAATTCTAAATGAGATAAAAACTAGAAAGATGGAATACTTGGGGCACATTGTGAGAGGTGGAAAGTACGAACTTTTAAGAAACATCATGCAGGGCAAAATTAAGGGCAAAAGAAGTGTGGGAAGAAGAAAAATATCGTGGCTTCGTAATCTAAGTGAATGGTTCGGGTGTAGTTCGATTGAACTTTTTAGGCGCGCTTCTAACAAAGTCGCAGTGGCCATGATGATTTCCAATCTCCGCTAGGAGTGGCACGAGAAGAAGAAGATGATAGTGATCATAGAAAAACAAAAGTTAGTGTAACCAAGACAATTAACGAGCTGGAGCTGAAGTAAAGAAGCATTAGTTACAAATAAACGAAAAGAAGACAAATATATATGGAAATAAACAAAAATCAAGAAAACAAAGGGATAAACTTGAAGATACACAACCTCAAAATTCGGAAAAATAACTGCATTCAACTGCCTGCAGTAACAAAGGAAACAATTGGAAAATAAAGAAATCAAGAAAAATTTTAAAGGAAAACCAAGTCGTTGGAAGAAACAGAAATATGACTAAAAACAGAAAAGTAGACAAAAAAAAAAACAAAAAAAGTGTATACACATCACTGATAATGCCAGTTATCATTAAAAAAATGGAAACTACAATAATAAACAAAAAAATAAGAAGAAATCGTCAGAAAAATTAAAAGAAAAATAATGAGAAGAGGGAGAAGGAAAATTAAAAAGAAATAAACTCATATACATAGATTTAAAAATAGAAAATGTAGTGAGAGTATGATCTACTATCTTTAATAAAAATTAACTACATTTTAGTTAAAAACATGTTTATTTTGAAATTTCGATTTTTACTTCAGTAAGCGTCCCCATCATACAAATAAAAAAATGCAAATTGTTTTTGAGAGTTGGACAACAATACTCGGAGACATTTGAAATAAACAATGGACTAAAACAGGGAGATGCACTTTCACCACAACTCTTCAACTTAGCTCTGGAGCACATAATCAGAAGTGCAAGAATCGAAAAACCGAATACAGTATATCATCGAGAATGACCAAACTTACTACTGGCATTTGCAGACGATATAGATCTAATAGGAAACACGCGATTAAGGATGAAGGAGACTTTCGTAAGGTTTGAGAAGGAAGCAGAGAAGATGGGGCTCCAAATCAACGAAAACAAGACGAAATATATGTATATGAGCCGCAATAACCAAAGCAGAAACAGAATCGGTCAGAACATTACCATCGATGACTTTAACTTTGAGCGCGTTAAAGAATTCAAGTATCTTGGAACAACAATAACTGAAGACAATACCGGATCACAAGAAATAAACAACAGGATTCAGGCCGGCAACAGATGTATTTTTGCCCTCCAAAACCTTATAAAATCAAAACAACTAACACGACGTACGAAGATACAGGTCTATAAAACAATCATACGACCCGTTGTGATGTATGGAAGCGAAACGTGGACAATAACAAAGGCAAATGAAGAGAGACTACGTGTTTAGGAAAGAAAAATCCCAAGGAAGATCTTTGGTCCGGTGCTTGATGAAGCATCAGGACAATATAGGATAAGAACTAATAAAGAGCTTGAAGAACTTTACGCAGACGCCAACATCATAAAAGAAATAAAGTCCAGAAGACTCCAATGGGCAGGACACCTCAGAAGACATTCTGACGAACGAACAGTAAGACTGGTGTACGAGGAAGTCCCAACTGGAAGGAGACCACGCGGACGCCCTCGTCTTCGGTGGCGAGATAATATAGCAGGAGACCTAAGCACTATGGGCGTGGAGAATTGGATGGAGGTTGCTCGAGACAGAAAACAGTGGAGGCATGTTGTCGAGTCGGCTAAAACCCACGAAGGGTTGTAACGCCACGGAGTAAGTAAGTAAGTAAATTGTTTTTGCTGAAGGAAGGTTTTTTCAGCCAAAGCAGATGGAACACGAAATGGCGTATTTGGTATAAATAAATAAAAAAATGGAAAGAGAAATACAAAAATATTAAGAAATGGAGACATATAACAAAATTAGGTCAGGCACACAATAAAAGATAACCAAAATAAAGTGATTGATTCATTACAAAATCGGATTAAAAGAAAGTAAATTGGCAACGATCATAATGATGAATCTTTTGTTTGGAGCAAAAATAGAAGAAAAATAAGCTAAAAGATAGCACTAGATAAAAGATCAAAAGGCAAACCGAGATAAGGTGGTAAGAGGAATAGGAGGAGAAAGCTCTTATTCCTCTTAATAATACTGCCTGTTATGTGAGTGTTAATGTTTCCGCTCTATAACTGAGTATTTTTAACACACATTGCACAATATCCCTTCCATCAACAGCAATATTTTGATTAAGCTCCGGATAAGTCATTATTTGCATGTTGTTCATATTATTCTTTAGTCCGATCTTCAAGGCAGCGCGATATATATTTTTCAAACCTTATAATTACATCATCCATACGATCGACTATAAGGACGATGTCATCTGCAAATCTCAAATGACTGAGCTTGTCTCCATTTATGTTGATATCTATTGGTTTCTTGTTCAAACAGTCTTACGCTAGCTGTGGCATTTTGGTAGATATATTTAATTATGTTAGTGTAGCGATGTTCTATTAGGCATTCTGTCAATTTTTTAAACATTTTCTGATAGCTTATGGTATCGAATGCTTTCTTGTAGTCGGCAAATATCAGTTCCAAAGGTTTGTTGTAATCTGCAGACTTCTCTATCAGTTAATTTATCACTAGTAAGTTGTCGTTAGTGCTGTAGTCTAAGAGACAATCGATACTAAAATACTTGAAAAAACCTCAAAAAAATTGAAAATAAAGAGACTTGGTGGTTAATAAAAAAATAAAGAAAAGGGGTTTATAACCAATTAAAAAAATAAAAATCTCGAGTGTCGGCTTCATTTAGCTGTCTTCCTTCCATGGCTTCATTCACGTTATCTCGCCAGCTTCTTCTTGGACGCCCTCTTTTCCTTCTTTCGGTTGGGATCCATTTTAATATTTTCTTTGGCCACCTCTCGTCTGCTATTCTGTTTATATGACCGAACCAAGTTAGTTGTTTTTTCTGGACTTCATCTATAATGTTTTTTTCTTGCTTCATTCTACGTTTTATTTCTTCATTGCGAATTCTGTCCATCCTTCTCAATCTACAGCTTCTTCTCATAAAATCCATCTCAGTAGCTTGTAATTTTTCCTGTTTGTTTTACTAGTGTCCCATATCTCTGCTCCGTATGTTACCACCGGCTCAACCATCGTCTTATATATTCGTTTTTTCGTCGTTCTTGTGATTTTTTTATCCCAGAGAATGGAGTTTAGGCATTTGGTAATGTTTCTGCCTTTGTTTATTCCTGTATTTATTTCTTCATAGCTATTTCTGTCTTTTGTAAACACTACTCCTAGGTATTATACTCTATTTGTTCCTTTGATTTTGTCACTCTCCAATGTCAGGTCTTCGACTGTATTTTTCCCCACTAAGAGATATTCGCATTTTTGTAAGTTCATTGTCAGTCCACATTCTTCGTACGCTGGATGTAGTTTCCTAACCATATAGCTGAGATCGTCTATATCTTCTGCTACCACCAGTTGGTCATCAGCGAAGAATAGTGTATAGAGAATATCCTCATCTATTTGCATTTCCATATTTCTGCATTGTCTTTGCCACTTTTGTAGAGATCGATCCAGATATATTTTAAACAGCGTAGGTGATAAACAACATCCCTGTCGTAGCCCTTTCGTAGTGTTGAATTTCTCACTAAGTTTGCCACCTATTTTAATTGATGCGGTGTTGTTTACATACCACTTTTGAGTTGCTATTATTAACGAAGGTTTTATTTCCATGTTTTGCATTTCACTCCATAAATTATTTATCGGCACGTTATCATATGCCTTTTCAAGATCTATCAGGGCTATGTGTTTCTTTGTTTCTTTGTTGTCGCTTTTCAGTTAATATTTTAAGTGTAAATAGATTATCAATAGTCGATCTTCCAGCTCTCAATCCACATTGTTCTTCTGGTTGTTTCATACGAATGTCTTCTTCTATGAGGTTTCTAATTATTCGGGAGTAGAGTCGTCCTATAGTGGGGATGATAGCAATTCCTCTATAGTTTCTGACATTGTTTCGTGCTCCTTTTTTGTATATTGGGGTTATATAGGCCTTACGCCATTTTAACGGGGTCTATTCTCCATTCAGGCATCGTTGGAACAGATCTTTGAGCATTTCCCACAGTTTAGCTGAGCCGTATTTAATAAATTCTGGTGAGATGTTTCCTGGGTCTGGCGCTTTTTTAAGTTTAAAAGATCTTATCGCTTCTACGATATTTGTCATGTTCAATTCAATGAATTCTGATCGTATGTCTCTGTTTGCTGTGGTGTATTGAAAATTTTGTCGTCCTTCTTGTAGTAACTGTTTAAAGTAGTCTACCCTGTCTTTTTCTATTATGTTACTTAAATCTAATTTATTGTTGGTTGACGTTTTCATAGATTTTTGCGTTCTCCAGGCTTCTGAACTTTTCGATCCTCCAATCATTTGTTCTAAGTATTGGCATTTCTTTTCCCAAGATCCATTTTTTCTTTTAGTTACTTCCGTCTTCACCAGTTTATTTAGGTTTTTATATATTTCTTTAGAGGGGTCGTCTTTTTTATCTTCTTATCTTTATTTTCTTTAATACTGTGTACTATTGCTTGTATTCTCCTTCTATTGTTTTATTTTCTATTACCAGTTTTCTATCTAACCTTCTTTGGTATAAATACTGCACGCTGTTATCTTCTAGACTTTGTAGATTATAGTGCTCTTTATTTGTTGTTACGTTCTTATTTACATTTGCTGTTTCGTATTTTCCCAATCTCGGTATGGTCATATTTCCGATTACTAGGTAATGATCACTTCCAAAGTCAGCTCCTCTCTTTACCCTAACGTCTAAAACTGTTAGTGTTGGGTTTTGTCTCATTATAATATAGTCGATGATGGATTTCTGGTCTCTAGAGCGGTGTTTCCAGGTATATTTGTGTATATCTTTGTGTGCATAGAAGGTGTTTGTAATTCTTAAATTTTATTGTTCGCACAGATCTATCAGTCTTTCGCCATTATTATTTCTTGTAGGTTCTAAAAAAAAAATAGGAATCTGTATAGTGGCAAGAAAATTTATATTTTAAAAATTTTTAAAAATTTTATAATTGCACAAAAGATATTGTCTTTGGATTGAGAATTTTGACAATTTCGTCAATTTTGTCAATGACACCTTTGATGTAAGGAACAAAAGCATTCATGTAATGGAGGATTTAATTCTTTGGATTCAGATTTACCGGGACATGTTTGTATGTGCTCCTATTGATATGATTTTTATAGTAACCATTTCTCGGATGAGGGCTTGCTTCAAAACTGGGAGGTCAGATCATCGACTTAAATCATTCCAAAAATGTGTTGATCTAGAAACAAGAGTAATAATATCTGAATTAGTTGGTGAAGGTGGTTACTTCTTGTTTTTTAGAAGGTGTATGATGAAAATCAATAACTGACCGATTGTTAAAGCTATATCAAGGCTCTATACCTTCAATAAAAATGATAAAAAGATACGTTATTAAAGTAAAACCTGGTGGTATAAGCCCTAAAGATAATAAACGTGAAACACGTTTATAAATTTCATAAATACTAGTAATCATAATAAAAATATACAATGTGGTTCTGAAATATCATATACAAACAAAAAATAGATTTAATACAAATCGTATCTAGCAGTGTAAACAATAGTTTGGCTAAAGCAGTAAAAAATAAACCGATTTATAAAAAAAATCATTTGTTTAGGAGCCAAATATGGGAAACGATTCCCCAACGAAAAAAGTTATAATAGCATTGTTTCAGGTGCATTTTAATAATCTCTTATCTATGCTTCTAATCTCTCCTGCGATGCTTCCTCTAAAGATGAAATCTGTAAATTTAAAGATTACTGAAACTAACGTATTTTATTTGCTTTTAATATTTTTCAAACATTTTTTAATATAATAACATATTAATGATTTTCGTGGTTTAAATTTCTGTTGCTGCGTTTGATTGAATTGTGTTGTATTGAGGTGTTGATAATTGGTATTTTTAGGTTCTTATAAAGATTTTGAATAAAGAGTAATACAACTTAGGTTGTATTAATTTTTCTCTATAGTAAAATGATTAGGCGAGCGTCACGGAACTAGTAACACCAGAAGGCGTCACAGAAGTAGCGCCACGAAATAGCAGTCACAGTAAACAGTCGAAAGTGTACATTTACATGATTTTTACAGCAGAGGACGGGACACTTGGGTGAGAGAGGACGGGACATTTGAACTACTCTGACGTCACTGTCGGTAAGCGTCGAATCTGCATTACCGATCGAGCATGGACCTTAGCCAAGATCGGAACAATTTGTCAACTGTTAACTTTTCTAATGTCAACTGTCAACTCTTCTTCGTCTGCCAACTGAATTTTTTTTTCTTATATATCTTCTTCTTCAAGTTCCACTCCTATTGGAGATTGGAAATCATTCTGGCAATTATAATTTTATTGGTTACTTGCCTGAATAGTTCAATTGAACTGCATCCAAACCACTCACGGAGATTGCGTAGCCACGAGATTTTACGTCTTCCTACGCTTCTTCTACCTTTGATTTTACCCTGCATTATATTCCCTAGTAGTTCGTACTTTTCACCTCTCATGATGTGCCCCAAGTATTCCAATTTCCTGATCTTTATGGAATTTAAAACTTCGCATTGTTTTCCTAGTTGTTCGAGAACTTGTTCGTTTGCTTTGCGATCCATCCATGATATTTTCAAAATGTGTCGGTAACATCACATTTCGAATGCTTCTAGGTTTTTAATGTTGGATTTTTTAAGTGTCCAAGCTTTAACTCCATACAAAAGGGTAGAGAAAATATAACATCGAAGCATTCTTATCCGGAGCGATATATTGATATCGCGATTACAAAAAAATTTTCTCATTCTATTAAAAGTTGACCGTGCAATTTCAATGCGGCATCTTATTTCTCTTGTCTGATCAGTATCTTCTGTGATCCATGCTCCAAGGTATTTGTATTTTATATATATAGCTGATGTCAAAACGAAGCCACCTACTAATGGGAACGTTTGACAGACAAAGAAGAATTGGCAGTTGAATAATTGTTCTGGTCTTGGCTAAGGTTCATGCTCAGCCGGTAATACAGATTTATTGCTTACCGACAGTAACGTCAGAGTAATTCAAATGTCTCATTCCTGTCTCGCCCAAGTGTCCCATTCTCTGTTAATTAGAGTACAAAAATAGAGCGAAACAATTAGGTTATTTTTTTTTGTTCAATTTTGCTGGTTTTCGTTGTGTAAATTTTTGTAGCTGTGTTTGATTGTATAGTGGTGCATGGTGTTGTTTATAACTGGTATTTTTAAGTCCTCATAAAAAAATTCGATTGCATAGGTACCAAGAAGCATGTGTTATTATCTTCACTGTTTTGAACTGGCATGTTTGTAGAATTTTTATATTACATAATATTAAGCAATCCCAAAATTCTATGCCGAAGTTACATAATTGTTACAGAATTTAGCATAGTTTGCATATCATTAACTTTTTTGTCAATGAGTCAGTCAATTTCTTAGCATGTTTCTTAATTTATTTGTAAGTGAATTATCAGGCAAGATTACTTCTTTTATTTTTATTTGGAGTATTCTTTCAAATATTTTGGATAATAAGCCCAAATTACTAATGAAGTAAGATATTTAGGTTAGTCAATCATATTTTGGGTAAATTTCCTTTTGCCGATTACAAATAAGAAAGATGTTCGTTTAAAGAGTATATTTGGAAAGTATATATCTATCCTTAAGTACTATTTCAGAAGGTGATGAGGATCATACTGAATAAATCGTAAGTACAATTATGAAATTGTTCTTTAACTTCTTTTTTAATTTGTTTTGATTTTTATTATCGCGTTTTTAATAGCAAATGTATATTGACTTCGATACATTTGCGACGCCACTGCGTTTTAAGTCAGAGAATCTAATCATTGCCAGATTTGTTCCTTTCGGCTACATCAGCATCTAAAAATGTTTTTTTACATACATTTTAACATACATTGTTGCTATATATGTTCAAAATTTGTTTTATTCTCTTTATTAATATTAATTTTTCATCTCTTTTTTGAAAGTTGATATGATACAACCCTAAAATAAGGAATTTCGCAATTTCTTTATTATTCTCTATTATTTCATTATTTAATTAATAGTAAGGATAGTAAAGATAATATACATTCTGGCTTTAAAACCCTATGTGGGTGCTAACTTCCTCAAGAATTTCTGTCCCGTCGTCCCTATTCATTGCTTTCCTCCACCAAGCACTTATTTCCATATTTCTCATTTTTTTTGTCAATGCTATCAAGGAACCTTGTTCTGGATCTTTATCTTTTTCTGTGATCAATGGATCTATTCAAGAGCGCTTTTTAGCTGGGCCATTTTGTTCTATCTACATTACATGTCCTACCCACCTCATTCGTCCTATCATGGTATATGATATCTGGTTACTGGTATATTCTATAAAGTTTAAAATTGTATTGTCTTCTACACAGTCAATGGTCATTTACGGCATCATTGATTCGATTTAGTACTTTTTTTTAAACATTCTAATATCTTTTCATTACTTTTTGTCTAGATTCCAGACCTCTGAACTATTTGTTAGGACTTAGCCTATTATTATTTTCTAGAGTTTTAACTTTGTATTTCTCGATTTATTAAAAGATTTAAGAAGAAGATTGAGTCCAAAATTATATCTGTTGGTCGTGCAAGTTTTGTAGTTTATATCTGTGGTAGTATTATTTTCGGTGTTAAAGAGCGCTCCTAGGTAGCTAGGATACCTAAGATAAATTTTTGTAGCCGCATCTCCTACGCCTCTCGTACAGTGTTTCTCACTTCTTCAATTTATATAATTAACTACTGAATTCTTATTAGTCTTATTTATCTGTCTTATTTTTATATGATGTTTGGTTTTGTCGTGATATTTTTAAAAAATATAAGTATATTTAATTTAATGTTTATATTCGGTTCGCTAATCCCAGTCCGAACTGTCTAGTGATTTTAGTAATTATGTTTTTACGAAGTTAGTTACTTTTTGACAGACTAAAAGTAGCTGGAAATTACTATACAACCAAGAACACGTGCTCAAAATGCATTTCATTGTATTATTTCGTCGAAGTTTTGCAAACTTATACTATGATTTAGAAATTTATAGCATGTACAAAGAAAGTAAGTCATATTATATAAAAAAAATATATTTTATAAAAAAAGTTACGGTAATTTAGTTTATACGTTAGGTTGCGCCAAATGTAGGCAACCAACTTAACTTTTTATTAGCATTTAGCTGGAGTTTGTTGAGAATATATTTTCCAGGTAATTTATTATTTTTTTAAAAGTGATGATAATAATGCTGAATAAGCAATTTTTCAAATGATTATATAATCACAAGACGTACTTAATATTGTTTTATATAATCCTCATAATAAAGTACCTTATATAAAAAATTTAATATTCATATTATAATTCAAAAATATCATAATATTCTATTTTGGGATGAGCCGGAATTTTACCTTTTTTATCTAACTATTATGAGGATTATATAACACAATATTAAGTACGTTTTGTGATTAAATATTATTTGAAATGTTTCTTATTCAGCATTATTGTCATCACTTTTAAACAATGAAATTAACTGGAAAATAATAAACTTTTATTAAAAATATTCTCAAAAAACTCCAGCTAAATGCTAACAAAAAGTTGGTTGCCTATATTTGGAGCAACTTAACGATATAAACTAAATTACCGTAACTGTTTTATAAAATATATTCTTTTAAATATAATAGAAACTTACTTTCTTTATACATGCTATAAATTTCTAAGGGAATTAAATTTTTGACGCCATGTCAAACTGAACTGGACGTTAACTGAAATGTTTTTTTTATTAAGAACATATTTACATAAATATATTTTAACAATCAACCTACACCGAATGAGCAAATAATTTAAAAAAATGGTTGGTGTTTTGAATAAATCTTTGTGCAGTTTGATTACCCAACAAATGGAAAAATTTGACTATCCCTAATAATAAAATTCAAAATAGAACTAACTAATTAACTAAATATAACTAACAAAGAATTAAACAAAAATAATAGAAGAATAAAACTAAATTAGCTAAAATAAACAACGCGAATAATACAAATATTTACTTCTTCTTCTTCTCGTGCCACTCCTAGCGGAGATTGGAAATCATCATGGCCACTGCGACTTTGTTAGCAGCGCGCCTAAAAAGTTCAATCGAACTACACCCGAACCATTCACGTAGATTACCAAGCCACGATATTTTTCTTCTTCCCACACTTTTTTTGCCCTGCATGATGTTTCTTAAAAGTTCGTTCTTTTCACCTCTCATAATGTGCCCCAAGTATTCCATCATTCTAGTTTTTATCTCATTTAGAATTTCGCATCTTTTGTCTAAAGTTTGGAGTACTTGCGTGTTAGTGACGCGGTTCATCCATGATATTCTGAGAATGCGCCTATAGCACCACATCTCGAAAGCTTCGATGTTTTTTTATGGTCAACTGTTTTAGTGTCCAAGCCTCAACTCCATATAACAGGGCAGAAAAGACATAACACCGCAGCATTCGTATTCGTAACTTTATATTGATATCCCGATTGCAAAAGAGTTTGTGCATTCTATTAAAGACTGATCTAGCGATTTCTATTCTACATCTAATCTCTTTTGTTTGATCAGTATCGTCTGTGATCCAAATACCTAGATATTTATAACAGGGCACACGCTCAATCGTTGTATTGTCTATTACAAGATTAGCTCTGATGTTCTTTGATTTCGTGATTACCATAAATTTAGTTTTTTTCAAATTAATTTTCAAGCCGTAACTTTTACAGTATATATTGGGACTTTGAACGAGATGTTGTAGTTCTACTAGCGTTCCCGTTAGGAGAAACTGTATCTTCAGCATACCTTATATTGTTGATCGTCTCACCATTTATTATCAGACCAACATCTTCTTCCTCGAGTGCTTGTTCACAGATAGCTTCACTATACAGATTAAATAAAATTGGCGATAAGATACATCCCTGCCGGACTCCTCGACGGATTTGAATTTCTTCTGTTAGTCTGCCCTCAACCTTGACATTTGCTGTTTGATTCCAATATAGATTGCATATAATTTGAATATCTCGGCTGTCTATATTTTTCTTTATTAGAACTTGTCTTAGTGGTTCATGTTGTACTTTGTCAAAGGCCTTTTCGAAATCAATAAAGCAGGCGTAAATTTTTTGGTTCATGTCTAAGCATCTCTGTGAGAGAACGTTCATTGCAAACAGCGCCTCCCTTGTACCCAGCCCTTTTCTGGGTAATATAAATATTTACTACAATATGTTAAATTGTAACATCTCAAATATTATATTTTAAATATACAGGAAAATTTTTATGGGTTTAGTATACACTTCCACTATTTAGAATAATTCTTCTTTTTTAAAGAAATAAATCTGCAATGGTAGTGTACTTGAGCTATTAATACTGAGAAGTAGGAATTGTTGTGTTGTAGGTTTCCGACAATGAATCTGTCAAAATATGCCCGAGCTAAGCGAATGAAGTATATTTGATTTTTTTCTATATTCTTAACTATAGTCAATACATTTTTAAATCTGATGCTGGTGGCTCACTCTTTAGAAATTACATCAAACCAGTAGTTTGTCCCCTAGTCAATTTGACCTATTTCTCCCCTACGAACTTTTACCTTGGACAATTGTAACGTCTACCTTTGTATCTTTTGTCACCTATGAGTCTCAACTTCCCGAGTTCAGATGGCAGTCAATTTAAGTATTAAGAAAATATAGGTAGATATGTGACACACTTGGCACCGATGTATCACTATTTTGATTTTAAAAGTAGGTTATTCGATGATTGGATCTAAATTAAAAAACAAAAGTTATTCCTTATAAAAAGTTGTACATGGTCTAAAACCGAAGATGCAACCACATGTATTACATTTTATCAGTGATATAGGAAGTATGTCAAAAAATATGAATTTAGCTCAAGAGTAAAGTACCTTTATATTTCACAACATCGAACATTTTTATGTTGAAAAGTTGTTAATTAAAAACTAAAAATTAAAAAATTAAAAACTATGAAGTTACATCTTTCTAATTAAAAAAATGTCGGTAAAAAAATGTCGGTGAAAGTACATAAAAGCACGGATCATATCGCAATCGGCAGAGGAGTCAGATAAGGTGATACCTTATCGCCTAAACTGTTTACCACAATACTAGAATATGTTGCATTAGATTTAAAGAAAAAGAAGTTTCTTAAATACTTCCCAACTCGCAATCTCTCACTGCGCATATAAAAATACCAAAAAATAAATATGGCGATGATATTAAGAAAAATTTTCAAGGAACTACTAATTTACCTGTGATCGGATCGGGCCTGTTTATGTTTCAGTCTCAGAATCGGAATCAGGTCCTCATTCGTTATGACCAGTTGACGTGCGACATGCAAGAACAGCCCAGCCGATCGCTGAGGAATGCTACCGTTTGATATTTATAGCCCATCTAGAATACATCTTATACCATCGATATAAGATAAATTGATACCTTTAAAAAATAATGAATCTTTGTTCGGCCGATAAAACAAAAGAGTTCTATCGAAACGGTCGGTATACGATTGGTTTTTTACTTCTTTTTCTTTTACATTCATTCATGCTACTGATACCTAAACGGGATATGATTTTTTTAGAGTAGTGGTGGAAAAACGCTGCTACTATTCTCCTTTTAATTGGCTTCGGTATCTCTGTAATATAACAATATTTGAGAAGCTACACAGTGGCGGTAAAAAATTATTACACTTGCACTACTCGGAAAGGAAAAATGTGCGAATAATTGGAAGATCATAATAATGTCCAAGTAGTCAATACCAAAAGTAATGATCGATTAAGGTAGCAATGTGACGCAACTTCAGACTGTCAAGCAATTTTAAAAACTCTTAAGCCTTTTACTTATAAGTCAAAACTGATTAGAACTCAAACAATTTCTTAAGAAACTGGAAGCAATCAACAAGAAAATCTTGATATGGATGTTGGATTATAAAGTGGTCAGTGAAAATAAGTAAGCTAAAAATTTTGCGACAAATTATCAACAAATTACTATATAAGAATCAGTGTAATGCCTTCAATAGGAAAAATCTTTTTGAAATGTATAAAAAAATAGATAGATAGATCTTTATTTAAATAAGAAACCTAATATACATTAACTTACTTACTTACCAACAAAGAGGATATCCTTGTACGATGGGTAGAGCACTTTTGAGGCTGGAAGGGGAACCTACTAACAATATAGAGCTATAATACCGAAATGAGGAACTCGTGGAACCCCCCTCGGTAGATGAAGTGAAAATATCTATAGAAAAACTAAGGAACCACAAATCCGCAGGCAGCGACGGCATCCCAGCAGAGTTATTTAAGCACAGTGGAGAGCTGCTCACCAAGGTGATGCGAGAAATTGTTTGTTAAATTTGGTCTGAGGAGCAAATGCCTGAAGAATGGAGCTTAGGCTTAATTTGTTTGTTAAACAAAAAGGGAAACCAACTGAAATGCAGTAATTACCGCGGAATAACTCTCCTAAATACAGCATACAAGATATTGTCAAACATTTTGCACGAGAGATTAAAGCCTTATACCGAAATGTTTTTAGGAGAATATCAGGCAGGATTCAGTCGTGGACGTTCAACCATTAATCAGTTTTTTATACTACGTCGGATCCTCGAAAAAGCGCAAGAGTTTAACATAGATATGTATCATATTTGTGTCGATTTTAAAAATAGTATTATTAAGTATAATAGTAAATTTTAAAAATAAGTATCATATTTTTGTCGATTTTTGATTTTCGTCAACGATTTAAATAAACTGATAAACGATAGCTCAACAACATGTTTGGTTCGGAATCCATTAGATAATTTTTCTGATGCAATAAGCGTTCGAGGAGAAAACTTGGAACAGCAATCAGGCTGTTACGTCACTCAATTTGCTGACGATACCACAGTTGCACTAAATTCCAATAATTTTTCTCATGTAATTCAAAAAGCAAAATGTCTTCTAAAAAGTATGAGTATTTACTGTTTAAATAATGCCCTAATCTTAAATGGATCAAAGACCAATATGGTAACCTTTTCACCTTCTACTATGAAGATGAGTCCATTAGTAAGGCTTGACAATGGGTCTGTGGTAAATAGCAACTCCTCCAAGTTGTTAGGTGTTTATCTGGATTCTAATTTGTCTTGGAGTTCTCACGTTGATTATGTAGTGGGAAGATTGTCTGTACACTGTTATGTTCTATGGCAACTTAGGAATTTTGTCTCCCTAGAAATCTTGAAACTTTACTATTTTGCTCATGTACAGTCAATTTTACAATATTGCTTAGTTTGTTGAGGAAATTGCTCGCGTATTAATGAGGTGCTTGTTCTTCAAAAAAAAAAAAATTATTCGTACCATGACGTTTAGAAGGCGCTTGGATTCCTGTAGACCAATTTTTAAACAATTAAATATTTTAACTGTAATTTCGCTGTATATTTTCAGTTGTGTTGTATATGTAAAGTCACATAGATGTAATTTTATTTGCAAAAATGATGTTTCCTTAATGAGTGGCTACAATTTTCGTTACAGAAATGATTTGGTGACCCCTGCTCGTCACTTGACTGTTGTGGTCAGTCCTTACCCAACATTTGTTAGTTTGTATAATAAATTACCTAAGTATGTTAAAGAGTTAAATATTTATGTATTTAAGGAAATAGTTAAGAAATTACTTCTGGCAAACACTATTTCTATTCGTTAGAGGAATACTTGCAGGCATCTTTTCAACAATTTGTATGTTTTTGTGTATATTTTATGTTTTATGATTGTGCTTATAGTTTTTACTTTTTTTACTACCTATATACCTATAGTTTTTTAGATTGTATTTTGACGCATTTCAATACTTGTAAAAGTCAGATGAAATAAAGAATATTGATTGATTGATTGATTGATAAATCAGCATATGACAGTGTCTTAAGACCAAGTCTTTACAACGCAATGAATGAGTTAGGAATTTCAAAAACATCCATGTTTGATAAAAGTGACAATGGCAAAGATGCTATCAGCAGTAAAAATTCAAAACGACTCGTTAACCCCATTTGAAATACATAGGGTGTTGCGGCGGGAGATGCGCTGGCGTGTCAGCTTTTTAATGTCACCTTAGAAAAAGTTGTACGAGATGCTAATTTAGGTAGCAGGGGAATAATATTTAATGGATCAGTCCAAATCCTAGCATATGTAGACGACGTGGACATTATAACAAGAACCAGGGCGAGAACTGCGGAAATCCTAACCGAGCTACATATACAACCCAGTTACATATAAATCAAAATAAAACCAAATTCACGGCCACTAACACAAACACAAGAGCTAGAAATGTTGACCCAAAGTTAATCATCAATGACCAAATCTTCGAAGCAGTCAAAGAGTTCATATATCTAGGGACATGGATTAACTCCAATAATACCACATCTAAGGAAATAAAAAGGCGGATAATAATTGCAAAGAGGTGTTATCATGGTCTATTAAAGTACTTAGCTAACAAACGTCTGTCTCAAAAAACTCGTATAAGTGAAATCGTAGGCTTCCACCGCCAGAGTCAGAATTATAGTTTATTCGTCTTCCGGGTTTGGACCGTGTCATTTGTGAGTGACCCAAAAGAGGGTTCATCTCGACGTTTCGCTACAATTGTATGTAGCTTCTTCAGGAGAACAAAGAAAAAGAAATCAAACGACAGGAAGATGGGTAGTTAGCAATGGTAACTCAGTTACTCAACGCAACCAGAGGCGAATACTAACTACCAAGATGGGCATTTGGTCACAGTAACTCAACTACTTAACGCAGCCAGAGGTGAAAACCAAATGCCAGGACAGGGATTCACGTCCAACAGCTCAGAACACAAACGCATCGAGAGGCGGGGAGTGAATCCGACGATTACTCCGCTACCGCTCTATTTATAGTCGCGGTGACCTGTCGTGTCGGGACGTATCGGCACACTCCGTGGCGCGAACGTCAAGAAGCGCGCGCTGGCCAATCATGTGGCTGCATCGTGGTAGCGGGACTGGACGGCGGCTCTAGACTGAGATTCCAGATGGGAGACAAGTAGTATCCTTCCTCTCGATTGATATTATGTGGATTTTTTAGGATCTCTAAAGATTCGCGGATTTTCCTGGAATAAAAGAAGGGTCTGTTAGAAATAATATGGGTTTTTTCGAACAATATGGTATGACCGGTTTCTTGGCAGTGTTCTGCAACTGCAGAATGGGAGAAAAGACCTGATCGAATGCATCTTTGATGCTCTGGAATCCGAGTTTTGACGAAACGACCAGTTTCGCCAATATACACATGTCCACATGAACAAGGAATAGAATAGACACCACAGGAAGATAGGGGCGGTAATGGGTCTTTAGGAGAGGGTAGATATTGTGAGATTTTCTTGGGTGGTCGAAAAGTAGTCCTGATACCTTCTTTGCGAAGAATTTTGCCATTATTTGCGGTCGTCCATCATTGATAACATTTCGTCAATCATCCAATTATTAGTCTTGTACTTTTGGGAAGCGATCAGAGACTTGGTTGTGGTTACGATATCTTTTTTAATACAATTACCCAACAAAAAACATAAATAAATATAAATAAACCCAAACAAACAATAATAATTGTTCATAAATAGCAATTTCTAATAGTTTTTCTAGAGGAGGTAAAGAAGTGATTGGTCAAAATTTTTCAACTTTGAAAGCATTGGACTATTTTTTGTATATTGGTGATAGTGTTTATTCTTATTACATTTGGAATTCTAAACTTAGTAAGAGATGTACTAATTAAATTCCGTATAAGGTTCTTAATGGTTTTAAAAACTTCTTTTATTATTCTGCAATTTAATGTTTTATCTAATAAGAATTTATTTTCTAAATTGCGAACAATTTTTCTCTGGCAGATGACCAAGTCATCTTTGCACAAGACAGCTCTCTAAAGAGTGACATGGAACAACACAATTAAAGAAAATTAAAAAAAAAAGAATATTCTATAAGAACAGAGAAAATATTGAACAAAACAAAAGTAAAATGCTCAATTACAAAAAAAATTGGAAAACAGAGTCTTGCGCTGGTACGGGCATGTACAAAGAATGCCAGAGCATAGGTAGCCGAAAAGAATATTGGACTGGTACCTGCTGGAAAGAAGACGAAGGAGAGGATCTGCTACAAGATGTAAAACATAAATAGGAAATAATAATATGATAGATTGGGACCTCACAGAAGGTGACTGGAAAAATAGAGTGCTGTGGAAGGCAAAAACGGCGAACTCATAATGAGAAAAGCCGAACAAAAAGAAGCAGAATCCTACTGAGGTCCAAATTTTAAGATAGAGTAAAGGGGGGAGAGATGGACCAGGAGGATAGCCGATAGGTATACCTGACCAAGCTTGGCAACAGGGCAAGTCTTCGGTGCGTACTTGTAGTGCTATTTACGATAATTGAAACTGCCACATGTGATAATTATATTTGAGTTTTTTATATTTAATTTTTTGTAAAAACAGGTGAGTTTGACCGATTATTTGTTAGTTTATTATTGAGCTATATTTAAAATGTGTATTATAGAGTAAGAGCTACTGTTGTATTCTGCTTTTTTTAATCAATATGGTCTGGCCCATCTGTCCTCTCTTATTTGTGGATAGATGGACCACTTATGAGGAGTAGAGTTATACCAGTATGGTTTGTTTATATTATGAAATTTATTTATATTATAAAAATATTTATATTATAAAATAAATATATTCGAAAACCAAATACACCTAAGAGAGGTAAGTGAACCTCTAGGGAGTTAAGTAATGCCGAAGATGAACCGAGAAAAGACAAGTGGCATTATTTTATGCCACAGGATCCAATATTAGGATGTCGGAAAAATCAGCATACGTTAACAGACATATTTTCTTAGAATGGTGAGAAAAACACTTTTTGCCGAGAAAGCCTCCAAGTAAAACTCTATTAATATTAAATGGCCACACATCCCATACTACAAACCTGGATCTACTAGAATTTGCAGACCAAAACGAAATAATTTTATTTTGTTTGATATCCCACACAACACATTACCTAAACCCTCTCGATCGTGCTTTTTTAAGTCACTTAAAAGAACTTTTATGCTGAATGCCGTTTTATTGTACAGAATAACACAAACAGGGTTCTAAAACGCTTGCAGTTTGGTAAACTCTTAGGTCGAGCATGGGGAAACTCAGCAACTGCCCAAAATGCGGCTTCTGCATTTAAATCCACGGGAATTTATCCATTTAATCCATTAATAATCCCTGAATATGCCTTTTTAACACACACCCCATCAGAAACAGAAACAATGAATTTTCCAGTTAGATCAGAATAGTCTCAACCAGGTCCTTCTGGATTCAGTACGGTAGCCCAAACAAGTCATCAATTACTGATAAAGATATAACTCATTGAAACGGCTCTTGATGAGGTAACGCCCGTGCCTGTATTGAGCAGCAGCAGTAAAGGGAGTTCCCAAAAAATAACTTGAGAGATTACTGCTCAAGACTTTATTAACATAAAGAAGGATTCCTTGATTAAAAAAGCTCAAAACCTGTAAAAAAACAAAAATATAAGAGAAAGCCAAGCGAATCGTCACTATCTGAAGATGTTACTCTAAATGACACTTCTTCTTCTTTGGGTGCCGTGTTCGTATTCAGACCTTGGCCGTCATCAAGTTTACAATTTCCTGAAACCTTTCTCTGTCGGCTGCAGCGCGCAATAATTATTCTACTGGTTATTATCTCTTTATCAGAGTCACAATTTACATTTAACCAGCTGCCAAGGTATTTGAAATGATTTACCCTTTCGATCTCCTCTCCATTAAGAGAAATCAGACCTTGATCTACATTGATCTTTCCAACTGCCATCCACTTTGTCTTTGAAATGTTGATTTTAAGGCCTCTCCGATAACTTGCTTCACCTACTAGATTTAGTAATGTTTGGAGATCTTGTAAATTTTCTGCAAGAATGGCTGTATCGTCAGCGTATCTAATATTGTTGATTACTTCTCCACCTAGTCTTACTCCCTCTTGTCTGTCATCCAAAGCCTTCCTAAAGATTTCTTTAGAGTACAGATTGAAAAGAGTGGGTGAAAAAACACAACCCTGCCGTACTCCACGTTTGATGGATAGTTTTTCAGTCGGACTGTCTCCAATTTGGATAGAGGCTACTTGATTCTAATATAAGTATTTCAGCAATCTTATATAATAGTGGTCGAGTCCTGCTGCCCGTAGGCAATCGAAAAGTGTATCGTGTTGTACTCTGTTGAACGCCTTTTTAAATTCGATGAAACAAACATAAACATTCTTTCGGAATTCACAACTTTTTTGTAATAAAAGGCGCATACAGAATAGTGCCTCTCTAGACCGTTTCTAAATCCAAATTGCTCATTACCCATCCTACTTTCGCATAGAAGACACTAGTGGTGATGAAACATGTGTGATGTTGAAAATGAGTTTGTGAGGAGCAACGAGGAGTATCGCCAAACATGTAGAAAAGATGACTGGTTACAATTTATTTTCTGTAAGCGCCGGTTACATGAAACATACTGGCTTCGATAACCTCTGTAACAAGTGCGGAAAGTCTCTTGCTATTAAAAAGAAAAAGGTTTAGCTCGATCCATCTCTCCTACTCCTAGTGGTACCAGTGCCACAGATAACGTACCAGTGCCTTATATTTTTTTTAGGTTTAAGAATTATAATTTTCAGTTTTTACTTGTATATGTTACTATATGTTATACAATTTTCTTTTATTCTGATGTTTATTTAATAAAGGAACAGTCTTCAATTTTCTAAAAGGTGGTCCATCTCTCCTCCCTATACCCTATAAGTAGTTAATATCATATATGAATGAATAAATGATATGAATTATAAATAAATATAGAATTTGAAAACCAAGAAGGCTAAAAAAAATGAATACTCTACTGACATACAAAGATGAAATGATTTAACCCAGCGTATATTTCTAAATACTGTCTCTGCAACATTTTGTTCTCCTGTCGATGTCAATAAATTCCCCAGTTATTACAATTAGGTGCTGCCACTCCACCTGCTGTTAGAACGATTTCCTTTCTTCGTGATAAAAATCAGAACAAGTTGTTTTAAAAACCAGAAAATTAGTTGCTTGTCACATAAAATAAGGCGAATAAAAAGCGTGGTTGTTTCGCCGGCGACACATCTGCCCAGATAGTTATAATTATACCACTATAATGCAAACCAGTATGTGTAAATTGTACCAATTCCGGAATACTCATAACTTTCCTCCTGCTATTTTATTACGACTTATTACGCAATTTAATGACGGTCGTTAAGTTGGCCAAACATTTGCAGCTTGTCAGGTAATGACTCGTCACAATGATATTACATCAAGGTAATAATTACTTTTTATAAGGCATTTGAGGAATTTTGTTACACTCATTATTCTATTATACCGTCACAGTTTATTGTCTGAGACAGGTCATGGTGGTTATAGGTGGTGGCAGTCGTAAACAGACAATAAAACAGCCCTCTATGATGGTGGTACTCTTTATGTGGGAAAAATATATATTATTCTATATTAAGATGTACAATCGTTAAAAGATTTATAGAGACAGTCTAGGAAAAGTCAAGAACATATATTTTGGTAAGATCGGTTACAAAAAAGGAGTATTCCCAATCACGATATATTTGACAGTATTTTGCAGCAATACCTTTGATTTGAAATATTATGTTAATTTGAGTTTAAGTCACAATATATTGTAACAAAATCGTTTTAAAGATTATTTTAAAAATGTGCTAAAAAATATAACCAAAAGGCTCTTCTTCTTCTTGCCTTATACGGTATTATCCTAGGGAATAATTTGGCCAGCTAATGCAGGGGGCATATTCTCATCTTGCTCTAGACAATCGAATATCTCCGTATAACGCTCCTTTCATATTACACGATTTCGCTCGTGCGGGAAAAAATCGCCCGATTTTTAATCGTGGTTTTGCTACTTTCACATTGAACGATAAAAATCATACATTTTTATCAGTTCATCGGAATATTTGGTCTGGTCTGGATGAAAATTATGGATCGCGAACAAGTTATTGCGTTATGGATACTGTATCGGCGTCGAAAAAGACAAAGGCTCAATCGCTTTCACTGGATTTACCCAATTAATCAGAGACAAGAGGAAGTCGGGATATTCCACACATTATTTGAAGATCTTAGAAAACGATGACCAAAAGTTTTTCAACTACTTTCGTATGTCAGTTCGCTTCTTTGATGTACATGGGAAACTGAAGAGTGTTCTACAACGACAAAACACGCAGTTCAGAAACTGTATACAACCTGTTGAAATGCTGGCAATATGTTTAAGGTAAGCATAATATTACAGTAGTAGGTAATATAATAAAACCTTTTGAATAAGCAAATATACTTTATTTAATTTTAATCACTCAAAATAGATCAGACATCGAGGAATCTCATGAAGCCGAAATAGATGGACTATGCTCAGTTTCAGTTGCTGAAGAGCCGCTGTAACTAAATCTTTGTAGGTACTGAGATGCGGATGCTTTATCCATTTCGGATTGTGAATCTGATTGTTTAGGCGTTGATTGCTGCGTTGGCCTTGATTGATTTTGTTGTTCACGTACATATTGAGAAAAGTGAAGCTTCTTCTTCTTCTTAGAGTGCCGTCTCCCTACGGAGGTTGGCAATCATAATGGCTATTTTTATTTTAGAACTTGCTGCTCTAAACAAATCAATCGATCTGCATTGGTACCAATCACGTAGATTTTTTAACCATGAGTTCTGCCTTCGGCCAACAGATCTTCTTCCTTGAATCTTTCCCTGTATTATCAGTCTCAAAATTTCATATTTTGGTCCCCTCATCACGTGGCCTAGGTATTCCAGTTTTCTGGTTTGTATAGTGGTGATTAGTTCTGTTTCTTTACCAACCCTCTCCAGTACTTCTTTATTTGTAATTCTATCAGTCCATGATATTTTCAATACTCTGCGGTATAACCAGAGTTCGAAGGCCTCGATTCTTTTTAAATTACATTTTTTTAATGTCCAAGTCTCAGCTCCATATAATAATATTGAAAATATATAACAGCGAATGGTACGTAGTCTGATCTCCAAATTTAGATTTTTGCACGTTAGGAGTGGCTTCATTCGTATAAATGCTGATCTGGCAATCTCTATTCGTCTGTTTATTTCTACAGTATGATCATTGGTTTCATTGATCAAAGTTCCCAAATACTGATATTTTTCTACTTGTTCTATCACGTTACCATTTATTGTCAATAGGTGATGTATATTTTGTGGCCTTTTTGTAATCAGCATGTACTTCGTTTTTTTGGCGTTTATAGTAATTCCCATCTCAGCACTATTTATACTCAAGCTTTTGACAAGATGTTGTAGATCCTCTATACTCGTTGCTATGATCACAGTGTCGTCTGCATATCTTAAATTATTAATTAATTTTCCGTTAACGGTGACTCCCGCTTCGATATTATTGAGCGTGTTTTGGAAAATTTCTTCAGAATATAAGTTAAACAAAAGTGGTGATAACACACATCCCTGTCTAACTCCTCTACACAGATCCTTACTTCTTCTGAGTGTTGCCCATCAATTTGAACTATGGCACTTTGGTTCCAATATAATGTTTGCACTATATTTATGATTTTACTGTCAATGCGCTTGTTCATAAGTATTAATATTAGTTTTTCATGTCTTACTTTATCGAAAGCTTTTTCGTAGTCAACAAAGCACAAGTGTAGATCAACATTCACTTCCGACATCGCTGAATTAATATGTTGATGGCAAATAGTCCTTCTCGAGTACCCATTCCATTTCGGAACCCGAACTGCGTCTCGCTAATATCCTTCTCTAGCCTTTCGTATATTCTGTGAAGCTATTGTGCGCTATTTTTAACGTAGCCCGAAAAACTAGGATTTGCATATTGTTGAGGTTTAAATGGAGGTTGTTGAACATGGATAAATGCTTGCGGTTGGTTAATGGGAGATGGCTGAAGCATGTACTGAGGTTGTGGTTGATAAGAGGGCACAGAAGAGGGGTTGTTTGATTGAAGATGAGGAGTTTCTTTTAGTTTGTTTGTGTTTTCTATTACATTTAACACTCCCACTTAAAATTGAAGGAATTCACTGTTGGAATAGTTTGTCAAATGAGGCATTAAACTCTGAAGGAAGGACATTTTACTGCAGGGTGTTTTATGTTCCAGAGCTTTGAGCATTTTCACCTCAACCTCATCCAGTTTCTTTCGTTTCCTTGTTCCTACGGGCTTGGATGGTAGGTTTACGTTGGTAGAAACTTCAGGTTCCCCAGTGGTGCCTTCAGGCTCTTCATCTTCTTCGAGTGTTCCTGGTACAATTTCTGGGTTGAAGCTGTCTACCGTTTCTTTTTCGGTGTAGATCTTATTCAAAAATTAAAGTTGGTCTAAAAACACATATTTCTTACGTTTTTTAGCCCCAGATCCACTTTTTTTAGCAGATTTGTCATCTTTTTTCGATTTTGCGAAACAATCTCGGAGATTAGTCCACCTTTTTACCACTTCTTTCCCTGTAAAAAACAAAAATAAAATAAATAATTACAATCAATTCAGTATGATAATTATTAACGAGAATGTTCACTTTATTTCAGATATTTGGCGAGTGGCTGTACGTTTACGGATTTGCATTACAGCTACAGAGTTGGAATTTCAACAGCAAAAAACATAGTTGAAGAAGTATGTGCTGCGATTTGGTCAGAAATGCGAGAAGAGTGTATACCGACACCAACTTGTGATATGTGGCAGTCAATTGTTTCCAACTTTGAAAGTATCGCAAACTTCACTCACTGCCTTGGAGCTGTGGACGGCAAGCATATAAGACTGACTTGTCCGTTTGACTCAGGATCAATGTATTTTAATTACAAAGATTACTTCTCTATTGTCCTTATGGCTGTAGCAGACACAAAGTACAGATTTGTTTACGTTGATGTAGGGAGCTATGGTAAAGAGTGTGACTCGTCAATATTTAAGAGTTATAGTTTATTCGGCTTCCGGGTTTGGATCGTGTCCTCTGGTTGCATTGAGTAACTGAGTTACCGTTGCTAACTACCCATCTTCCTATCTTTTGTTTTCTTTTTCTTTGTTCTCCTGAAGAAGCTACATACAATTGTAGCGAAACGTCGAGATGAACCCACTTTTGGGTCACTCACACGGAAGACGAATAAACTATAATTCTGACTCTGGCTGTGGAAGCCTACGATTTCAATATTTAAGAGGTCCAAATTGTGGAAATCAATAGACATTGGTTCTCCACCAAAAAACTTCTTCCAGGAACAGAGAGTCCTAAAATACCATACTTCTTTGTACTTCTTTGTTGGAGACGAAGCATTTGGCTTACACAGACATCTACTGAGACCCTAGGGAAACGCTTAACAGTTGAAAAAAGGGTCTTTAATTATATATTGTGCAGATCACGAAGATATGTGGAATGTGCGTTGAGCATCCTGAGCAATAAATGGCGTATATTCCATCGCCCTATCAACGTTCAGCCACATTTCGCAGTGCTCATCGTCAATACGTGCATCGTATTGCACAATTATGGACGTGACAGAGACGGATATCTTGTTGAGGACACAACGACGATCACAGGCCTGGAAGACGTATCAGGAGAAAGCACTACACGAGGAGGCTTGGAAGCAAACAATATCAGAAGTGTGCTTACCCCATATTTTTTGACAGAAGTCGGAAGTGTATCCTGGCAAATGTCTAAAGTATAATTTGTCATATATGTGAAAATAAATAAATAAATGAAATAAAAATAAAAAGTGTCTCTATTGTAGATAGTAAATCAAGTGAAGTATACAATACATACAACACCAATATATAATAAAAAATACAATATACATACGTCCAAAAAGTAAGTTTACTTTGTTTAATAGAAAGTTAATAGGTATAGTACTTACCAAATGTATTTTTTTCTCCATTGCCATTGTTCTCTAAATTTGAATTGAGTGCTAAACCTACTTCTTCCCAGGCTTTCCTTGTTGCATTTCTATCCTTATAAATTTCTAAAGTTTTGTCCCATATCACAGGTTTTGCTTCAACTATCCATTGAATCATTATTTTTTTCTTCCAGATATTCTGTATTAGTTCATAAATCTGCCTGTATAGTGCCTCCCCAATGTATTTTATAAGTTGTGCATATATTCCGTCTTCTCCCGCTGTTTTCCTGTTTTTAAGTTTGCATATTTTCTCTTTTACTTCTGTATAATGTAATTCTTCTTCTTTCTCCTCTTGTTCTGTGTTTGTTATTGTTTCTCTTTCTTCTTTTCTACCAGTACAGGTAAGTACAATAAGTACAATAAGTATCGGTACAATGGTTTTGAGTTATCTCTTTTATTTTCGGTTTCTATCTCATTTATAACTTCTTTTACTTTTTGATTATTTTTCGTTTTAAATAATTTCTTTGTCTTCTGCCTTTGATTTTCATATTTTTCTCGTTCCTCTTCTTTGCTTGTGCTTAACAATTTCAATCTTGTGTTATTTTTATTGCAGAAATTACTTTAATTAGATGTTTCTTGGTGGGTTGATATAAGTATTAATAATTGAAATGACAGTAACATTTTTTTATTTTCTCCTATAACATGCCTCCCATTTCGATTTTCTCCTTTGCAATGCATAGCGGAAATGATGCTTATAATTGACGAAACGCACACGGAGAAAAAGTTGTCAAGATTAATAGTTGAAATTGAAAGAACACTAATTATTGGAACGTGTTCCACAACAGGAAACGTTCACCAGTAATTGGACCTTCAGAAAAAGTAGCTATATGCTTCGAATGCATTTAAAACGAGAATTTGTCCTCTCTATAATTATCGAAGAACGTTGAAAAAATGTCTAATTATAAGAAATATTATTGTTTTTTGCTATCACTGTTAGAAACGAATGTTAACAAATTTTTACTGGATCGATAGCTGCTATGTAAAACAATGTACTAATACGCAAAAAAAGTAGTTCATATATTAGAATCTAAGAAAAAATGGAACTTAAACTGACAATTAAACCATTATTTACAAGTTTTATATTGTGTAACAGCCACAACGAAACACCAGACAACAATAGTGAACAAAATTTAAAAAAAAAAACAAAAGTAAAATACCAGAAGAATGGAGAACTAACAAACCTGTTATTAAAAAACAACGATCAAAAAACCTAGATCGAAATATCAATAACATAGAAAAACATCAAACAAAATAACGTCAATATTACTATTTTTTAAATTTTTTTCCTACTATGTAAAGAAATAATAAATAAGACTTACAATCAATTTAATTTAACTATCAGACGACCGGTTTAGCTTTCTACAATATGCAAAGCATCTTCAGGTCTCTATACAAAGTTAAATAAATGCTGAAATGATATTACAATAATTATGCCAATATTACATGTCTGTGGTTTTATTTCAAAATGAGTAAGTTGAATAAAAAGGTATAAAAAGTTTTAAAAATTTTAACAGACAAGGTAAGACCCACAAATTTTTATAAAATAGTCTATTAGATTATAATAAATTAATAAATGAGCAAATAAATAAACATTACTTACATGCCGGTACTCTATTAATTGATGGATGGTAGAACATGGTTGAAACTAATATGTATTGTTGAATGGAGAACTTAATTCTGCTATTGTAGTTGTTTGACAGTAAACGGGAAGTTCTTGAGGAGATAGATTTGATCCAATGAAGCAGAGATATGTGTGTGATTGTTTGTTAAATGAAAGTGATGTTATATACCATTGTATTATTTAAAAGTTATTTATACTTATTCGAGAGTTATATTTATGAAATATGTGTTATTTATTGAGTTATATACAGTTTATATTGAGTAATTTTTGTCATAAAACTGTCACCTTCATAAAACAATTACTCAATAAATAACACACATTTCATAAATATATCTCTCGAATAAGTATAAATAACTTTTAAATAATACAATGGTATATAACATCACTTTCATTTAACAAACAATCACACACATATCTCTGCTTCATTGGATCAAATCTATCTCCTCAAGAACTTCCCGTTTACTGTCAAACAACTACAATAGCAGAATTGAGTTCTCCATTCAACAACACATATTAGTTTCAACCATGTTCTACCATCCATCAATTAATAGAGTACCGGCATGTAAGTAATGGTTATTTATTTGCTCATTTATTAATTTATTACAATGTAATAGACTATTTTATAACAAATTGTGGGTCTTACCTTGTCTGTTAAAAATTTTTAAAACTTTTTATACCTTTTTATTCAACTTACTCATTTTGAAATAAAACCACAGACATGTAATATTGGTATAATTATTGTAATTTACAACATCTAATTTGTTTATCTTTATTAGACAACACCCTAATATGGGTTTTTATCATTTTAGCATTTATTTAACTTTGTATCGAGACCTGAAGATGTTTTGCGTATTGTAGAAAGCGAAACCGGTCGTCTGATAGTTAAATTAAATTGATTGTGAGTAAGTTTTATTTATTATTTCTTTACCTATTTGAAATGGACTCACACAAGCAACACATTCATGATTTTTTCCTACTCTTGTTATTATTAATTATAATAATACTTCACTTTTTTATTTAAGATGCAACATCCGTTACAAAAAGGATAGTTTTTCAGTAGAAACAGTTTAAAAAAGTAAATGAAGCACTAAAAAGCACTTAAAACCCATTTAGTCCTTAAACGTTTTTTTTTTGTTTAAACCTGAATGTATTCGTTGAGTAGTGATTAAAAAGGCTTCAAAAGTCAGGGAAAAATAAACAAAAAAATATACGACCTCCAGATTGGCCACAATTTGGTGTTCTTTTTAAAGGACAGTGGGACTATAAGTTCCTTTAAATGAAAAAATTTTTTTTCTTAAATATTTATTTATTAGCAAGTACAATTTATATTTATTGAGTGTGATAATTATAAAAGCATTCTTTAGAATGAAGGACAACATTACACTTATGACAAATAAAATTTGCCTTTTTATGCCTTTTTTATTTTTATATGTTTTGTTTATATCAAGTTAAGCGAATGATTTTTAAGAATTAACTTACTCTCGCTGAGGCCGTTGTCAAGAGTGGTTGGCTTCAGTATTGGAGTTCGAATTTTCATCAAATTCGCAATGTTTTGTGTTTTTCGCCTTTTTTTATGGGAAAATGTGTAGTATGGTGGCAGTTCAATGTGTAGTTGCAGTTTAAGTGAGGTTTGGAAGCATCGTTGTTTTCAACCTCGTTTTATTTGTTTCTGGTTGTCATCCCAGGCTTATTGGCAGTTTGGAGATGAATTTATTGGTGTTGTAGAGGGTGTAAGCCCAGTTCTATACCCAGAAATTTCAGTGAAGTCCAGTTCCAACCTCAGAAATTTAAAGTAAAGAAATTTTAGTGCAACCCAGGTAACTCTTTTTGTTTTCATTAAAATTTAAAAAGTTATAAATCTTAGGGTTTGGCTTATCTGTCATTTTATTTGTTGTGTCTTAAGATTTAGTATTGACATATGACAGTTAGCACTATTTTTTTCATTTGGTAAATATCTAATCATATTTGAGATTTTGTTTTTTAAAAAAAGGTTAACTTCTTTGCATAGTTTCATTTAAAAGGATATTAGTATTTGTAATAATTTATTTCTGCTACAACTTGTCGCTCATTTACAATTATAAGTATTGTAGTATCTACAAATTCAAGAGATTGTAAAGTGATAGGATATACTAAGTGTTATTTTCTTTGTTATTTTTGTTATTTATTTTTGTAATTAACTTTATAGTACAGTAGACTTGCTATTATCCTAGGCAATTGGGACCGGGACTACCTCGGATACCGAAAAAACTCGGTTAACATAGATTGGTTATATTTACTGATAAAAAAATGTGTACCTACGCAAATTATGATTAATGTGTTTATATTAATTTAATAATTAAAAACTAATATAAAAGTAGTATAAAAGATAAAACAATTTACCTTATAAATGTTATTGTTTAAAAACGTCTTTGATTGATTTTTGTTTTAACTTAATTCCTTTTTTGAGGCGGCGATATTGCGCCAACGTTGAAAATTGAGCACGTCTAATGGTGTCGATTTTTCTTGTTGCTCGATGTATGCGAGGGCTTCTTCAAGGGACTTCAATCCATCGGAAATGAGAAATTTTTTGAGTTATCTTATCTGTATCTTTTTCATCTTCTTCATGAGTGACGTTTAGAACTAGATTGGCAATTGCATCATCTGTCAGTTCCATTTCTTCATCTAGATTCATCCAATCGATGATGTCTTGGTTTCCGATTGCTTGTTCTACTGGTAATTGATTGGCTAGGTTGGTTATATAAACAACTTCACAGTCATCAGTTTCATTTTGAACGTGTTGTGTTTTGTTGTTTATCTTAATTAATTTTTTCCACGACTTCTGAATAGTGGACACTTTTACATTGTCCCAAGTAGATGCAATCCAATAGCAAACATCTTTAACCGTGATTTTCTTCAATGTCTCAATTACAGTCAGCCCTTCATCCGACTTAGTTAGCAGTACCTGAAGAAGCTTCCGTCGATAATTTCTCTTCATTGCTTTATAACGCCTTGGTCTAGGGGTTGGATGAGAGACGTCACATTGGGTGGAAGGAACACAGCTCGTATGTCACCACTAATCAATTCACTCGCATCTGGGTGGGATCGTGCGTTGTCCAACAACAACAAAGCTTTCCGAGGCAGATTTTTGTTTATTAGGTAGCCATCAATGACTGGCACAAAGTCATAAAAAAACCAGTCCTTAAAGTGTTACAGTCCATCCATGCATTGCGTTGGTTGCTATAGATTGTAGGTAAGCAATTTATTTGGCCGTTTTTGAATGCTCTTGGATTTCTGGATTTTCCGATTAAAAGAGGTTTTAATTTTAATGAACCAGAAGCATTGTTGCAAATCATGATTGTGACTCTCTCTTTGCTTTTTTTGTAACCTGGTGCAGTTTCTTCATTTTTAGCAGCTAGTGTTTTCGATGGAAGCATTTTAAAGGCCTGTCTCATCACAGTTAAATATTTGGTCTGAAGTTAGTCCATATTTAAGGATAATGTCTTGTAATTTTAAATAAAATGTTCCAATTTCAGTTGAGTCAGCAGAAAGTTTTTCGCCACAAATATTCAATTGTTGGATGCCATATTTCTTTTTCCATAAGTCAATCCATCCTTCACTAGCACAAAAGTTTTCTCCTCCATCCATAAACTCCTTCTGGAATTCGATAGCTTTTGCTTGGAGTATTGGACCACTTATCGGACTGTCCAATCCTCTCATTTGTGAAAACCACAAGAACAATGCCTCAGAAGTTTGTTCATAGTCCCCTTTCTTCATAGTCTTTCGGGCCAATCCACTACCACCACTCACACTTCGGTTAACCCACTGTTCGATTTTATTCCGCTTACGCTTCCAATCTCCAACAGTTACTTCTCCGACACCTAAATCTGAAGCAACCTTCTTTATTGATTCACCCTTGTCCAACCTCTTAATTGCATTCACTTTTGTTTTTAAAGATACAACTACTCTCTTCCGCTTTTTACTCATATTGCACAGAAAGATGCTCTGAAGAAAATTACTCACAAAAATCAACTTATGAAAAATTAATTATGAAACTTAATACACTCGAATAAATACACAAAACAGTACATAAAAGCAAAAATTTCACCATATAGTAATTTGACTTAATTTGACGATCTGAACGGCAGCAAACAAATAATTTGACGATCTGAACGACAACAAACAAATCTGTAGTTCAATTCACACTGATTAACATAGAAAGTAACACGAAGTTGTAGACAAAACACGACACAGAAATTTCTGGAAATCAGCTTGACCTAAACACAATTCTCTTCTTATCAATAATCCACAATTTTCAATGGATTGCTCATATAACAGCTGCCGATATAACTTGTGACCATCGACCGTTTTTTTATTACTCGATATTGTGATTCAACAAGTACGACTATAAAAGTAAACCCCAGGCAAAATTTTGAATCGGTTAACCGAGGGGCTCGGATAACCAAGGCTCGGATAATCGAGAGTCTACTGTATTTCTTTTGTATTGTATTTTGTTTATTTCTCTTAACTAACTCTCTAAACCCCTTTTTTGAGTTTCATTTAAAAGATATATTTTTCATTTTTAATAATTATTTCAATAGTTACCACTAGTTGTTGTAATCGTTACAATTTGGCACCTCGAAGCAGCTTCCATTTTAAATAGCTAGAGGTCCTTCTTGGGACTAGTTAGATAGCTAGAGGGCTAGGTGCCCCAATACAACCCCCTTGCTTCATTTACTTATCCACGACCTAGTCCTATAAATAAACCCTAAGCGCCGTTCGCAATAGTTTCCTTTATTTTGCTTGCCTTATCTCCAACCCAATAGTTTCTGTCCCAAATTTTCAACCCTCTATAACAATATCCTTTGTGGTAGGCAAAATATTTCGTTATAAGACAATGGAGTTATTTACGAGAGACATGTGAACTCAGCAGTGGATTCAATACGGCTAATTATGAAGGTGTACCATAAAGCAATTATCGACCAATGCCCTACCAAACACTCTCCCTGAATATAGTCATTCAGGGTTTAATATGGCACTTTGTATCATCAATAAATCCTTTTTTAATCCATCGCTTTAATTTAAAAAAAATGGAGAACATTTAGGCATGTTTTGAGATATTTTAACGTGACTTTTTTGGACGTCCAATGTATTATTTTTTACATTAATATAATATAATCAGTACAATGTGCAAACGGTTTTGTGATAAATTGATTATAAATCAAAGTAGGTATCTATATATTTTATTGTAACTGTTGCTTATTGTATATGTGTCAATAATGGAGTAATTGAGATACGTTAATCTAAAAAAAATAAATGGAAATAAAAAAAGATCCGGTGTATAAAGTCTCAGTTATGCATTCCAAAAATGCTGGAGCGGGTTTGACAAAAAAGCTATTATTTGAAAGATTGTGGTCAGGTAAAGGAAAGATTGGTAGGTAGAAAATTTAATTTCCCGAAGTATGCCAAACACGCTAACGCCCCCCAATTAGTATTAACGCACATATATTTTAATTTGGAGGCGAATATTTTAATTTCGAGAATGGATTGTAAGTTGGATCTAGATTACAGGGTACGTAGGTAGCAATAACAAGCCGAACCAAGAACAACGACAACAAGAGAGAGAGTAAGCACCAGCTATTGGTTTCGAACGGCGGTGCCGTTGCAGACAGCCCCGAGATTTAGGCCAGGTCCGTAAGATTGTCACCCGAAAAAGCTCAGTCTATTTCAGAAGTGTCAACATTAAGCATTTGTCTCATTTAATTTAAATCTTAACAGGTTTTACATGTTATTATTATTTTATTACTGTTTTATATGATCAGAGAGACATATCCAAGATTACACTGGGAAACAATTTGAAAAAATATTTCTCTTTTTAGAGAAATTGAATCGGTGTAAACAAAAACGTTCTAAGTCGTTTTTTTTTTTTCATTTTTTGACATTTTTTTATTCTGAATTGCTATTTTCTTGTGGCATTTTAAATTAAATTGCTATTTAACTGGGAATAAGCCACAATTAAAGATAAAAATACGTTTATTGACGTTTCATTTTCCACTTCGGAAATCGTTCTCAAAATACAAACAGTAAATTAAACAAATTTTGTTTTTTGTTACATAGTGAAAAATTATTCTAATAATTTAATTTTATCTGACTCATTTATATTGACAATTCAGACATACATTATGCATTTTAAAGTAAACGACTTTAAAATGATATTGCCAATATTGTTGAGTTGCGCTCCTGGGACGACTTTACTTATAAGATAGTTCATTCGATTACATGAAATCAACTTTAACTTGAGAATATCCGTCAGAAAAAATCATAGCATATAATTCGTCTTTAAAAAGACAAACACATGACATGATGACAGTAAAATTCTCCTGTTAGTGATTCCATAGTAAATTATGAGGGAAAAACCAGGAAAAAATAAACCTCATAATACTATCCCGACATTGTAAGTATTTGTTCGTGAATTTAGTTTACCTTCAACAAACACCAAAATTCTGATTTTATATGTTTCGTTATTTAAAAAACATAAATGATGTATCCTCTATATGTTACTGACTTACTAATACTGGTATTTTCTTATTAATAACTTCCTCTTTCAATATTGGTAACCAGATCCTACTACATTCTGCCGAGGAATTTGCGACACAATTGGCCTCATTTAGCATGATTAAAGCCGCTTCTTTGATTTTTCTTTTTTTACCATCCGTCTCTTTTAGGACTACATTTGAATTATTCCATTGAACCCTATGTTCATTATCCATGCGTGTTTACATATTTGAGATCTATTCAAATTCTCTATTTTTAATATAAGACTGATGTTCACTTATTCTAACATTTAATAGCCTTGATGTTTCACCTAAATAAAACTGATCTCATTCACAAGATATTTTATAAATGCAATTCTTTGTCCTTTCTTGGTTATTGTTAGGTTTGGTTTTGGACAAAATAGATCTCAATACAATCAAGAATGAGCGAGATATTTCCATGGTTTATCAAATATTTTTTCTTATTTCTTTGAAAATTCATTTATACTCTTACATGTCTCTGTTTTTAGCTCTTCTTCTATACTCCATCATATTTAGGATTTATCCGTATTCCACTCTTTCATTTTAACCGTTGTTTTTGCGAAGATATTTATCTAGGATTCTCTGGTTAATTTGTTGTAATTTGCCATTTCGATATCTGGTTCATTAGCTTTATCTGTATTTTTTAATTATTTTTCTATATAGGTTTGTATGTATGTGGTTCCTGGTGTGATTAATTTTCCTAAATCGTATTTTCTTGCTTTTGCACTCTCTATCTTCTTCAGCTTTAGTCTGATGTTAACTACCAATGGGTTATGGTCCGACCCGATATCAGCACCATATGTTTTGGCTGATGTAAGTGAGTTTCTGAATCTTTTATTCACCATAATGTAATCAATTTGGTTTCTGATGATGTGATCTGGGTGTCTTGAGGTGATCTCCACATATATAATCATCTAGCTGGTAGTTTTAAAGAAAGTGTCGGCGATTACCAGTTGTTTTTCCACAGCTAAGGTGATTAGGCGATCTCTGCGTTCGTTTCGTTCCCCCAGTCCAAAGGGTCCTACGGTTTCTCCACATCTACCCTTTCCCACTTTACCAATTGAACTACTAATGTTTGTATTTTGAGAACGATTTCCGAAGTGGAAATTGAAACGTCAATAAACTAACTTTAACTTTTAATTGTAGCTTATTCCCATTTAAGTGGTAAGTACTTTAAAATGCCACAAGAAAATAGCTTCAGAGCAGCATTAAGAAACTGTAAAAACGTATGTTAAACTTCCATCCACACACAACATCCTAGAATGGATTTTTCAGGTTTCTCTTTGTACATAACCAAACACGCTTTAATAACAAGCCCTGAAGAGGATTATGTAAAATCCTAAATAGGGATCAAATAGCATAGATGACGTGACCCAAATTTTAATAAAGATACGCTCCAACTTGCTTATTGAACATTAGACACTTCTTTAAACTTCAGTCGAGTTTTAAACTTGTTCAGTCGATTGTTTTCTTTAACTAATTATTCTTCCATTCTCGCACTTTCTGGCTCTTATTGGTACTCTAACAGTTTCTCTCTTTAATTTCTCTTTCGGTCCTTTTACCACACTTATCACTATGGTCAAAAAAATATGTACTCCATTTAATATTAGTTTATTTAGGAAGAGAACGTAAGAATAGTTAACTACAGCCTTTAAAGAAATAAGCTAAAGAATACAGAAAAATCTTTAAGATGCCCTTTAAAAGACTCATACGAGAGAGACAATGAATTGATATGCTTTCGGGATATTTTTGCGCGTAATGAGTCCTGGCCTAAAACTCGCGGAGAAGAGATCGGCCTGTAAGGTAGAAACCAGCATCACCGGTGGTAATAAGTGATATCAGTAGCCGGTGCGTCTAATGACCGGTCGCTGTATATCCAAAACAACAAAACAAACCGAGCAGAGAGCACTGCATTTATCGGATCATGGTGGGCGTGTGCACAGTAGCCGCTCAGTAGCCGCTACGATGACGACGACGACGACGGCGGAGTCTGTTCGAGTACGCGATCGGAATTTGAATTTTCAAATCCTCTTCAAAGTGCTACTGCTGAGCCAAAGAGAGGACAACAACGCCATCGCCAAACCCGTCGCGGCCGTCAATGATGATGACGACGGCAGCGCCAGGAAGCCCTAATGGCTTACACGTGATCTGGAATCGGGAGTGAACGATGCCTGTTGTACTTTTTGAATCGAAATTTTGTCGACGTCCTAATGGCCGAACATATTATTGCCCGCGATTGCGAATGCGGAACAATTAATAACCAACCTTTTCTTAATGCCCGTAATATCCCAAAGTGACTACGAAGCAGAATCAATTAAACGAGCCGCTAAGGTCTAGAATGGAAAGTCATACTTAACTCATTTTCAGAAAATTTTACATTAGTATAACTCAACAAAACTTCTATAAGTAATAAAAATAGTTCAAAAAATTTTAGTAAAAAATCTTTTATAAAAAGTTATATAAAGAGGATGGAATATTTATCTAAAAAGAAGAGTTGAATCACACAACGTTTCTGAAATTAATACTCCATCTTCAGTGCTACTACTTTACGTATATATATTTAAAGCCACTAAATATATGGATGAAAACCTTTTAAATGTTAATAAACTGTTATTGATAATTTTATAGGATGTTAAAATTATAAGTCGATTCACTGCATGGCAATGTAAACTCCCAACGAGAGTTACTGGTCCGAAGACGTAGTCTCTAATCAGACTTTATGTTGAAACTCAGTAGCTAAGTAGAAGAAAGAAGAACTTGGTAAAGTAATGGCATAGAGTCATACAAATGTAACAAAAGATCCACAAGGCCTGTTGTGCATTGTAAATAAATAAATGATAAATAAAATTGTCAAAATATGTTATTAAAAGTATAAAATATAAACATTAATTTAAAACCAACAAAAAATAAAAGACGAAAATGTCAAAACAATCAAGAATGAGCGAGAAATTTAACTATGACTTTGAAAAGACATGTACCGAAAATATGATCAACACATAGACATATCTATATGTATCTCTCCAGATTTTTGGGCAGATTATATCAAGGGTTCGCATCTCAGTCACCAATGCACGCAGTTAATCTTCAAGAACTAAGATATCGTCGTACGTTCAGTACTATTGGGTATACTATTATGGTTTTTCCTGGCCAACAGCATCGCTAAATCTCAGGTTCTGATAGATCTTTTGCTTATTTCTGTATGATTCCCAAGTAAGAAACTGGTGTCCTCTCACCTGATCTGTACATCTACTATCGTAATTACACTCTAGAGATGGACAGAAATGTCTAGATTGAACGGATACCCATCTCGAAAACGAACCAAAGGGTTCATTTCCGCTGAACACCTTCGAACAGTCTTCCGATTTTTTGGCAATTTTTTCTGTCTTTGGATTCTCTGCCAGTGATTCTTTCACTTCTATGACCGATATTTATGGTTAGATATAATTTTATCTAACATATTCGCTATCACGATTTTACTGACAGAAGTTCTAAACAACGCCGTAATTAGTTTTCTATACAATTGAGATAAGGTTTAAGACATGATGTTCTTATTCTGCCAGGATGACTTGTGGACCACACTAGAGGGTGGGTAATTAGAGGGTGGGTGAGTTATCATTGAAAACGAAAAGAGAATGGCGAAATTCATAAAATTCAACACAAATACACGTTTAAAAATACAAAAGGACATAGATCAATCATAGATTATGTGCTTACAAAAAGAAATATTCACCATAAACAGATAGTGGATGTGAGAAGTTTGACGTCACCCAATGTGGGAAGCGATCATTATTTGGTACTTGGTAAAATTAGATTCATTGAAAGATGGAAAGAGAAGCTTAAACAAACCAATTTAGAGGAAATAATAAAAATATCAAAATTTAAGAGAGGACTCCATAAAATCATTATATCAAAAAAGGCTAGAACAGAAAATACAAATGGAGACTATCGAAAATGAAAGCAATGTAGAGACTAGCTGGAGAGAACTTAAGAAAAATATTCTGGATGCTGCCCGATAAGCCCTTGGAACGAAAATAAAAAACAAAAAGTGGTCAACGAAAACACCGTGGTTTACACTAGAGGTTAAACAAAAATGTCACCATAAAAAGAAAGCTTTCCTAAAATATAAACCAGAAAAAACGAATAAATCATATGAAGAATAGAAAAGAATAAGAACTGAAACTCATCAATTGGTAAGAAAAAGAAAAACAGATTACTGGGAAAGATTTACAAAAGGACTAGAGATGGATTTCTATGGAAAACAGAAACAGAAACTTGATAAGACAACAAAGAAGCCAAATAAAAGAACTAGTTGAAATAGAACACATACAACAGGATATATGGGTGGCCTTTCTGACAGAAACGTTTAAAAAACAAAACGAAGAACCTTTAGCAGAAACGCCAAATATAATAACTGAGGAAAAGACCGAAATCTCCCAAAACGATGTGAAAGAAGGAATAAACAAATTAAAAAACAGAAAATCACCAGGAGAAGATCAAATACCAAATGAACTCTTAAAATATGGAGGTGATTACCTTTTACAAGAACTGCAACTTCTTATTAATAGAATAATCACCACGAACAGAATACCAGATGAATGGAGGAGAGCGATCATGGCGATGTTTTTCAAAAAGAAGATAAGAAAGACCCCAATAAACGAACAAGACAAAAATAAACGAACGATAATCTCGGCAAGATTTCTGCCGATTTCGGACAGGAAGATCATGCACGGATGCAATATTTGTAATAAGACAAATAAAAGAAAAGTCGCTGGAATACAACAAACCAGCATATACGTGTCTAATAGATTTTAAGAAAGCGTTTGATAGAGTGAGAATTCGGGACGCGATACATTTATTATATAAAAAGGGAATAACCATTGAGAATATATTATATATATATATATATATATATATATATATATATATATATATATATATATATATATATATAGATAAAGATAATATAGCTATGGAAAGATGTAAAGGAAAACTATCGCAACCAATATGAAACTGGCATTAGACAAGGAGATTCGCTTAGCCCATTAATATTTAATCTGATATTGAATGAAATTATAAAGAAAGTTAAAAAAAGAAGAGGATATAAAATGGAAGAGAAGGAAATAAGGATAATATGCCATGCCGACGACGCCAAAATAACAGCCGAAAATGAAGATGACCTACAAAGATTAATTAAAGATTTCGAAGATACGGCGCTCATATACAACATGGTGATCTCAACAGAGAAAACTAAAGCGATAGTGATATCAGCGGAACCAAGACGATGTAAACTAGTCGTAAATAACAAAATAATAGAACAAGTGATGGAAACTGAATACTTGGGAATAAAACTGTCAAACTACAGAAAAGTGGAAGAAGAAGTACAAAAACAAGTGACCATGGCAAACAGAGCAGCAGGATGTCTCAACAACACAATCTGGAGAAACAAATACCTCACAACGGAAACGAAAACCAGGATATATAAATCAACAATAAGACCGATAATGACGTACACAGCGGAAACAAGAGCAGATACGGCGAAAACACAAAGACTGCTGGAAACAACAGAAATGAAAGTCTTACGAAAAATAACAAACCAAATTTTAAGAGACAAAATAAGAAGTGAGGAAATACGAGCGAGATGTGGTATAGAGGAAATAAACGCGTGGACCAAAAAAGAAAAGTGAAATTGAATCAACACATCGAAAGAATGGCAGAAAATAGAATAGTACGAATAGCAAGATACAAATTGCCAAATGGAAGAAGGTCATTGGGACGACCGAGGAAAAGATGGTCAGACAATGTCAATTAAGGCAAAAAACCGAAGTAAAACAGGCATTTAGCCATTTATAAAGTAGGAAGATGAAGAAGAAATTTTCTTGAATTATTTTAGTTATTTTTTTTTGCGTCTTTCATTAACCGTTGAATATCTTCATTTAATTTCTTCATTGTTGTGTAGTGTTATTTTTCTATCAGCTGTCTTCTTTACCTGTTAGCTCTTTGGTATTATGGCTTGGTTTTTCTTTATGGGTCAGGACGGTCGGACAGCATTCCCTTTTCGTTATTTTTAGAACCTTTATTATTGCTTTGATTTACATCTTCTATTTCATATTGCAAGTCTTGTATATGTCTGGTTAATGTATCTTCATACATGTCGTTATTTTCTGGTGGAATCCATTTCTTTTTTCTTGTTTTTAGGATCACCTTTGGTCTTTCGAAGTTTTGATCAACGAAGACAAAACCAAGTACATGTTGGTTGGTTGGTTACAAAGGATCAGATAGCAAATGAGGAACGAGAAACAGTCTTTGGAGTCATACCTTTGACGTGTTGACAACTTCACACACCTTGGGTCTCTATTGACTGCTACCAATAAAACAAGCGAAGAAATCAAAAGAGGAATAAATCTTACAAATAGGGCATACTATGGGCTCCAAAAGCATTTCCACTCAAGAAATATTCAAAGAAGAACGAAAATTATTATATACAAAACATTGCTGAGGCCGATCCTCACATATGGAGCAGAAACATGGACTCTAACGCAGAAAGATGAAAGACTTTTGGGAATATTTGAGCGTAAAATACTCCGCAAAATATTTGGACCTATAAACGACCAAGGGCAGTGGCGCAGAAGATATAATTTTGAATTGTATCAGCTCTTTGATGAGCCAGATGTCATAACGTTCATTAAAACACAGCGACTTAGATGAGCTTGACACGTAATACGAATGCCAGAAAATACGATTGGCAAAAAGCTAACCACAGGAACACCTGTAGGAAGAAGACGCAAAGGCCGACTGCAAATTAGGTGGTTAGATGGAGTTGAAACCGACTTACGGATATTAAAAATCAGAAGATGGCAACATGTTGCCAGAAACCGAACAGAATGGCGACGAATCTTAGAGCAGGCCAAGATTCACAGAGGATTGTCGAGCCAAAGATGATTATTTGGTCTTTCCAATTTGACATTTAATAGTATCTTAGCTCAGATTAATCTGTCGTCGCTTCCTATTAAAAATTTGTTGAGTACTTCGTTGTTTTTGATTTTTTTTTTCTGTTTGTTAGATACAGTGTAATTTGTTTTACTAAATATTATATATAAAAGTTTTATTAAAAATGACTTTTAATCAATACTTCCACACTAATCAGATACCACAAAGATTTAATCGAGGATACTAAAAACTTCCATTTTATTTTTTATAGAAATGTCAAGCATTTTATTAGCGTCTTCTTCGATAACGTGGTTAAAATCAATAAAGTTTCTAGTGTTCCAATGTAAATAGTAAATAAACATCGATATGCATTAGCTTAAAACAAAAAAGTGTTTGCGGTTGTTCACTTTACGTAAACACCAACAATTTCTTCTCGAATCAGATACCGTCGAGCTAACAGTAATACCAATACTATTAAATGAAGAAAGAATGAAAATAAAGAATTTAAAATGGACCACAAAATTGTCAAACTGGTTAGATAATATAAGTGATATGTGTTGCCTAAGGTACTACGAGTAGAACCGGCTTTCTTGATGGTTTCAGCGCCCATGCTTAGGGGACTCGAAATAGCCCAGGTAAACAGAATGAGTTGTCTCAATGGGTTTCAAACTGGGGAATTCGGAAAAAAGTGTGCAGACATTGAGTAAATTGTGTTTCAAGAGAATCGACGACGTTGTTTAAATACCGCCAGTTAGGACATTTAAATATATAATTTAAATGAACATGCGAAGCTTTATACGACTTTTTATTGCCATTTCGTGTAATTATGTCACCTTTTACGTTAACCGAATTGAAAAAAACTATAAAAAAGTTTGTTTTATGTGAAATCAGGATCTTTAATGATTACATCGTTAAATAATAGACAAAGCAAAAAAATAGTATCTCAAATGACCGCAAAAAAACTAGAAAAACTAATCTTTAACGATTTGCCTAATCGGTTTTTACAACGTAAAAATGTTATAAACTAACGAGAAATATTATATACTTCCCACCAGTGAATATAATAATTTCAAAATAGGTGTTAATACTGAAAAGACAATCTAAAAAAATTATCATTCAATCAACATAATCACAAAATACAGAATGGCCCAAAAGTCTGGAAACGGCTAATTATCTCGTAAAATGCTAATCATGATTGTACAAAATTTGAGGTACACCTATTTTGGGATACAGAGACTCCATATTTGATATTTACAATGTTGCCAGATTTGTCGTTTTTCTTATATTATTAGTAACTTTGGTTTTTCAGATACATCACCCTGTATATTCAGTCATTATTCAGTCATAAATACATAAAACTGAAGTCTGGCAACGCCTAAATTGTTTCAATAAATTTTTTAATACTAACTATTTTCAAATACATTAAAACGTAACAGTTGATACTTTAGAACATTTTTTAACATAGTAGTTACGTTATTAAGTGTTCAAAATGTGCTCAATTTGTGAGTTGACAGCACCCTAATCGATGGTAGAAGACCATCTAGACATTTCTCCATCATTGTCTAGAAATTATTCGAGATTCATTGATAATTCGTTGCCTTAGCTCTGCAAGACTTGCTGGCTAAGTTTTGTAAACTGATTTTTTCAAGTATCCCTAATAAAAATAATCTTTAGGATTGAAATCGGGTGAACGTGGAGGCCATTTAATTCTACCTTGTCTACCAATTTATCGTCCAGGAAATATCTCATCTAAATAGCGTTGAACATTTACACCAACAATTTGACGTTAAATTTCTTTCGACAAAAAATGACCCAATTGAATAAGTAACTACTATCTGACCATACATTTAATTTTTGTGGTCTTTGAGTATGGTTTTCACGCATTCAGTCTTCAGTGAGAATTTACGTCACACCAGTACCTTAAATTATGTCGATTTACACTTCCACACAGTGTAATGCTTCATCGGAAAAACACATTCTGTTAACGAAATTTTATTAATTTTCAATTTTATCCATCATTACCTCAGTAAACTCTAATCTACGACCAAAGTCATCTTCACTTAATTCTTGCAATAGGTTAATTTTGTATGATTTAAATTTATTTTTACGTAATAAACGTAAGACTGAAGAATGACCTACATCATGTACTTGTGCAACCCTGCCTGGGGATGTATGTGGATCTTCAACAAAACTTTGCTTACATCTAAAGTTTTGTTGTCATTGATAACTCGTTTCGGTCAACCTGATCGGTATCTATCTCTTACTTTTCCAGATTTTTCAAACCGCCTTACAGTTTTTTGTACCGTCGTCTTATGAATAGGAGAACGATTTAGAGAACGGCATTTTAGAGAAGCAATTTAAATTGCAGAACTTTTTGAACCACAACTACTGTCAATTTTAGTTCATAATTTAAATGGTGAATAAATGTCAAAATCACAGCATTCTCCATTTAAATATTTAAATTTATTAAAATCTACATATTTTGCACTGTTTTATGTATTTAAGGTCTTTCAGACTACATAAAATCAAGTGAACATATGGTTGAACTCGTATTGAATAGCTGAACTCGTATGAAATTCACACTGAATACATGAAAACCATACTCAAAGACCACAAAAATTAAATGTATGGTCAGTTATAGTAGGTACTTATTTAATTGGGCCATTTTTTATCGAAATAAATTTAACGTCAGATAGTTGGTGTAAATGTTCGGCGTTAGTTAGATGAGATATTTCCCGGACGATAAATTGGTAGACAAGGTAGAATTGAATGGCCTCCACGTTCACCCGATCTCAATCCTAAAGATTATTTTTATTAGAGATACTTGAAAAATTCAGTTTACAAAACTTAACCAGGAAGTCTTGCATAGCTAAGGCAATGAATTATCGATGAATCTCGAATAATTTCTAGACAATCATGGAGAAATGTGGTAGACGCATTCTACCATCGATTAGAGTGCTGTCAACTCACAAATGGAGCACATTTGGAACACTTAATAACGTAACTATTATGTTAAAAAATATTCTAAACTATCAATTGTTACGTTTTAATGTATTTGAAAATAGTTAGTATTAAAAAATGTATTGAAACAATTTACGCGTTGCCAGACTTCTGTTTTATGTATTTAAGACCTTCCAGACTACATAAAATCAGAAGTGTTACATATGGTTGAACTCGTATTGAATAGGAGATTCCAATAATGACTGAATATACAGGGTGATGCATTTGAAAAACCAAAGTTATTAGTAATATAAGAGAAACTGAAAATCTGGACAACATTGGAAATACCAATATGGAATCTCCGTATCCCAAAATTGGCGTATCTCAAATTTTTTATAATTATGTCTAGTAATTTACTAGACTTAATTAGCCGTTTTAATTAAAGAGAAAATTAGCCGTTTCCAGACTTTTTGGCCACTCTGTATGTTAACTTTTCATATGTTCCAAACTAAACAAAAATTTCTTTTTTTTTTGGCAAGATTACCCAGACATCACAAGACATCCTTGGGACATCCAGTTAATGCCATTTTAAGGTCCAAACGTCCCGGGACTTCTTTTGGACGTCCGAGAGACGTCCAAGGGATATTTCTAGTCGGACATACCAGGGACGTCCTATAAGGTCGTCCGAGGGACGTCCAATTAGAGATGTATTAGGTATGTTTTCTAGATGTTAAGTATTCAGGATCTTAAATGAGAATTAAATACCAAGAATAGTAAGGGATGAGGTTGTTAAGTTGTTAAATAGGATGAAAAATGGTAAGGCAGTAAGACCTGATGAAATACCTGTGGAGGTTTGGTAGGCTCTAGGAAAGAAAGGGATTGTTAGTTTGTGGCAAGAATGTGGTGGGACCTGCGTTGGTGTATGGCGTTGAAAGGTTGCCTGTAAAGAAGATTCAAGAAAAGAAGATGAAGGGTGCAGAAATAAAAATGTTACGATGGATGTAGGAAAGACTAGAAAGGACAAAATCCGGAACGGCTTGATTAGGAAAGAAGTCGGTCACCAAATGATTCTAGAATAAAAACTGCAATGGTTTGGTCTTGTCAGACGTAAAATAAAAACTATGTGTGACAAAGGATAGAACTGTTAAAAGTTGATGAAAGGAGGGGTAGAGGAAAACCGAGGAGAAAATGGAAGAACTGTGTGACAGAAGACTTAAAAGAGGAAGTATTATACTCTAATAACAGATTATCCGAAGTAAATTCTAATCCTTTATTACATATAATTCCTTGTGGGTATTTAATCAATACAGTTTTTATACAAACTATAATACAAAGTGTAGAAATGAAAAAAAGTATATCTACACAATCTTTACAAAGTATAACTGAACAATTTGTATCTACACAAAGTGTAGAAACAAACATTGTATACATATTATAATATATCATATAATAAATTGATGCCTAAGCTATGCATATTCGTAGTGTTTAATAAATAAAGTATTTTTCTGACTATTCTTCATTGTCTTTGATTGTTTCTCATCACATAACTACTCCCTTAAAAATATTTTCTTTTATTCTGTGATATGTTTAAAACCACTTTTTATGTAGTGATAAACTTTAAAAATTCTAATATTTATAGCCTTCGATACAAAAAGACCATACCAACTTGTTTAACATATTACTGCAGCAGATTTAGTACCCAGAAAGGTACTTCAAACACTAAGAAATATTTATATCGACACGAGGATATTTCTCAAATAAGTAACACTTGAAGAAATGTTGTGTTATTGGCGAGTATGTCGCTAGGGTGATAAATTTTTAGGTGTACATGCAAGTACTAGCACGTACTGCGAGGATTGTTCTTCGTACTTGTTTCTTATATAGAGTAATCGTAAACGGAAACAACATCCAACATGTAGAATGTTTTGAAGAGGAATTTTTGTAAACGATGTTATCCGTGGTAAAGTTATCCTAGACAGAGATGGTTAGAACGATACGGTGGAAAGATTTTGTACCGAGAATTTTTAATTTATACACTGCTGATAATAAACTGATCAGAAGAAAGTTTAAGCTTAAAAAATATGAACTTGTATATAGAATATAGAATTAATATTGTAGGTATATAGAAAATCAGAAATAGTGCATGTTATGAAGTTAGCAAAGAACAAGAAAGCCGTTATTAGAGCTTATAAATGAGGAGTACATTGGAATACTGGTCAAGCTTTTCAATGATGTTTATTCGACTGGTGATACCCCTGAAGATTGGTTAAAGTCCGAATTCATAACACTACATAAAAGAACAACGTCAGAAAAACTGTAGCGACTATAGAATGATAAGCCTTATGAGCCACACTTTGAAAATATTTCTACGCATCATCCACAGTAGAATCAGAGATAAATGTGAAGAAGATCAGGATGAAACACAATTTGGCTTGAGAAATGCACTGAGAACTCGGGACGCCCTCTTTGCACTAAATGTATTACTGCAGAAATGTCGAGATCAAAGGAAAAACATCTTTGCTGTATTTATTGACTATGAAAAGGCCTTTGATCGAATACAGCATCACAAATTAATAACAATATTAAAAGATAAAGGAGTTGATTGTCAAGACATACGATTCATAGAAAAGTTATTAGAGGTTAAGAGGTTAGTTAATAAGAGGTGTCAGACAGAGTTGTATACTATCCTCTCTGTTATTTAATTTATATTCAGATAGAATATTTAAAGAAGCGCTGCATAATTTGGAATGGGGCGTGAAAGTTAATGAAATTCTGATAAATACAATCAGATATGCAGACGATACAGTTATTTTAAGTGATGACATGAATGGACTACAATGCCTTTTAAATGCCAGTGATACAGTGGGAAGAGAGTTTGGTCTAAACATGAACTGTTCAAAAACAAAACACATGGTATTTAGCCGTTTAGCACATGAAGATGCACGATTATATGTTGATGGTAATATAATTTAAAGAGTGTCTAGTTTTAATTATCTTGGTTGCCATATTACTGAACACCTAGATCCAGATCAAAAGATAAAATGTAGAATCGAGATAGCCCGCACGACATTTTTAAAAATGAGGTCATTCTTCTATAATGATAACTTGCAACTTCAACTTCAAAAGCGCATGGTTTAATGCTACATTTGGCCAGTCCTCTTATACGGTGTCGAAGCATGGACATTAAAAATATCTACCAATAATCGTCTGGAGGCCTTTGAAATGTGGCTGCGCAGACGTATACTAAAAATTCCATGGACGGCTATGCTGACAAATGTGGCAGTCCTTGAGAGAGCAAATGCAGCATGCGAGCTGCTTGATAACATCAAATGTAGAAAGATGGCCTATTTTGGACACGTAGTAAGGGAAGACCGATATAATAATTTTCAACTTATTATGATGGGTAAAATCAAAGGACGCAGAGGAATTGGTAGAAAGCAGGCCTCTTGGTTGAAGAATATCAGGGAGTGGACAGGAATAAGGAAAGCTGAGCAACTCTTTAGAATAGCTCGAGGCAGAGACAGTTTCGCCATGTTAATCGCCAATGTCAAGAGGACTTGATAGGGACGTTAAGAAGAAGAATTTAGAATATAAACACAAAATATATACAGAAGCATAATAAAAATATTACACATAACCACACTTATATGGAATCAAGTGATATAAGGTTGAAGGCTTGAGTAAACGAACTTTGATCAAATAATCTTGCCCAATTACTTTCGCTTTCTAGAGCATCGTTAGGGGCATCTGAAATAAGCCGAAAAACGTTATATGTAATAAAAACGTCTAAAACGTTATATTACATAAAAAACTTTTATCAACCATCAACTTCGAGTTTTTTATCAAAGTTAATTAATTTTCTTTAGTTGGAAAAATGAAAAAACGTTTCTTGGCTTACTTAAGGAATGAGTCCTGTTATGAATGGGACCAAGTCCTTTTGTAACTTAAACATCGTAGTTTTTTAATATCAAAGATGTAATTCAAAGGTATTTAAGCTACATTTAAAGGGTTTTACGCTTAATCCTAACATATGGTTCAGAGACCTGGACTCACAAAAAATAATGAAAACATGTTAGGATGTTTCGAAACAAAAATAGTAAGGTGAATATATGGAGCAGTGACTGACAATGGAGTGTGGAGAAGACAATACAACTTCAAACTTTATAGAATATACCATGAACCTGATATCGCAAAACAAAAGATAGGACGTCTAAGGTGGACAAGTCATGTAATGCGAATGGAACAAAATGACCCAGCTAGAAAAACGCTCCTGGATAGAAGACCCAGAACAAGGTTCCTTCATAACATCGATGAAGACCTGAGAAATATGAAAATACGTACTTGGCGGAGAAAGGCAATGAATAGGGACAACGGGAGAGAAATTCTTGAGGAAGCTAGGACCCATGATGCAAGGTTGTAAAGTCAGAATGATGATGATGATGATATACAGTCAACTACAGGAATTCAGTTTGTATGTGGATCACAACAAATCTTTTTTTTCTTTTTTAAGTACCATCCCCGCGATGAAGGTTGGCAAAATCATCATGGCTATTCTGACCTTCGAGACAGCTGCTCTGAACAATTGCCTTGAGCTGCAACCAAACCCCTAGCTCAGATTTTTCAACCAGGAAACACGTCTTCTTCCGATGCTTCTCCTACCCTATATTTTCCTTGAAATATGAGTCTCAAGATGTATCTTTCGCCTCTCATCACATGTCCGAGATATTGCAATTTTCTTTCTTTTATTGTATTTTCCATTTCCCTATCTCTATATCCAGAGATAGGGAAATGGAAAATCCTATCCATAGAATCCTTAACAATCTTCTAAAAGTCCACATTTCAAACGCGTTAAGTCAATTTATTGTATTCCGGTTTTATGTTTTATATTTACATAGCATTTAACTAGCCTTATTCTGAGGGCCAATGTCAGATCTTTGCAGCGTAAAATCTTTTTTATTTGCACGAAGTTAGCACGTGCTTTTTCCATTCTGACTCTTATTTCTGCAGAATAATCATTATTTTCTGTGATTATCGTTCTCAAGTAAGTATATCTTTTTACTATCTAAATCTGCTGACCGCCTACCGTTAATATTTCGTTTGTATTGTTGTTTATGCTAATTTTAATGAATTTGGTTTTTTTCTTATCTTAAGAGAGAGTCCGTATGCTCCACTCCACTATATCTTAATATTTTCTTCATTATTCTTTCTAAGTCTTCAAAATTGTCGGCTATTATGACTGTATCGTCGGCATACCTAATGTTGTTTTATTTAAACTTCCGTTCAATTTTATGCCGACTGTTTCGTTTAACAAAGTTTCTTGTATGATTTCTTTAGAATAAGCACTAAATAATAACGGCGACAGTATGCAAATTTGCCTGATCCCTCTCCTTATAAGCACTTCTCTTCCAATTCTCACATCCCTCAAATCCAGATCCTTGTTTTTGAGTACTTCTATAAGCCGGTCATGCTATACCTTATCGAATGCCTTGTTGTAGTCTATAAAGCATACATAAAGATCTCGAATATTGATTTTGAAAAAGCATTTGACAAGGTACAGCACAATAAACTAATTAATATTTTAAAAATGAAAAACATCGATAGCCGCGACATCAGAGTAATCTCGAACCTCTACTGGAACCAGAAAGTCAAAATAAGAATTGAAAATCAAATGTCGGAAGAAATAGAAATTCTTCGGGGTGTGAGACAGGGCTGTGTATTGTCACCACTGCTGTTTAATATATATAGCGAAGCCATTTTCCAAGAAGCTTTAGGAGAGTGTAACGATGGAATGATAATAAATGGTGAAATTATTAATAATATAAGATATGCCGATGATACTGTCATATTCACTTCAACTCTGCAAAGTCTAACAAACATACTGGAACGGCTGGATGAAAAGTGTACCATATATGGTATTAAAATGAACTTAAAGAAAACAAAATTCATGGTCATTACAAAACATCCAAAAGACAACGAGACACTCCATATTAATAATATCCAGATAGAAAGGGTAGATAAATACAAATATCTAGGAACATTGGTTAGTCAAAACGCAGAACAAACGCAAGAGATTAAAAGCCGTATAGAAATAGCAAGGGCAAAATTTGTAAAAATGAAACATCTATTGTGTAGTAGAGACCTAAAAATGGATCTAAGGATAAGATTATTGCGCTGCTACATTTTTACAACTTTGCTCTACGGATCTGAGGCATGGACATTGAAACAACTGGAGATTAAGAAATTGGAAGCTTTTGAGCGTTCGTGTTATCGAAGGATGCTACGAATAGCATGGGTAGACAAAATTACCAATATTGAAGTCCTTGATAGGGTTAATAAGAGGGAAGAAATTGTACAGACAATTAAGAGGCGGAAACTTGAATATTTCGGTCATATATTAAGAGGTCCTCGTTATGGGCTACTACGTTTGATTATAGAGGGCAAAATAAAAGGTAAAAGAGATGTAGGAAGAAGATGAACCTCCTGGCTACGAAATCTAAGGGAATGGTTTAGTCTGAGCTCTAGCCAACTATTTAGAGCTGCTGTAAGTAAAATAAGAATTGCCATGTTGATATCCAACCTTCGTTAGAAGATGGAACCTTAAGAAGAAGAAAGATCTCGAACATCCAAACATCTTTGGGTCACCACGTTAAAAGAAAATAGTGCCTCTCTTGTGCCACTCCATTCTAAAATACAAACTTGAAATCACTAATATTCGTCTCCAGCTTAGCGTGTATTCTATTATGGATGATTTTTTAGGAGGGTTTTTAAGGTATAAGACATTGGACTAATCGTTCTATAATCACTACATTCTTTGGCATTTATTTCCTTTGGTAGACAAATAAATGTTGATGTTATGATTTCACGTGGAATGATTTCTGTGGAATAGATTTTGTTCAGTAATTGTACTAAAAGACCTATAAAAAAGAGAATCATACGATTTCTACCTGGCGAAATCGAATTCAAATCTCAGCCACCGTGCTTAGCAAACAGATTGATGAATAAATCGGCAAGGGAGTCTAAGATTGCATCCCAAATGCCGTTCATCATGGCCAAAATTCGTTGTGAATTCGATTTCTGGTACTCCAAACGAAGTAAATAAATAAACAAAATGACGGTATTAGATTTTGATTCGATACAGAGCAGCGACAAGCCGCATATACGTATTTCGACCTCTTTAGGTCTCCTCAGTACGGTATAGCAACTACTCCGTATCGAACCAAAATATTTTCCCGTCGTAGACCATAGTTATTAAAAATAACTATGTACAGACGTAACTACGCCATCTAAGAACAAAAAGAGAAATCATACGATTTCTACCTGGCGAAATCGAATTCAAATATAAGCCACCGTGCTTCCTAAAACTTGCGAAGCAAACAGCTTGATGAATAAATCGGCAAGGGAATCTAAAATTGCACTCCAAATGCCGTTCATCATGGCCAATATTCGTAGTGAATTCGATTTCTGGTACTCCAAACGAAGTAAAGAAATAAAACACAATGACGGTATTAGATTTTGATTCGATACAGAGCAGCGACAAGCCGCATATACGTATTCCGATACGGAGTAGTTGCTATACCGTACTAAGGAGACCTAAAGAGGTCGAAATACGTATATGCGGCTTGTCGCTGCTCTGTATCGAATCAAAATCTAATACCGTCATTTTGTAAAAGATCTATCTTTTTTTCATTGACCAGTTTTAGCAATTTACTTGGTATTTCTTCTGGACCAGCAGCTTTATTATTTTTCATGGACTTTACTGCATGCTGCATAACTTCTGACTTTGTTATTTCGGGTTCCTCTTCTTTACTCTGATTATCTTCATATATATTTTTCTATCTATGGTCATGGAATAATTCCTCTATATATTTCTTTCCATCTTCCTAATTTTTGTTCCGTCTCCAATAAAATATTTCCTTGTTTGTCCAATAGTAAGTTTGAAGTTTTTTGTTTCACTACCCCAGCTAATTCTTTAACTTTCTTATCGAAATTGAAGTTATCATATCTGTTTTGTAAGTCTTCTATTTCTTGGCATTTTCCAGCAAAATAAGTCTCTTTAGCTTCTCTTATTTTTCTTCTTTTTTGATTATACAGCTGTTGATACTGAGTTATGTTGATACTCTGCTGCCTTCTTCTGTCCTCCATCATTTCCAAGATTTCTTCTCACCCAATTTCCTTTCTTGCATCTGGTTGTTGTGAGTTCTTTGAGACTTGGTTCGATAATTGCATTTTTAAAGAATTGCCACTGTTATTCTACATCACCATCAATTGATTCCGGTGTGGATTCTAGGTTTGCATTAATTTCTTGTTTCAATGTTTCTTTGACGTGTTCTGATTTTAATTTTTGTATGTTTAGTTTATCACTTTTGAAGCTTTTTTGTATCTTTTTTAAGTAAACTTTGAATTTTACTATAAAAGGATTGTGGTCCGACGCTACGTCTGCACCTGGCTACGCTTTATCTCTGGTTTATTAAATTAAATCCTTTTTGATTTGACATACATTTTAAACTACATTTAATTACTCTGAGTAATAAAGTAAAGTTTAAATACAAGAATCACTATATTAGAAAATAATTTCAAATATCAAATATTATTAAGTAAAAAATTCCTTAATTGAAAATGTGGGGCAACTACCACACTCTTACCCAATTTATAAATTTGTTGTAGACAACTATAAAGATTTATTTGAAGCTTCCGTCAAGGAATTTCTTAGCGAGTAATTAAACTTATCTTTTCAACGTAGGCCTCTGCAGGAAAGAGCAATAAAGAAAATTGAGTAAAACTTATCATTCTAATCTCTTAACCCGCAATAAACTATTACAGCACTCTTACACAACGAAAGTTTCATGAAACAATTTCTCAAAGTATGTCTCTTAATAATCCAGCAGTTTTGAAGATTTGCTGATTTCCTTCGGCGCATTTAACTTGCAGGCAATTAGCTAACATCTTATTTAAAATATCCCTACAACCCTTTTTAGTCTTAATTTTATTGCGATCCTCTGCTTGAACCCTCTTAATAAAATGCTCCGATCCTAAATTCGCTGATTAAGAGCTATTGTTACATCTGGGCCACATGTTTCGAAAAATTTATTCCGAGTTTAATTAAAAAATGCGGAAAAGACGACAGAAGGAAAAATAATCAGGTTATGAATTTTGGGCCGTGTTTATGGGGGTTTATTCCCAGTGATTTATGGTGGGTGCTTAATTTCCTCGATGCCACCTCCCGACTTTATTCTTTTCCCGAAGGTTTCAAAGTAAAAGCGAGGATATAAGACACTGTCGTGATTTCAACAATGAATTCGTTTCAAGCGAAACAAATTTGTGGAAATCTTAGCGAAAGACTTTGTCGTCAAATTGATTTGTTGAAACAAAGATTAAAACGTAAAAGAAAAGGTAGAAAAATTTTTGTATTGCGCAAGGATTTTGGGTTTACTATTGTTAAAGTGGAATATTAAACTATTTGTTCCTGTAAAATATGATTTGACAACTGTTTACTAAGTAGATAAAAATACATTTATATTTTTCTTACTCTTCTTCTTCTTAAGCTGTGTCCATTAACGGATATCGGAATGATAAACGATGTGCTCGAAATGATTAGAAAGACACCTAGTGTGGAAGCCCTCCTGTATGCTCATGACCTCCTAATATGGGCATCACGTAGCAGTCTGAGAGCGCTCGAGGGAGTAATGAACCAGGCTCTGAAAACTGACTTCTGTCAAGCTGACGTATAAAGGAGTTGATCTGGAAAGACAGGACGTAACAAAAAACTTGGGGGTTTACATAAATAAGAAAATGACGTGGAAACCTCAAATCGACGACATTGCAGAGAAAGCCACAAAGAGATGTCGACTGCTCAAACGTCTCACAGCAACAAAGTGGGGCGCCATGCAAGATGTCCTGGTAGCAACATACAAAACCTATGTCCGGCCGATATTAGAATATAGGAGTGAAGCTACAATAACTGGCTTCAAGCTTGAAGTCGCCCAGAACACTGCCCTTCACGTCATCACCGATGCTCCAAAATCAACACCGATTACATCAATGGAATTCCAGACCGGTATTGAACCAATACAATGCCGCAGTGAGCAACACGCGTTAACCTTCTGGGAAAGGCAAAGACGAATACTTCCACAAAAATAGGACGAATATAGACAAGCAGCTTCACGTTTTAAAAAACAAACTACTCCGCTTACAGTAGCAAACCAAATCATGGAAAAAAACCACATTGTCCTGTCGGAAGCCGCGCACTTCCCAGCGCAAACCACACTGGCCCGCTGTCTACCAAACACAGAATTACTGCTTGAAAACCATAACGACCCGAAGCACTTATCGTCAGACATTGCCCTAAGGAAAGCCGCTCTAGGGACGATACACACCAAGTACCCAGCACATGAGTGGCTCCACATCTACTGCGATGGATCCTCGATGCCGGACTCGGGAAGAACAGGAGCAGGATATGTCTTGCCGTTCTTCAAAGGCTCTATAGCTGTGGGTACCCTTCTCACCAACTACGACGGCGAAATTGCTGCTATACACGAAGCTGCAAAAAATCTTGAGAATTTCCAACACCCCCAAAAAGTTACCTTCTTCATCGACTGCCAAGCCGCAATCCTCGCCCTGTCTACTCCTCCACAGCTTCCAATCGTACACATCAGCAAAGTCCACCATTAGAAGAGGAATCAAAGGAAGATAAAAGAGCAGCAAATATAAGCCGGTGCTGGAAAATCTTGAGCCCACCTAATAGAGTCACCAATTCCTCGCAACTTGCCGAGACCCATTAGTGTAGCCTTGTTCAGAACAACTACAGAACAGAACAGAACAACACCTTCCAGAGTGCCCAGCCCTGAGAACAGACCCACCCGAGGATGATAAAGATCGCCTACGAGAAACGGCTCGTCTATACTAGTCAGCGCGCCACCCAAATGGCTAACATGTCAAGGGTGGGCGTTGGCTAGTAAGTAAGTACGCAAGTCCATTAACGGAGGTTGGCGAGTACATTTCTAAAAGTTTCTCTGTCTTTTGCTTGTGGAATAATTCGTCTACAGTCATGTTTGTTCAGTCTAGAATATTTCGCAGCTATAACTTCCTCTTTTTAGCTATTCCCTTTTTGCCATCGATATCATTTCTCAGTATGTGTCCAAGGTATGCACTCTTGCGTACTTTTATTGTCCTCAACAATATTTTGTCTCGACCCATCCTTCTCAGCACTTCCTCATTGGTGACCCTGGCAGTCCATGGAATTCCTAACATTCTCCGGTATATCCAAAGTTCAAAGGCTTCAAGCTTCTTAACTATTTGCGCTTTTAATGTCCATGTTTCTACTCCGTACAGTAGTCGGGATCAGATATAACATTCAACAAACCTCAGTCTCAGCGCAGCATTCAGATTTTTGTCACAAAACAATTGCTTTAATTTTAAGAACGTTGCCATTGCCATTTCTATTCGTACCCTGATGTCTTGGTCTGGATCTAATTCTGTGTTAATGTAAGCTCCCAGATATTTATATTTTGTCACTCTCTCTATTTGCTGTCCACCAAGGGTTAGTTGTTCATTATTTATTGGACTCCTTGAAACTATTATAAATTTGGTCTTATCTGTGTTTATCCATTAGGCTTATCAATCTGTAGTCATTACATGATTTGGGATTATTGTTTTTTGGTAGAGTTAAAAATATCGATTTGTCATTCCTCCGGGATGTTGTTCTCTACATATAATATGTGGTTGAGGATTCGGGTGAGTCTTTTAAATTACTGTCATCTAAGGCTTTTAACAGTTCAACTGGAATTTGATCTGGACCCAATGCTTTTCCTTGTTTTGCATTTGGTAGGGCAAGCTTTACTTCTGAAGGTAAAATTTGTAGGTATTGTTCTTCTTCACCTATATCTTGTTTATTATCCCTTTCGTCATGGAACAGGTGGATTATATATTGTTTCCATAGATCCTTTATTTTGCTCTCTACAGTAAGTATTCCTCCATTATTATCTATTGTTTACTACTACAAATACTACTTGTTTTTTCCTACTAAAATCCCATATATCGTGCTACGGAATTCAGAAATTTCTGAAAAAAAAAACTCGCTTTCAGCAAAAACTAGTGCTTGAATGACGAATGTAGAACAGAGTTAAAAAAAAGATCACATTTAAGATTAAGAAGTTTACAATCGCAAAAACTAGACTACCTAAAAAGGTATGCCGAACAACGAAAATAGTAAAGAAAATCCTAAGGGAGCGGAAACGAAAGTATATGGATGATAAAGTAAAGCGTATTGAAGAAAATTACAAGAAAAATTATGTAAAAAATGTTTACAAAGAGGTAAAATACATTAAAACTGGATGTGCGGGAAGAATGATGAATGTAAAAAATAAGCAAGGAAACCAGATAGTGGGCGAAGACCAAATATGTGACAGGTGGAAAGAATATTTCGAAGATATGCTGAACGACGAAGTGACCTCCGAAGAAAATTCTAATGACCCTAAACTTCAGATAGAATAGAAGAAATACTAAAGTCCAAAAGAGAAGAAATTGAAAAAAAAAATAAGATATGAAAAATCAATCAAAAATCGATCGTGTACAGCGGCATTGTGGCAGAGGACTTAAAATAGGTTCGTTACTATTTAATATAAGGAGCACCAATGCTTAGCATACGCTGATAATGTGGTTTTGAATGCATGAAATGAAAAAGAACTGGCAAATATTCGAGAAAACTCTAAAATGGGCCTGAAAGTTAATATTACTAATTTGAAGTACATGGAAATCTCTAGCAAAAAAGGAATAAACACCAGATGATCCGTTAAATTGGAGGTGGAGGACGAATCAGTTGTAGAATTCGAGAAGTAAATAAATATCATGAATGTGTTGCTTGTGTGAGTCCATTTCAAATAGGTAAAGAAATAATAAATAAAACTTACTCACAATCAATTTAATTTAACTATCAGACGACCGGTTTCGCTTTCTACAATATGCAAAGCATCTTCAGGTCTCGAAGTTAAATAAATGCTGAAATGATAAAAACCCATATTAGGGTGTTGTCTAATAAAGATAAACAAAGTAGATGTTGGAAGTTACAATAATTATGCCAATATTACATGTCTGTGGTTTTATTTCAAAAAGAGTAAGTTGAATAAAAAGGTATAAAAGTTTTAAAAGTTTATTTTAGTCTATTTTATGTCAATTTGTGGGCCTTATCTTGTCTGTTTAAACTTTTAAAACTTTTATACCTTTTTATTTAACTTACTCTTTTTGAAATAAAACCACAGACATGTAATATTGGCATAATTATTGTAATTTCCAACATCTACTTTATTTATCTTTATTAGACAACACCCTAATATAAATTTTTATCATTTCAGCATTTATTTAACTTTGTATCGAGACTGAAGATGCTTTGCATATTGTAGAAAGCGAAACGGGTCGTCTGATAGTTAAATTGAATTGATTGTGAGTAAGTCTTATTTATTATTTCTTTACCTATTTGTAAATAAATATATTATGTACTTAGGTGCTCTTATTGATCAGACATATAAGGAAGAAATTGAAATCAACCTGAGACTGACCAAGAGCAACAGGTGTGAGGGTGTCATGAGCAAAATAAGTAAGGTCAAAGATATATTTTGTAATACAAAACTATAATTAGACCTACAATGCTATACGCTGCAGAGTCATGAACTATGAACAAAACCATACAGAACAGATTGGAAGCATGAAAAAGAAAGATACTTTGTAGAATGTTTGGTAGAAAAGTAGTTGAGAGATAATGGAGAAGACGAACTAATGCAAAAGTGTACCATTTGAATGCTAACCCTACAATAACAAAAGTGGTGAAAAAACGTAGACTAGAATGGTTCGGAGTTCTAGAAAGAATGCAAGGTAATAGATTAGTCAAGAATATTTTTCAAATGGTACCTGAGGGCAAAAAAAGAGGGAGAGCAAAAAAGAAATAGAGAGATGTAGTTATGGAAGATTTCAGAAAGATGGAAATTTGAGATTGAAAGATGATACACTCACCGGCAAAATTAACGGAACACCTTAAAAATGGGACATGTTAGATGACTCGAATTTCCTAAACCTGTTGTCCGATTTTAGTGATTTTTATAGTATGTTATAGGTATATTATTTAAGAATATCAATGAAATAATATTGTTGCTAGACAGGTCAATGTCATTTTATACCGGGTGTAACCATCATACTGTGTTTTTTCCTTAAAGTTCGAAACACCCTGTGGAATATTCTAGCATATATAAAATATTGAAATTAAAGCTGAATTATAGTCTCAGGCTTTCTTAACATTTTTTCATTTGATTCATTTGCTTGTGTTGGATAATAAAAAAGTTAGGTACGTTAACAACTAGCCATGTTTTTCATCAATAAATGCTCATTTTCTTCTTAGTTTCACCAGCATATTTAACCCGGCACCTGCCACGTGGGTACTACCAGCACCCCATAACACATTTTCACCAAATATTTCGTATTTCAAGTTTTGCAACACTGCTGCGCGTCATAGTAGCTTTCTATAATATTGTACAGCATAGATCTATTTGAGTTTGAAGTGGTTATTTAGTGGCATTCTGACCTTGTAGCTATAAAGTCGACTGGAGTGTCATCAGATCCCCATCTGGCAGTTTAAGTTTTAAATTTTTTTTTGTGTTTTTGATAAAACAGGTTGGTATATTTACAGTTTTTTATTGCAATAACTGATTTAAATTATTATATAGGCTGTATACTAAATAAATATTATTTTTTTTAGATATTTTACTTCACGCCCAATTTATTATGGCTTGGTACGAACAGGAACAAAACCGCTTGAGAGCTCTTTCTAGAAGAGATGGAGCAAGATGATATAGCAGAGATTGAGGATTCATCTGATTCTGAAGTAGATGCTACCCAGTTTAGCGACCACAAATGGACGTAGTTAAGCAGAAAACGTCCAACCCAAAAAAAGTGATTGTTGGGAAATTGAGTTTAAAAGATTTTAGTGTGCCCTAGCTAAACTATGCATAATTTATTCGCCTGGCAATGATTTTAAGATAATGATATTCATCTCGTAGGCACCTCGTTTGTAATTTCTTTTAAATGTAAGTTTCAATGAAGTTATTTTGAAAATTTTAGGTTGGACGTTTTTAACAAAAAACAAAAATCCGAAAAAAATTTCGATAAAACATACTTATGTGGGTTGGAATCTTTCAGATAAATAAATAATGTCATATTTTTATAAAAATTTTAATGATCCAAAGAAACAAAATTACAATGATTTTCTTATGTAAATGTAAATTTAAAAAAAGTTTTAATTATTGTGGGTATCTACCTCAAAATCTAGAACTGGAACATTAAATCCATCAACGTCTTCGACTACATTAGCACTTGTAAAATTTTCATAAAACGGTTTAGCGTCTGAAGGAATTAGATGTAAATAGCTTTTAATATCGTTAATTTTATCCTCTGACAGGGGTTTACCATTGGGCCAGAGTTGCATAAGCAGCGCCGAAAAGCTCTCTGTATTTAATCGTCCTCGTCGCTCAATATCCAAACATACACTTTCATCGCCAAAATAACTAGGTTTCATAAAGATGTGGTAAGGATTTTCTTTTGTTAATATAATTTGTTTTGTCTCCAACCAATTTATTTTTTCTTTATTGGTGCCAACTTTTCTGTTTATTGTGGCCTTCTCGAGCTGGTGGGTACTCAAAAACCATTCCTTTTTCATTTGTGTAGCTGTTATTGGAGACTTTTTACGACATGAATTTATTATATTTATATAGTCTAAAGGTGTATATATTCGTTCTTGACGTTTGAGTTGACATTCTATATCCCCAAAATCTTTATCATTTGGTAGAAAAACTATGGCCGGAAATCAGGAATTTAAATGTTATAGTTTTTATATTATGGCTGGTTTGAAGAAGACTGGCCATGAGGAGTGTTATTTTAATATTACGGTTCTGGCCTCCACAAGAATCAGACCACAATATAAGATGTTCAACAGTACTTTCTATGTTTTCTAAATATTTTACAATACAGGAACCAACCTCCTGAGCTCCTCTTCCAGCAGTTCCTTCAAGCCATACATAGGAATAACTCTTATTACGTTTGCCTGAAAATACACCGAGATTATACAAGCAAACTTGCCTCTTATAATATATTACATTGGTTGGAATTTTGGGTAAAGGTAGAGTTTTTTGAAGATCGTATGTTAAACACTCTACATTATCCTCATCTTTAGCTCGTTTTAAATCTGCCTTTAATGTTTCTCGTGATTTTTGGGCCAAATCCTGATGAGTGTCGAGTTCAATTTGTAAAAGTTGCTTTTTATGATCATCCGTTTCATTTTCTAGTTTTATTTTAAATGAATCACATACCTGGCATGTGTCCTTCTTGGGAACATTAAATCTCAAATTAAATTTTTCGTAAAAAATCCTCTTATAAATACCAAATTTCACAGGGTTTTGAACTTCAGATTTGTATAGATCATAAATCTTTAATAATGAGAGATGTGCCGGTAAAAATAATGCAGACGTGTTTTCACGACAGTAGTGCGATATGTACTTAGGCAGTTTATTGATCTGGTTGATTATTTCCTGAATTTTATTTTCAGGGACTTTGTTTAAACCACCTTGTTTTCTACCTCTTTGATCAAGAATTGGAGCACGATTGTTTACCTTTCTCAGAGCTGTTGTTACTCTTGACGGAGTTATTCTAAGACTATTGATAAACATTTGCCTACAAATACGCTGATTAAGTAAGGAATATTGTCTGGAATACAGACGTCTTTCAGTGTTTCTTCCATACATTCTTTTTTTCGGCATTTCGTGGATATTATTGGCAATAAAGATAGTTTGGGCATTATAAGACCCAAGACTCCAAAAACGATCAAATTCTTGTTTTCGTGACTCTGTAGAAATCAACTCAGAACATTTCATCGGGCAGTTACAATTGTAGTCATATTGAAATTCTTTAGCAGCTTTCAATTTTCCTTTGTAGTCAATGTAAGATTCATTTTTGTTCCTATTAATCTTTGATGTTGCTCGCGTCATTGCAAATTTCTTTTTTCTACCCTTCTTTGGACGACCTGATGTACTGGCTAAAAATGGATTATCATCACAACTTTCATTGTTATCGGAACTCTCTTCATGTGACGATGGTATAAACATATCAGAGGAACCGCTACTAAAGACATCACTTATTGACATATTCTGTAAGAATAAAAAGGTAGGTATTATTAGATAATATTTTAAATAAAAATTTCAAAAAATTATAGAAAGCGTCTATTTTAATTAAAGAAGTTAACTTTTAATCAATTACCAGGTACCAAAAAATAAAACAAATTCAATTCATTCAAATTAATCTTTTTCATAAAGTTTACTATAGGTACTCATCGAAAAATAATTTTCATATGCTTTACATTATTGTATAATTACTTTAATCAATAATAATTGATGATCATAATAATAGGTATCAATTTAACATTGGTATAATAAGATTAATACATATGTGTTTACAAAATTGTGTGTACCTAAGGAAGTTGTATTTTTTCTTTTAGATTGTAACAATAGGTACATCAAAGTTTAGTTTTCATTAAATAGAAATAATATAGCGAATAGCATTATAAAGCATTTTACTAAACAGTATAGGTACAAAGATTTAATACTTACATCATAATCATCAACAGAATCTATGGTAGAAGCTGATTCAAAACATCCAGTTTTCTCGTTTAAAACCATTTCACGAATACGACTATTGGATGACGATGGTTCGCTGTGACGGTAGAATTCTGTCACATTGGTATCATCCATATTCTACAATATATTTAAATTATGTAATGATGTATAAAATGCATTTATTTTAAAAATTTAGTAAACAACATAAACTTTTAGAAGCCGTGTCTTATAAACTGATTATTTTTTCGTGATTTTCGGCCAGATTAAAGAAATACCACAAAACTCTATTTTCTTCTATTTTCTTTATTTTTTTTTTAAGATTTAGTAACAAAATAAATTGAAACGTCGTAAAAAAAAAGAGAGTTTTGTGTTATTTCTTCAATCTGGCCGAAAACCACGAAAAAATAATCAGTAAACAACATATAGTTATTTTTTAATAAAAAATTTCCGACTTACCTCAACATTGGTAATATTTGAATCAAATTCCACGCTAGACATTACACTATTTGTTTGGTTTTCCATAAGTTTTGCTAGCTCACACATGTATTTGCTTCTTTTCGACATAATTATTATTAAATAAGTATTTTTAAACCCGAACAGTCAGAAAAATCAGACACAACTGAATAAAAAGAAATGTTTATCAATACATAGGCACATTTACTTAAAACTAAAGGAAAGTGATTACTATGCTTAAGATGAGTACCTATAATAAATTAATTTTTATCGACCAAGTTCCAGGGTTTATACGCACAAGGCACGTTTTAAACATTAATAGGGCACATTCCCGTAATAAAATTTTATTATCGACCGAAATCGAAGATTCAAACTACTTTTAACATATTAATGAAATAGTAAACGTAAAATGATACCAAGTGGTTTGGACGATTTCTGATTATACTCTTATTTTTAACAAGTATACCGAAATTTATAAGTAGAAAACATCCAATTCACTTGGATGTTTTTAACACAAAAAAATGCACAGTAGTTTTGTTATCGCATGGAGCGTTAAAGTGATCCAACCCACTTAGCCTGTTTTAACCACTCTTTTAACACGATTACTTAGATCGACATACATTTTTTAGAAAAAATTCAACCCACTTGGATTTTTTATTATCAATGAAAATCTCAGTTAACCTAGTTTGTGGGTTAGAACTTTGACGATTATTAAAAGAGTATGTAATGTTTTCACTTGGACGGTTTCTGCATATTATAAAGCAAGAAATTATATGCTCGCTGGTGTAAAGAACTCATTTTTAACAATTTGTGGGTTGGACGTTTTCTGCTTAACTACGTCCAATTCGGATTCAGAAATGTCAGCAGCTTCGGACGGCGAAGAATCTGTTTTAGATGCAAATACTGTTGTAGGTAAGGATGGGACTACAAAATGGAGAACTACAAGGGGGAATAGAAATGTTCGTACAAGATCGCAGAACCTTGTTGTTCATTTACCTGGTGTAAAACAGTGTGCAAAAAATTGTAAGACAATTTTGGAATGTTGGAACTTGCTCATAGATGAAAATATTCTTGAAATAATATTAAATTCTACAAACAAAAAACTTCAACAACAAACTGGTGATAAAAAAAAGCATAGTTATGAAACATGCATGGCTGAACTGAAGGCGCTGTTTGGTTTACTATATATTGCTGGGTCTATTCGTTCTAGACGTCAGAACATGGAGGATTTATGGTCAGAAGGTAGAGTGGGCATAGGCATTTTTAGAACAACAATGAGTCTCCATAGGTACTTCATGCTAATAAAATGCCTTCGATTTGACGACATAGACACACGCAGTGAAAGACGTAAAATTGACAAACTTGCTCCAATCCGTGATGTTTTTACAATTTTTCAAAATAACTGTGTAAACGTATATTCCATATCTGAATACTGCACTATTGATGAACAGCTGGTTTCTTTTAGAGGACGATGTTCATTTCGGCAATATATACCGAGTAAGCCAGCTAAGTATGGCATAAAAATATTTAGTATTGCCGATGCCAAAACATGGTACTCATTGACATTTGAAATATACGTAGGCCAACAACCTGAAGGACCTTATGCGGTATCAAACAGTGCAAATAACATAGTTATGCGGCTATCTAAGCCAATTTGGAATTCTGGTCGCAACATTACTGGAGATAATTGGTTCACAAGTGTTCCACTTGCCGTAGAATTGCTACAAAAGAAATTGACGTATGTCGGAACTATGCGTAAAAATAAAAGGGAGATACCTAAACAGTTTGTGGAAATTAAAAGAAGACCACTCAAAAGTTCAGAATTTGCATTTACCGACAATATGACAATTTTATCTTATATACCTAAGAGAAATAAAAATGTAATGATGTTATCGTCAATGCATTTAGAAGACGATTCTATTGATGAGAGCACAGGAGATAAGAATCTTCCAAATATAATTACATTTTACAACCAAACCAAGTCCGGCGTGGACAAGGTGGATGAGCTATGCGGTTCATATTCCACTGCCAGAACATGTCGAAGATGGCCATGTGTTGTATTTTTTAGAATGCTCGACATAGCTGGCATCAATAGCCACGTTATCCACACTGCGAATAATATTAACAACAAAACAATTGAACGGAGGATTTACCTGCAGGACTTAGGGTTCGATCTTGTGAAAGATTGGTTGAAAGTCAGATCAGCTAACTCACACATTCCGCGTACAATACGTGAGAAGGCAATAAAATATATTGGAGGCTCTACTGAATCAAACGAAACAACAGAACCGCCCAGAAAAAAGGCAAGGTGCTCTATTTGTCCAAGGAAAGATGACAAAAAAACAAACTTTTTCTGCGAAAAATGTTACCAACAGATGTGCCTAAATCACATGAAACATATTTGTGAAAAGTGTTTTAACCAAAAGGAAGAAGAACAAGAATCCGATGATAGCTGCTAATGAGTTTTACTTAATTTGTTTATAATAACTTTTTAGTTTTATTTTTTAACTTTTATAATATTAGTAGGTGTTAATAAAACATGTTTTTTTTATATTTTTGTATTACTCAGCCTATTATTTTGTTTATAAACACGTAGATCACAGAAAAGTTTTAAGGGGTACTATGAGCACCCCACGTGGCAGTTGACGTTTTGCAAAGCCACGTGGCAGGTGCCGGGTTAAAGGAACAACCATAAAATCTGAGTATTTTCTCTCTAGTCTATATACTGTTTAGATAATATCATAATACGAATGTTGGTAAAGTATTTTGAATTTATATTACAATGGTAGTACAATATAAAACCTGTTTAAGAAGAAATAAAACAGAAAGATGTCAGACTCAACAAAATACGGATTTTAAAACCATTAACTTTATTGTACAGTTTGAACTTAAATTGGTTTTTTATGCATTTTTTTGGCTTTAATAGCGTGTGTTTCCCCTACGAGCCCTTACAACTGCAGTTATTCGTCTTCTCATACTTCTGATACCGCTATCGATAAGTTGTTGGGCAGTCTCTCCCATTCCTCAATCAAAGCAATTGTGACTTCCTCTCTGTTTTGAATAGCAGGAACCCGTGCCCTAAGTTTTCTGCCTAGCATATCTGCCCCACATATCTTCTATCGGGTTTAGGTCTGGGGAACAAGCTGGCCAATTCATCGTTGTTATACCCACTTGTAATAAGAAATATCTTGTACAGTCTGCGACGTGTGGGCTCGCATTATCCTGCATTAAAATAAAATTTTCGCCAATATATGGTGAAATAGGTACTACATGGTCTTGGAGAATATCTCTGATGTACTTATCTGCTGTCAATGCTCCATCATCAATCACCACTAACTCTGTTATTGCTCCCACACATATACCGCCCCACACCATAATTGAACCTCCACCAAAAGGTACGGTCGTAGTAAAATTGAAAGGGGCATTTCGTTACTCCTTGGCGTTGATACAATCTTTCTCTACCGTCGATGTAATTTACACAGAAACGGCTCTCGTCCGTAAAGAGAATTTGACTCCAGTGGTTATCATTCCAATTTTGATGTACTCGACCAAATTGTAGTCGTGCTAAACGATGGTGTCTCTGGAGTTTGGGAGCTTTTATTGGCACATATGACTTGAGACCGGCTTTTTTAAGTCTCTTTATTACTATGCGCTCAATTAAATACAAGTTTGTACTTGTTATGAACAGACAGAATGACTGTAAAATGTAAAACACAATACAAATAAACAAATTAATTTGACATTTAAGACTTTCTTGTGACAAGGAGCTTTCAAAGCTATGTAGATATAGTCTATAAAATACAAATATAAAGAAATATTGCATTATTAACAGGTTCCTTTAAATTTGCCGGTGTGTGTATTAAATTGTTAACTTCTCATAGCCTACTTTAGGCTTGTTTATTAAATTAAGCAGAAAATGAGGATTTATTGAAGAAAAACATGGCTAGTTGTTAACGTACCTAACTTTTTTATTATCAAACATAAGTAAATGAATCAAAAAAGAAAATGTTAAGAAAGCCTGAGGCTATAATTAAATTTTAATTTCAATATTTTATATGTGCTAGAATATTCCACAGGGTGTTCCGAATTACACCCGGTATAAAATGATAATTGACCTGTCTAGCAACAATATTATTTACATCGATATTCTTAAATAATATACCTATAACATACTAAAAAAATCACTAAAATCGGACAACAGGTTTAGGAAATTCGAGACATCTAACATGTCCCAATTTTAAGGTGTTCCGTTAATTTTGCCGGTGAGTGTAGCTAAGAACAGAAAACGATGGAAATTATCCATCCAGCAATGGTCCTAAAAGACCTGTTAACGCTGTACATACATATATTCCTGTAAGGAAATCAGATAAAAATTTTATAAACAATTATTTTAATTAAAAAATTGTTAATACACTTATTTATTAAAAAAGTCTTCTTCTTTCTATATTACTTATTTATAAAAGTCTTCTTCTTTATATGTTACATCAGAATTATCGACGTTGGCGTTCTCCATTGCAAATTTTTTTTGCAATGGGAATCGCCCCCTTTTGTTATTTAATAAAATTGGTCCTGAGTTTCGTATTTCAGTCGTTTTGTACATGCTTTACGAAACAACTAACTCCTTAATTTAATTAAAATAAAAATGTTCACTGAAAATGCATTATATTTATGAAGCGAAACGTCAAATAAAAGGGACAGACAAATTAATAAAGTTGTGGTTTATTTGTATTATATAAGGAAAATAACATAGGGGCGAGGGGGCAAGTTGTTACACGGGCAAGTGTTACACAATTATTTTAAAACGCAGCAAGTATCATGAGTTGCCGATATTTTATGGAAAGTTGGGTCAACCGACCCGTCATCTGTGAACGGATATTGATACTCAAGTCAGACATCCATCATAGTGTTATTGCTTAGAATGTGGTTTCGGGTCTAAAACTGTACCGTTGTCAGGTGGCTTTTGTTTTTATTTGTGAGAAATTGGTAAGTAGTATAAATATGTGTATTATATAGTTTTGAAGCGTATATATTTCTCGTTATTGGCATGCTATTGTTAGTAATTGATTCTCAATATTTACCAAAAAACGTTGACTTAACCTCATTTCGTACACGTGGGGCCAGTTGTTACAATAATCTGGGGCCAGGTTGTTACTGTAACAACTTGCCCCGAACACGTTAATGTAAGAATATATCGAAATACCTACAATGGTTACAATATGGTTACCATAATTTATGATTTCACTAAAAATCCAATATTATGATCAGACATATTTTGTAGATAGTAATTTGTTTGTAATGAATAGCATACCTACCTACATTTATTTTCGCAAAGCATGTTAGAAACACAGATTAGGTTTTATTAAATTTTTCTATCATGAAATTGTTTTGGTTGTTTTCAGATAGCTTAACATGGTGCGAACGTATACCAAGAAAACCACAAGGGGTATTATTCCAACCGAACAATTTGAAAGGGCGGCGCAATCGGTTTTACAAGAACACTTGTCAATTAGGGATGCTGCTACTCGCTATGGAGTTAATTTTATGACATTGCACCGCTATATGAAAAGAAAATCAAACTTAGGTGCTGAAAACAGTAACAAGAACTTAGTCGGCTACGCTACGGCCAGAAAAATATTTAACAATGCTGAAGAAGAGGAACTTGCCGAATATACTGAGCATTCTGCTAAAATTTATTACGGTCTTACAACTTCTGATTTGAGAAAATTTGCATTTCAATATGCAACAGCCAACCAAATATCTGTTCCGGAAAATTGGAAGGTTAATGAAATAGCTTCCAGAGACTGGCTATATGGATTTTTGAAGAGGCATCGAACTTTATCAGTCCGGACACCTGAAGCTACTAGTATGGGTCGAGCTACCGCGTTTAATCGTCATAATGTGTCACAGTTTTTTAACAATCTCGGCGAAGTTTATGATAAATATAAATTTGAGCTCCAAGAAGTGTACAATATGGACGAAACTGGACTTACAACTGTCCAAAGGCCTACAAAAATCATTGCAAAAAGGGGAACTAAGCAGGTAGGTGCTATCACATCTGGAGAAAGAGGTCAACTTGTTACCTTGGCATTAGCTGTCAACGCAACTGGAAATTTTGTACCTCCATTTTTAATATTTCCGAGAAAGAAATTCAAAGATGTTATGGTAGCCAATGGACCTCCTGGTTGTGTAGGTGCGTCTCATTCCTCTGGATGGATGACATGTGATAACTTTTTGTTGTTTATGAAACATTTCGTCCAGTTTGTACGATGTAGCAAAGAGAAACCCGTTTTGATGGTATTAGATAATCACGAGTCTCATTTGTCTATTCCGGTGTTGAATTTTTGCAAAGAAAATGGAGTGGTTCTTTTAAGTTTCCCGCCACATACATCACACAAGTTGCAGCCGCTTGATAGGACGGTATTTGGCCCACTTAAAAGATATTTTAATAGTGCTGCAGATGCATGGTTAAGATCTAATCCCGGTAAAGTAATGAACATTTACGATATACCTATCGTTCTTAAAGATTCATTTCCTCTTGCTGTTACACCTCTCAATATACAAAAAGGATTTAGTGTGACAGGAATTTGGCCATACAACAGAGAAATTTTTCAAGATGATGAATTCTTGCCTGCAGAGGTAACAAATAGGCCAATAACAGAAAATATAAACGCAACAGTAGTCATAGATCCGGCACCTATTGGCACCGAAACACATAGAACTCCTTCCCAACAGCAACCTTCTACAAGCACAGATTTTAACTTGGCGATAAATGAACCTGTCGATTCACCTACTCATATAACGCCCCAGGAGTTGAAGCCTTATCCAAAAGCAATGCCAAGGAAATCCAAAGGGGGTCGGAAGAAAAGAACTTCCGCTGTTTTGACTGATACTCCCATTAAATCAGCTTTGGAGGAGGAAGAAAAGGCAAGACAAAGAAAAAAAATGTGGGGGCAACCAAAAGAAACATATCAGGTGAATCAAGAAACAAGGTAAAAACTACTGTTAAAAAATGTAAGAAACGGACCGTCATTACCAAAAACACCTTCAAAAAATCAGATTCTGAAAGCTCGGAAGAGGATGAGGAATCGACGTGTCTGGTATGTTTAGCTCCATTTTCGAAGTCCAAAAACGAAGAATGGATTCGGTGCATTGTGTGTCAAAAGTGGGCACATATTGCTTGTGGAAAAGACGATGATTTTTATATTTGTATTCACTGCTCGTCCGATAGTGACTAGTTTAACATTCTTGTAAACAGGTTTGTTCAGATTTTCATTTTTTATTTTATTTCATTTTGTGTTATGTTTATAATATTTTTTGTAGCTAAGCAAGGGTTCTTTCTGTGACCACTAAATAATGTTGTGGGAAGTTTTTAGAATTTTTTTTTCTATTGTAACATCTTACCCCATGGACTGTAACAATTTGCCTCATAGTGGGGTATGTTGTTACAATTTACAAGTTGAGTTAAATTGATAATAACAAAATGTTAAATATGATTTTTTAAATAAATTAAAATTAACATTATTTGTGTAAATGTATCAACTACCTTAATCCGATTTTAGTTTTCATATAAAAGATCTACTATTGCCCAAATAAATAATAGAATCAATTATGTAACAACTTGTCCCCCTCTCCCCTACATATCTTTTTTTTTTCTTATTTGACTTAATTTACAATTGGACAAAAATGTTAGTTAATGTTATTTAGAGAAAAGACAATCCAACGAAATATTCTTCGTAAACCATTCTTCTCGGGCTAACTTATTGAGCAAACTGAGTTTTTGGATTATTCAATTGGAATACTTTATTAGAAAATAAACAGTATGTATCTCGAATTTGTTAATGGCCCTCAGGGTTTGTGGTGCACAGTCAAAAGCTTGTTCACAGAAAGGACGGGTCATTGTGGAGTTAATTCAACATGTAAAGTTATTTAATCTTGGCGATAACTTTAGAGATGTGTTTAGCTCACGCGACAACGGGGCGCTGCCCCATCCAGTTGTCGCTTGTTTATGGGGCCCGTCTCGTAAACATGGCGGCCTGTTTGTACTAAATTTGTCGCCACTGTCAAAATCAATGTTGGAGATAAACTCTCATTTTTACGACCGGTCCGCTTGCACTAAGACTCAATTAAAATTATTATTTATAAGAACCGAAGAACTCAATATTCCTTCGCACGACGGGATGATACGATGTACGGCTCAAATCGTTACAGTTACAGAAACGATACATGTGTGTGAGAGAGAAGAAGCGCACTAGGAGATCTCTTGCTGTCAAAAATCGTGATGGGGAGCGCAAATACGCATGTTTAAAAATAATTTGTCTTTTTGATAAGATAAAGATAGATTAAATAATAATTTTTCTCTAATATAAATTCAAAAATTTAAAACGAAATTTAAGAAACTTAAGATAATAACTTATATATAACTTATATAATATAATATTTCGAAGTGATTTTAGGATTAATTTGGATTAGTTCTACGCTTTTCCCGTATGCTTCGTGTGTATAATCAGCTCAAGCTGGTATATTGTAAAAATCTATATAGGTAACGCATGTCCCTAAAGTTTTGGACTGTTTCTGGCGATTTCACGAAATTTTGGCAAAATCCTTCGCCTCAGCTGATCTTCATTTTGGGCTTCCCAGCCATTATTACACACCATTCGACTATAAAACAGCCTCTATAGGCCTCTCTTCTAGTCGCTGTGAGTTTCGCCGGTAGCGCTCTCTCGCGATTAAAACTACTTTTCTTGTAAAATCGGTGTAAGTGAAATATGACAAAACGAGAAAAATAGATATTTATCTAAAAATACAAAATAATGAACTGAAATGTTATGGTAAACTGATTAATGAACGAATACACAGAATTAATAGTAAAAGTAATTACGCCTTGTTATTTTATTCATTATAATTATAATATTTAAGATATAAGTTTCTGCGACTAGATGACTACTTACGCAAGAGGCCATTGAGAAAAAGAAGAAGTTTATGTGAAAATATTTAATGGTTAAAGCAAATAATATAGACGTTTAAGCGTCTATATTCTTTGGTTAAAGGTTACTTTTACCCATCGAGCAAAAAGACAAAAGACGGAATCTAATCCTTATGAAAAGGAGACCAAAAAAGTGGCCTCTGATGGCGGACATATCCGGAAATGCGAATGCGCCAAATTTAAATTTTCCGACACTTATTAACAGTAGCTGTATAATATTTTTCAGAATGTGTCTTAGACGGAAAGTTTTAATTGATTAATAACGGTAATAGTCTAAAATGCGACACAATTGTTAAGAAACTTCAATATAAATAAGATTTCATGTGACATTTGGGACAAACAATAACATAACCCAACTAAATTTGATGTCAAACAAGGAGAGATACTCTCTTTCCTTGTTTAATGTGGCCTCTAAAGATCGCACTTCCTGTCTAACAATATTTTTGCCCCCACTACCTTTACATTCCCTCTTTTGTCTTTTTGCTCAATGCTTTTACCTCTGTAACGTTGTAATTCTTGTTTTTATTTTTCATTTTTATTCTGTTTTTGCTCAGTTATTTTTTGTGTACGTAGGCCTTAGTGCTTAGACATCAATTTGTTTTAATTTTATCAAAATGGATATTAAACATTATACTGGTTTTAAGTCTATATCACATGATTTCCCATTTCAACCAGCTACACCAAAAAAGGGGAAAGATTTAGTTGATACAAGGCATGTACGCAATTTTTCGGAAATATAATAGCTTTTTTATTTTACACCATACAAATATCATGTTTTTTGTATTATAGGTTATTTACTAATTTTTCTTATTGATAGCAATAATCAATTTTTCTCTTTGAACTATTTTATGCTTGGCAACAGGAAATGAATAAAATTTACAATTACTGTTATACCCAGTATTTTTACATGTATTATATCTTTTTCTTTTTGAAAAATCCATATTCGCCATTATTTGAATATTTACAAGTTAAATGCACAAAACTGCCACTAACCACTAGACGTTTCACGTAGGTAGCTCAAGATCAAACTAAACTAAATGTCATTTGTAGTACCGATACAAATTTTTTGATGTCGCTATAATCCACATTTAGTCTATACTCTGCAATTTAGGTTTGAAACTAAACTAAAAATTATAATTGTCAATCGCTAACTGTCAGAATCAGTAATCAGATTTCAAATGGTTATTATTCGTCTAAATTGTTTGATTTGATGGTTATTATTGCAAAGAAATCAAACTAAACTTGGTTTAATATCTCTGGGTTATTGTTAGCATTAACCTGTGGCTTAGTGTTAGCATAAAAATTAGCATAAAAAATCCTAATTTAGATATGATGAATTCCACAATTCCACTAGTTTTTAAAACAAAACGAATATAAAGATAAATTTGCTTCTACATGGAGTCATAGCTTTTACCAAAATAGAATTTCCGAGAACAAATAGCTGATTGATTTTGGATTCTTCTAATCTACATCCCAGAAGTATATTCAATGTTGTGCGCGGAAGCAAATGTAATATAAATTAAGTAAGCCTATATTACATTGTAATTAATAAAATTATTTTACATGAAATGAATCATGGTATAAATTATAAAATCAACTTTTTGTTTTAGTTCAAACTTCTTCAATAACTAGAGATGCACAATCTACACATATGCTTCAATCATTTCAGATATCCTATTATAGTATATAAAATTGTACAATGTAATATCAGTGGTAATATAGAATATTTTTGTTGTATTCTAAATTAATATATAAAGTTTTTGACATGTATTAAATAAATAAATTATATTTTGTTTTATTTTTTCGTAAATGGTATTGTGTATAGTTGCATTTAAAATAATTTTTCCTTTTTAAAATTTAAAATACAATATTTTGTTCAAATATACCAAATTATATTTAAATATTTTAAGCTTTATTTAAATTTTCTCACCAAAATTAAATTTTAAAATTCCCGCGTAATTTTCCGCTTGAATTAGTTCCGATACAAATTTCTTCTAGCGCTGACTTTCATATCTTAATAAAGTATTGTCGTGAAGCATCTAGAGATAGGAGATTTGTGCCACTAACAGCGTTGGTGAAAACTGTCAAATACCCTTTTCTCATCGTTCACAACGAATAGGCCTCGCCTAAGGCACGTTTGGAGGGTTATCGCCTTTAAGAACAAAATTTATAATTTGGGCAGTTAACCAATCGGCTTCTACTTGCATAATGGCTTGACACTAGGTAGAACCAAAAAATGATTTTATCATTGGGGTAATGAGTATTTATAAATTGAACAAGCTTTGTAAGATACCTGTCAACCTAATTGTCAGCATTGAGAGCTTCACCGCGAACACGCCCAACAAACGGCTGTGAAACACCAGCTTCTGAGATGGCACACCATATCATAATTTTATCGGCAAATTTCATTTTCCCCTCAAATCTAACTTCGTCTGGTACGTATTGCATGTATAAAATCCGTCTTCATTTCGGAGTTGGATAAAGTACAATACTTTTCATCAACAATAATGATAATTTTACCAGTAAAATGAATACGTCTCAATGCACACCAACATTTAGGAATTTTTTCTAACTGGGCCGGTGTGTATTTTTTTCTTTTATATCGTTTTAAATTATTTTTAGAAATTGTACTACTTACAGTCATTTGTGAAACATTTTATCTTCGGCCAATATTTCGCAGAGACGTTCCTAATTGGTTCTCTTCTTTTTCCTCCTACTTTATAAATAGGCTAAGACCTGTTTTACTTCGGTTTTTAGACTCAATTGACATTGTCTAACCATCTTTTTCTCGGACGTCGCAATGATCTTCTTCCATTTGACGATTTGTCTCTTGCTATTCGTACTATTCTATTTTCTGTCATTCTTTCGATGTGTTGATTCCATTCCACTTTTCTTCTTTTGGTTCACGCGTTTATTTCCTCTATACCACATCTCGCTCGTATTTCCTTCACTTCTTACTCTGTCTCTTAGAGTTTGGTTTGTTATTTTTCGTAAGACTTTCATTTCTGTTGTTTCCAGCAGTCTTTGTGTTTTCGCCGTATCTGCTCTTGTTTCCGCTGTGTACGTCATTATCGGTCTTATTGTTGATTTATATATCCTGGTTTTTGTTTTCGTTGTGAGGTATTTGTTTCTCCATATTGCGTTGTTGAGACATACTGCTGCTCTGTTTGCCATGTTCACTTGTTTTTGTACTTCTTCTTCCACTTTTCCGTAGCTTGACAGTTTTATTCCCAGGTATTCAGTTTCCATCACTTTTTCTATTATTTTGTTATTTACGACTAGTTTACATCGTCTCGGTTCCGCTGATATCACTATCGCTTTAGTTTTCTCTGTTGAGATCACCATGTTGTATATGAGCGCCGTATCTTCGAATTCTTTAAATAATCTTGTAGGTCATCTTCATTTTCAGCTGTTATTATGGCGTCGTCGCCGTAGCATATTATCCTTATTTCCTTTTCTCCCATTCTATATCCTCTTCTTTTTTTAACTTTCTTTATGATTTCATCCATTATCAGATGAAATATTAATGGACTCAGAGAATCTCACAACAAAAATTTTGCAAACCAAAAGTGAAAAGATTAGCAAAGATACAAAAGCTCTCATGGAAATACGACGAAACCTAAGCGAGAACGAAAAGGGAAACAAAGAAGAATATAAAAAACTAAATAAAAGAATTTCAGCGGAAATAAGAAAAGATGTAAATGGTATAGTGCTAATAGTACTGTAGTAAGAAATTTTATTAAAATCAGTAAGCGAACTGTTTAATAAATGCTTACACGCGGATACGATTCCAAAAGACTGGAACAATGCAGTAATAGTTTTTTTACACAAAAAAGGTGATATTACTAAATTAGGACCCATCAGCCTCCTGACACATATGTAAAAACTCTTTATGAAAATCTTACCAAAGAGGCTAACACCTAAACTTGATTTCTATCAGCCCAAAGAACAGGCAGGCTTCAGGGCAGGATATGGCACAAATGACCATTTGCATACCATAAAGATCTTAAAAGAAAAGTGCATCGAGAACAACATACCACTGGTTCGTGCATTTGTCGATTACGAGAAGGCTTTTGATTCTGTAGAGTTTGAAACAATACTGGAAGCCCTAAATCAAAGCCGAATAGATTACAGGTACACGATACTAATCAAAAACATCTACGAGAACGCTACATCAAGTATACGACTACACGAAGACACAGAAAAATTCAGCTTAGGTCGAGGAGTTAGACAAGGAGACAATATTTCACCAAATATGTTCACGGGCAGCTCTAGAGTCAATATTTAAGAGCACTCAATGGCAAGATATGTGCATCAATATAGATGGAGAAAGATTAAATCACCTAAGGTTTGCAGATGATGTTGTATTAATCGCAGATAACTTACATGATACAGTTTCTATGATGCATTCGCTTAAAAGTCTGTCTGAAAGAGCAGGATTAAAGATAAACTTTGAAAAACCTAAACTTATAACAAATCTCGTAATGTGTGGAAATATAACTATTGACAATATATACCATACAACAAACAGACACTTAAAAATATCTAGGACACGAAATCAAAATAAGCAGAGACAATCAAACACGTGAAATAGAGAGGCGAATAGGCCTAACATGGCAGCATTTGGAAAATTAAGCCATATTTTAAAAAGTTCAATTCCCATGTGTCTCAAGCAAAAGGTTTATAACCAATGTGTTTTGCCTGTACAAACTTATGGAGCAGATACTTTAACACTCACGCAAAAATCTTCGAATACACTCAGAGTTACACAACGAGCCATGGAACGTGCAATGCTGAACGTGAGCCTTCGAGACCACATAACAAACCAACAAATCAGGCAAAGATCAGGAGTTCAAGACGTCATCGAAAGAACCACAACGCTTAAGTGGAACTGGGTAGGGCACTTAGCCAGAATACAAGATGGACGGTGGACAAGACGTATTATGGAATGGAGGTCCACAAACTATAAAAGAAGGCGAGAACGACCACCGACTAGATGGACCGATGATATAAAACGTGTAGCGGGAAACTGGCTACAAGCTGCCCAGTGTAGAGAACACTGACAAAGAAGTTATTACTGAAATTAACTGAATTTAAATCTTTACCACTGTGCTTTTTACAATTTGCAAAGCAGGCAGATTTATGAATTAGTTGGCAAGGAAATCTAAAATATGTATTCCACATGCCGTTCATCATGGTCATAATTTGTAGTTAATTCAGAGCAGCAGCATAAGACGCTCTGATGAGACCTAAAGATGTTGAAATACGTATAAGCGGCTTGCCATTGCTCTGCATCGAAATAAAAATCTAATACCGTCATTATGTTTAATCAAAAAGTTTAATGTACTTAAAAGCCACTATTGTAGGTACAAAACTACTTCTCGCTAGTATATGACTTCAGATCTAAACATTTAGAAAATATGGCGCCTCTACAACGCTGCGACCCAAGAGAAGGATCGGGTAAAAGAATCGTATTGTTTTTTATACAGATTTTAACTTGGGATTTGGTAGCTCAAGAACTGATGAAAGCTCTCAACATGCCTTTCCTTGGATAAAATAAGCATTGTAATGATGTACGAATTAAACAAACTTGATGGCGCAAAAGAGAGTGCACAAGCTAAAAGTAAAGGCTTTTTATCAACTTCTAAAAGAAAAAAACAAACAAAGTGTCAGACCAAAGCGCTTGTTACTCAAAACAACTCTACATCTACAATTTAACTATTGTAGTTGGTGACTCAAAATGTATTTAAACCAAAGAAAATGTATTCATATACTTACTAGACACAAGACCAACATGAAAAAAGTGCAAATTGAATAACATCTGTTGTTTTTAATTGGCTAATGAAATTTAATATTCCTGAAACTGTGAAAATTATCCGCCTTGGAGGCTCTAAAGTGGGCCATTCTTTTCTTCCATCTGATCAGGATATTTGGTAGAATCGAGAAGGGGATTAGAAGAAAACCAGTGATCATTGAACTAGCTAGATACGTTGAAGTTTTTTCTCACTATAAAACTGTGATTCCACTGTATGGCTTAAACTATGATTGGAAATCAAACTTGGACGTGGTCCAACCTCCTCCCCATTGGCACCTCCACTTCAATTCTTCGAAAAGGTTCCACTTCAATGTTATTTTTAAAGGAGAGGTTAACTCCAGATCAGATTTTTGCCAATACAAGGAATTTAGTAAGAAGGGAAGTAATATCGAAGGTATAAATTATCCTTCGCTCATTGCTACAAAAACAGGAACAATTTCCAAGCTAAAAGCCAAAAAAGTTAACAGGAAAAACATTTTGGGGAAGATTGGAGACCAGACACTCTAGTAGTAGAGAGAATAATAGGTATTGTCTGGTACTTTCTATTCTCCATTGTCGTCATATTTGAATTGCCAGCTCCCAGCACTTTCGTTCTGTTTAACATGAAGAATATTGTTGTTGGGTATCACCACATAATTAGTATACTTATTATTTTTAATTTCTATCATCATAATCGAATAACCCAATTTAGTTTTTAAACTCCATGTTCTTATAAAGTTTTGATCAATTTTGAAGACATATTTTGTGTTGTCATGAACACCCAAATTGATTTTATTTGATTCGATAAAAAAGACAGTAAAACGCACCCCGCATAATTGTAAGCAAACCGTCAATTTTTCCTCCGTGACAAATACCACTCGTAATATCCTTTATTGCCCTTCTGTCTTCAATCAACAACCAATTTTTTTACATCGAGACGTTTATATAATATAGGTAATGGTTATATTTCCAAGCGAACACATATTGGATTTTAATTGCTCTCTTTAATGCTTATTATATTTATTCAACACCGGCATGTCGAAGTCAGCGTCATATCTGGGTCATTGGTATGCAATTGTGGGCCCTTATGGTTCACGATATTCGTCTTAGAATGTTATTTCTCCAATTAGAAACATCGTACAGCTGCGAAATTATCCGTCCCATATCGTTTGCGCTAACGTTAGAAAAAATTCCTAGATAATTTGTGTTAAAAATTTCCTCCCTGGACGTTATTTATCGGGATACACATATTAGACGATATTTATATAAATAGTACAGGAAATAATGGCCTCTATATAAAATTGATAACTATTTTATGTTTATTACTCGGTTTTATATATTAATATATCTGGTATATTTCTCGGTTTGTTTGTATAAATGATATGCTGGTCGTACTTAATTTAGTAAATTAGATAAATGCTTAGATCAAAGTGCACCTTCAGGTAGTTAGAGTAGTTAACGGGCTATTAAGATTTATAATCCATAATCAAAAAAACGGAAAATCCAATCATTAATACCTATTCATACAATAGACTGTACTAGAGTCCGTTGGTTAACATCATGAAGGGCGTAATCTGTGGTACTTGGGACTTATTCTGAGATATAAAGGCAGATATAAGCTATTCCAATGCTTTTTTTAAGTTAAAATTGAAGAAAAATGGTCCCAGGATGAAGAAGAATATCCTGGCTTGCTAATCTGAGAGCATGGTATAGAAAGAGACCTCAACACAGCTCTTTCGTATAGCAACCAACAAAGTGATCATAGCCAGAATGATCGCAACAATCGGAATGTTGATACACCCTAAAAAAAGAGTCCATTGGTGGAAGACAAAGAGGAAAAACAAAAAAAAACAATTAGCTTGAATAAGGTCTTCAAATACACCTCATCCCTAGGTCCAAACGTTTGGAATGCTTGTGGTGTTAGCAATCCAGAAAAGCTCACAAAAAGGGATTTAAAGGTCACAATAATACTATTTGTAAAGGACCTATCAGAAAAACTAAAAAGGATAGGAAATAAATACAGTTTTACAACAAAATTTAAAACAACCAATACACTGAGATCTAATCTGTCTAAAGTATCGATTCTGTCTTTTCTGATCTAGTACTATGTTGTACTAAAGCTACCAATATATAAGAAAGATCAAAGAACTCATCATTATCATCATCATCCAGTTTTTATTTATTACGTCCACTGCTGGACATAGGCCTTCCTTAAACTCCTCCATTCTTTACGATACTTTGTTGCCAATTTTTGGAAATACATATGATGTCGTCAGCCCAACGTGTAGGTAGTCTTTCTCTACTACGTTTGTCTGCTCTTGGACTTCAATTTGTGATTTTATTTGTCCATCGTGAGTAATGTATTCTTGTTACATGGCCTACCCAGTTTCATTTTAATTCCGCTATACGTTTCACAACCTCAGCAATACTAGTCCTTTTTCCTGGTTTTCGTTTCTTATTCGGTCCCGCTACGTCACTTCCCAGTATTCCACACCATTCGTCTTTGTGCCACTCTCAATTTCGAAGTCGTAGTCTTGGTTAGAGTCATAGTTTCCGCCAAACAGGTCATGACTGGTAATACGCACTGGTCAAATATTTTTTTTGGGACTGATTGGTATGTTGGTCCTAAGTATGTCTCACAATTTTCCCTGGTTATGGTTATCCCTGCTGACTCTTATTTTCTAAACCAATACGTATATTGCTCCACAGTTCTACCACTTTGTCTTAAATAGTTAAATTGTTATTGAAGACCATATTTGAGTTAGTTTGGGTCAAGTTCATTTTAACTTCGAACATGCAAAGTCCAATTCATTTAACATATCTGTGGCTTCCCCCAAACTATCTGTTATAAGGACAATGTCATCTGCAAAATGGAAATAGTTAAGCTTTTTGCCGTCTATTTTTACTCCTTTGTGTGTCAATTGACCATTTTAAAGGGCATACTCTAAAGAAAGTTATAATCATTTCGGTGACAATGTATCTCCTTGCCTTATCCCACGTTTTATTTTTATTAGTCGGGTTTTATCACGTATCTTAAAAGTCATAGTAGAATTTTTGTAAATATTGTAAATAAATAGGTAAAGAAATAATAAATAAGACTTACTTACAATCAATTTAATTTAACTATCAACGACCGGTTTCGCTTTCTACAATATGCAAAGCATCTTCAGTCTCGATACAAAGTTAAATAAATGCTGAAATGATAAAAACCCATATTAGGGTGTTGCCTAATAAAGATAAACAAATTAGATATTGTAAATTACAATAATTATGCCAATATTACATGTCTGTGGTTTTATTTCAAAATGAGTAAATTGAATAAAAAGGTATAAAAAGTTTTAAAAGTTTACGACAGACAAGGTAAGACCCACAAATTGTTATAAAATAGTCTATTAGATTGTAATAAATTAATAAATGAGCAAATAAATAAACATTACTTACATGCCGGTACTCTATTAATTGATTAGATGGTAGAACATGGTTGAAACTATTATGTATTGTTGAATGGAGAACTTAATTCTGCTATTGTAGTTGTTTGACAGTAAACGGGAAGTTCTTGAGGAGATAGATTTGATTCAATGAAGCAGAGATATGTGTGTGATTGTTTGTTAAATGAAAAGTGATGTTATAAACCATTGTAAAATAAGTATTCATGATATTGTAAATAAGTTCACTATATTGATGGTAAATCCTCTTGTCATTCATTGCTTCTATAAGGCTGTTTATTTCGATCATGTTGAAACGCTTAATGAAAAATCTATAAACGTGGAGAACAAGGGATTTGTTGTACTCGATAGATTTTCAATGAGTGTCTTTACTGTATGAAGGTGATCATTGATACATAATTTGATCGGAATCCTGCCTGCTTTTCGGTTGGTACAAAATGTAATTTTTTCCCCAATCTTGATGTCACTAACCTAGTGAAGAGCTTGTATATGTGGTTTAACAGGTTCTATTACAATTCCATCCTCTCTTGGGGCTTTGTTATTTTACATTTTTGTTAATGCTTGTCGAATCTCATTTACCTTATACTCTGGCATTAATTAGGAAATTTGATTCGTGATCTTCTTTGAAATAACTGTTTGTATTTTAGTATTCCTGTTGTGTTTTTACTTACGGTTACGATGTTAAGGTGAGAGTTGGACAACAATACTCGGAGACATTTGAAATAAACAATGGACTAAAACAAGGAGGATAGCACTTTCACCACAACTCTTCAACTTAGCTCTGGAGCACATAATCAGAAGTGCAAGAAATCGAAAAACCGAATACAGTATTTCATCGAGAAGGACCGAACTTACTACTGGCATTTGCAGACGATATAGATCTAATAGGAAACACGCGATTAAAGATGAAAGAGATTTTTCGTAAGGTTTTGAGAAGGAAGCAGGGAAGATGGGCTCCAAATCAACCGAAAACAAGACGAAATAACCAAAGCAGAGACAGAATCGGTCAGAACATTAGAGAATTAAAGTATCTTGGAACAACAATAACTGAAGACAATAACGGATCACAAGAAATAAACAACAGGATTCAGGCGGCAACAGATGTATTTTTGCCCTCCAAAACCTTATAAAATCAAAACAACTAACACGACGTACGAAGATACAGGTCTATAAAACAATCATACGACCCGTTGTGATGTATGGAAGCGAAACGTGGACGATAACAAAGGCAAATGAAGAGAAACTACGTGTTTGGGAAAGAAAAATCCTAAGTAAGATCTTTGGTCCGGTGCTTGAAGAAGCATCAGAACAATATATAAATATATATATATATATATATGAATAAGAACTAAAAAGAGCTTGAAGAACTTTACCCGCGCCAACACCCAGACGCCAACATCATAAAAGAAATAAAGTCCAGAAGACTCCAATGGGCAGGACACCTCAGAAGACATTCTGACAAACGAACAGTAAGACTGGTGTGGGAGGAAGTCCCAACTGGAAGGAGACCACGCGGACGCCCTCGTCTCCGGTGGCGAGATAATATAGCAGGAGACCTAAGCACTATGGGCGTGGAGAATTGGATGGAGGTTGCTCAAGACAGAAAACAGTGGAGGCATGTTGTCGAGTCGGCTAAAACCCACGAAGGTGTAACGCCACGGAGTAAGTAAGGAATGTTTGTTTTTCTCGTCTTCTTCTCTTTGACGACCTGTATTAATTAACTCGTCTCTACGTGATAATATTTTATTTTGGTTGTTTCTTAATTTATGAATTTCGCATTTGCAATTCGTTATCTTCTGTGCCTATAAATATTCTTATAAACATGCCTTAGAGAATCAGCACATAGCACACTAGAAAGATGCATTAATAATGATCAAAAAAGGAATGAAAAATCAAAGACGCAGAGTTTACCTTACTTAATAAAAAATGTTGAGTAAAAAATGAAGGTTTGGCATTGTAAGATTTGTGAAAAGTTAAAGACTGTCATGGCTGGGAATGTGCAGAGACAAAACGATGCAAAAACAACTAAGAAAATGTTTACAATGGAAGCCATCGGAAGGCGAAAAAAAGGAAGTCCCAGTAACAAGATGGTTGATGACGTGGAAGACGACCTGAAAACAATTAACATAAGACAATGGAGAAGAAGGTCCACAAGAGAGATCTGAATGGAAGGACATAGCCAGACAGGCAAAGACCCATTCAGGGTTATGATGCCAAAAGAAGAAGAAGATAAATAAAAAATGTAGAAAAAGAATAAAAACTAAACAGATTGAAGGAAGATAAGGAGATGGTTCAGAAACCGCAAACCACATAATAGGGCCATAAATAACATAAGACAGTTAAAACGGCAAATAAAATACTCAAAATTACTGACACCAAGACTGGATAAAATATATAATAAACTGCTTAAATTCTTAGAGAACAAAACAAATTTAAATAAATTATCAATAAGCTACGCCATAAATTAAAACTGTAGCGACAAGCTAATATCATATTAAAGTTTTCATTTTGCAATTGGTTATACACATACGAAAGAGAATGAATAAAAATTGAAATGTGTTTTCTTAATATGTATATTATTTGCTACAGATATGTTGGACATTTTAATTACACCTTTTGAGTTCGTTGCATTTATGGAAAACGAAATATAATACGAAGTATTAGTTTGAAAAGTTTACCTTCCTGGCTTTTAAAAAACAAAGAACGTGTGTTCTGTGTGAGTTCAGTTTAGTAATCATTGAGACACAATTTGCATCGGGTGCGATACATACAATCCCTTCGAGAATGAATTACGCTTTACGATAATAAATATTATTAACAGTTTTTCTACGTTTTATTCAATTTTATTACTTTTTGTTTTTTGGTTACGTGGTAAATAAGTTTATCATACACGCATCCACACAACCACGGAACAAAATTATTACAAGGTGCAAAGAACAAAAATTAATTAATAAAACGATGATTTTTCTGAATATAGTTTACAAAAGGAATTGGTAGAATTAACAAGAAATTTTTAAAGACATCACAAACATGCCCAATTCAGGTATATTAACATCACTTCTTTTTTGAGGATTTCTATATCTAGCTTCGTCTAAACCAGGGTTTCCCAACCTTTTCTTTGTTGGATCTCCCTGGACTATAAATTTAAATTTTCATGTCCCCCCTTTACTTTTTTAATAAATACAACAAAAAACGCACATTATATACTTAAAATTTATTTTAATTCTAATAAACAAATTTTAAAAGTTAATTAAACTAGTACATGTTTTTATCAAAAAAATTAAATTTAACAAAGTAAATATTAATGAGACACTTGAGATTGCATATTCTGTACTATTCTGTACTATCTCAGGTCGCTATCGACATCAAGACGATTTCGCTGTTTAGTTTTAATTAAAACCAGAGCAGAAAAGCCTGTCTCACATAAGTAAGTTGAAGAAAAAGGAACTAGTATTCGTAAAGCAAGAGAGCAACCTTCGAATTAACAGCAATCTTTTAATCCAAAATTTCTCCAATGTCAAGAGATGGAAGTCATCTTTCATGGACGAGTCAGCCATCATATCTAGAAATTCTTCCTGAATTTCTTCTGGTAATGGAACACATCAACAACAAATGGATTTCTTGTCATACGCCATATTGGTGACTCTGAATTGATGTCTCGAAGTATCGGCGAAATTCGTCTTTCAGCGCTTGCAAATGATTTTTATGTCAGCTTTCAAATTTGCGTCAAGTATATTATTTTTAATTGCTTCGAACAGCCGAGAAAAAGACATAACATTTTCAGAAGAGATTTTTTGATTCCAAAGTTGAAGCTTTGATATGAACCCCTGAATATAATCATAATTGCTTATTATAGTGCCGTTACTGCCCTGAAGTTTTAAGTTTAGTTCATTCAAGGCATCGAATATGTCAGCCAAATAAGCCAACCTCCATTGAAATGTGTCATCTTTGAACATTGTGAAGAAATCGTGTTTTTCTTTGAACTCGAGAAAAAGAAATTACTTCTTCTTTCAATTCATAAAGGCGAGCCAACATGTTGCCTTTGGATAGCCAGCGTACTTCTGTATGGAACAGAAGAACTTTGTGATCAGAATCGAGATCCTCGCAAAGTAAAGTAAATAAACGACTGTTCAAAAGCGCTGCTCTTAATGTAGTTTACAATCCTTATAGCCGAGTCCAAAGTCTGGCGTAATTTCTGTGTAATGTTTTGGAAGCCAAAGCTTGCCGATGAATAACACAATGTGTACTAACCATTGCGGGATTTTTTTCTTTGAGCTTTTTAGCTAAGCCCGATCGTACACCTATCATTGCAGGTGCGCCATCTGTGCAAAGTCCAATGAGTTTATTCCAATCCAAGTCATGTTTTTCAACAAAATTTGATATTGAATTAAATATATTCTCAGAAGTAGTACCTGCTGTCAAAGATTGGGAGTACAAAATCTCTTCTTCAATGATATCTCCGCCGATGTAACGAACATACACTATTAACTGTGCAGAATTAACCATGTCGGTGGATTCATCGCAACTAATTGCAAAAAATGGCGATAATTTTACTTTGTTGATTATTTGTGACTTTATGTCTGCTGCAATGTCATCGATTCTACGCTTGACTGTATTATCCGAAAGAGAAATAGATTTCATTTTTTGCTCTGCATCTTCTCCTAAAATTATCTGCGTGGCTTTTAGGACACACGGTTTTATTAATTCTTCACCAATAGTATGAGGTTTCTTTTGCTTTGCTATCATAAAAGCTATTTCAAATGAAGCTTTGAGATGTAATGTATTTAACGTTTCAAAATTAATTCGCCACGTATGTTTGATTGTAATGTGTTAAAAAAAGATCCAATGATCGATCTACGAACGCATCTTAGCTCAATCAATTATTTAGTAAATTAAATAAAAATGACAACTGTAGTTGGTAAATACACAAACTTACCTTTAACAGTGAAACACAATAATTATACACACTCAAACTAATTTCTCAGCAACAAATTAATACCGAAACACTCAAATTTTTCATAAATTGGGGTTGCGCGCGGATTTCATATAGTGGCTTGTCTAAACTTATATAAACTGCGATTGACGACGTTGGTGTCGGGTTTTGAAACGGTTGTTGACATATTTAATTTTCATTAATATTTATCCGTGTAAATTAAAACATTAACATTGTAATATTATTTGTAAATATTGTTTGATTATTTTTTTTCTTTCTAAAATCGCAAACGTCTTCTGCCCCCCTTGACATCTCTCTATGCCCCCTTTGGGGGGTATGCCCCCTGGTTAGGAACTCCGGGTCGAAACGAATACATTGTTCGTTGAAGATTAAGCCTAAGACCGATCTGGAAAGTCAGTTTTGTGTATACAACCTTGTATCTAACCATGCAGTTCATGTCCTAATTTTAGTGGGTCCTGAAATATGCTATGAATATATCATGTGAAGGAGTCTATCGTCTTCCTATAAACGAAATGATAGAAGCTGTGACGTGGTTTGCAGAGCAAGATAAAACTTTTTATGAAAAACTTTAGGAGCGTTGCAGGTTTTCTTGTAGTAAATGCTTGCTTTGAGTTTGATTCTTGTTTTGCTTTCTTTATAGCCTAGATTTTTTCAATATATCTTCGAATTTCACTAAAGCCGCAAAAAAATTATTACCTGTAATATTATGCAAATGCTTAGTATTCCAAAAATATAATTATAGTTATCTTCTTCTTCTTATTCATGTGCCGTGTCCGTTCCGAACGTTGGCAATCAACATGGCTATTCTGACTTTGTTTACGGCAGATCTGAATAGTTCAGCAGATGACAATACGAACCATTAGCCAGCAAGTTTTGGAGCCACGAGTGTCTTCTTCCTCCTGGATCCCTTCTGCTGTCTATTTTCCTTGAACGATCAGCTGTAGTACTCTATATTTATTATGTCTCATAACGTGACCCAAGTATTCCAACTTTCTTTTTTTTATACTTATTCCTACCTCTCTCTCTTTACCTATCCGGTGTAGTACCTCTTCGTTGGTCACGTGCTCAGTCCAGGATATACGTAATATACGTCGGTAAGCCCACATTTCGAAGGCCTCTACTTTTTTCATCAATGTTGCGGTCATTGTCCACGCCTCCATTCCATATAACAACAAACTGGGAATACAAAACATTTCAGAAGTCGAATTTTGAGAGGTATGGTGAGGCTTTTAGAGGTGAAAATTTGCTTCATGCTAGTGAACGATGCTCTTTGCCTTTTCTACTCTTATACGTATTTCTCTTCGCTTGATCCCAATTTGAGTTAACTGTTGTTCCCAAGTAGATGTACGAATCCACGTGATCAATTCTTTCATTGTCTAATATCAGTTGCTGTGGTGGTTGTTGGGTTTTGCTTACTAACATCCATTTGGTTTTTGTGATATTTAGTCTGAGTCCGATATTGTGCACTTAGTTTTTTGTATCTTACTCATTAGGCAACTCAGTTCCTCCATGCTACTTGCTAGAATCACAGTGTCATCAGCATACCTTATGATATTAATTATTTCTCCATTTATCTTTATGCCTTCTGTGCTTTCCTCCAGCGCTGTCTTAAATACTTCTTCTGAGTATATATTAAAGAGAATAGGAGACATAATACAGCCCTGTCGTACCCCTTTCTTGATCTCAATTTTATTGGTCAATGTAGATCCTACTTTCACTTTAGCTGTTTGACCCCAATAGAGACTCGCTATTGTTCGAATGTCTCTGTAGTCGACTCCGATCTTATGGAGAACTTCAATTATCTTTTCGTGCTTTACGTTATCGAATGCTTTTGCGTAGTCTATAAAGCATAAGTACACGTCTTTGTTCATATCTCTGCAGCGCTGGATGAGTACCTGTAGACTAAAAAGTGCTTCTCTTGTCCCAAGAGAATTCCGAAACCCAAACTGCGAATCTCCAATGTTATCCTCGCATTTTTTGCTTATTCTGTTGTAAATAACCTTGGTGTATGCCTTCGAAATGTGGTTAATTAGACTTATGACCCGATGTTGATCACAAGACTTTGCTTTTGGTTTTTTCGGTATGGCAACAAAGTTGACTCTAGCCAGTCTTCAGGAAACTCTCCGCTGTTATAAATATTGTTAAGAGTCTGACGAGTGAGTCTAGAAATTGACTGTTGTTTCGCACAGTATCAATACTTCCCCGTATACGTTATCGTTGCCTGGTCTTTTGTTATTTTTAAGACCCTTTATAACATTCCTCACTTCTGATTTTAGAATAGAAGGGCCAGTATCATAAATTCATACATCATCATCATTGGCTTTTACACACTCTTCGTGAGATTTTTGCCGCGTTTACTATTGCCTTCCATTGATTCCGATCCTGTGCTATTATTTCCCATGGCCTTACTTCCATCTTCTCCAGGTCTTCCCTGACTGCGTCTTTCCACCTTTTTCTAGGCCTTCCTGTCGATCTTTTACCATCTGGTCTTTCCCAAAACACATTGCTAATCAGTCTGTCGTCATCACTCCGTACCACGTGGCCTGCCCATCTTAATCTATTGGCTTTTATCGTATCTTACGATGTTTCCTTTCCCGAAGAGAGTCTCTATTTCATTGTTGTATCTGCTCCTCCATTCATTTGTCACGCTGTCCCTGCAAGGACCATATATAATTTGCAGGATTTTGCGTTCCCATACTAATAGCTTATTGATTTCTTCTTTCTCAATGTCCATGTTTCACTTCCATATTCACTGCTGGTCGTATTATGGCTTTGTACATTTGGATTTTGGCACGCCTTGAGAGAAGCTTTGACCTCATTAGATGTTGAATGGCAAAGAATGATTTATTCCCCGCCAGTATTCGTATTTCAATCCTCCCGTTCTCCTGTGTTTTCACTGGTAATTGTTGCTCCTAGGTATTTGAATTCTTTGACCACCTCAAAATTATGATCGTTTTTGGTAATGTTTTGTCTTATTCGCTGTCGTTCCTTTTTTGATACGACCATGTATTTAGTTTTTTCTTCGTTTATTTTCAGGCCTACGCTTAGTGTTGCTTCTTCAAAGTTCGATACTATATCCTTAACTTCCAGTGTTGTCTGTGCTACTGCATCTACATCATCTGCAAATGACGAGAATAATCTTTGCTCCTCTGGCAGTTATGTCTGGTTTGAACTCTGGTATAGATTTTTCGCATTGCGTATTCCAATGCTAGGTTAAATAGTAATGGGACAGCGGGTCTCCCTGTCTGAGCCCGGTGCTTATGCCGAAAGCCTTTGAAGTTTTGCCTCCTATTCTAATTTGTGCAAAGGAATTGTTGACACACATTCGCGCAATCATGGTCAGCTTCTTTGGTACGCCTAACTCCATCATTGCACTCCACAGTATCATCATTGCTCAGTGTATACCCAGTTATCTATAACCAGTTATTTATATAAAATAATTTAATGTATAAAACTTTTGAAGACATGGATTATTATAACAATGAATAATTGTCTTGTACTAATGGCACCGTGTCCGATAAATGTGTAACAGCGTATCCAGTAATTAATAAAAATAAGTAGCATTTATATCTTACAAGCGTTAACTACCTACGGGCAGATCTACTATTTAATATACAGGGTGGTCCATTCGTTTTCATTAATGGGAAAATAATTATGTTATGTAAAATTGATTATTTTTCGTTAACGATGCATGTATCTCAAATTATATAAAAGTATGACAAAATAAACTTCTTCTTAAAGTACCGTGTATTTCTACACAGGCGTCCATCGTATATATTGTCTTGTCAGATAAAATTTTTGATAGTTAGGATTAGATTATTTTATTTTTAGTAACATTCTGTTGCAAGAACTGACCAGATATCTTTCTTTCCTTCTAGTATTAGGTGCTGAAAAGTGTACCGTTCTGCTCGTAATATGTGGCCTAAATATTCAGTCTTCTTAACTTTTACATAATTAAAAAATTTCCTATCCTGGTTGCCTACTCTTCTTAATACTTTTCCATTTCTGTCTTTGTCCTTCCATGCTATTCTGAGCATACGACGCAGGCATCCCATTTCAAAAACTTTAAGTTTGTTAGGAGAAGAAGTCATCAGGTACCTAAAAATACTTTTTAATAAATGCCTATTTGAAGGAAACATACCAAAGGAATGGAATACTGCTGACAGAAAATTAATACACAAATAAAGGGGACAATACAGATCTGAAAATCATCGTCCAATATCACTACTATCACAACTTTATAAAACATTCACAAAAATAATTACAACTAGATTGACAACAAAGTTCGATGTATATCAACCAGTAGAGCAAGCCGGATTTAGAAAAGGGTTCAGTACAAGTGACCATCTTCACACACTAAAGGTCCTAATAGAAAAAGTTAACGAATACAATTTACCAATCTGTTTAGCATTTATAGACTACGAGAAAGCTTTTGACAGCATAGAATTATGGGCTATTGAGGAAGCACTGGTCAACAGCAGAATAGATTCTAGATAAAGGATATTAATACATAATATATATTAATACGCTGAAATGGTAGTCACGATGGATAGCGGAATGAAAACGAGGCCAATAAAAATCAACCGAGGAGTAAGACAGGGAGACACCATATCTCCAAAACTATTTACTGCCGCACTTAAAGACATCTTTAAATCACTAAATTGGGAAACGAAGGGACTATCGATAAACGGAAAGTATTTTAACTATCTAAGATATGCAGATGATGTAGTACTAATAGCCGACAGCTGGAAAGAACTGAAGACGATGATCGATGAGTTTCATAGGGAATCCATAAAAAAAGGACTGAAAATGAATCTGAGTAAAACTAAGCTAATGTCGAATAAAGATGATCAACCGACGATAACCATCCAAGGAACAAAAGTGGAACATGTAGAAGAATACATATATCTGGGTCAAAATATCAAGGTAAACATTGTTTAGTGGATCTAACCTTTAAACGTATATGCTTCTATTTTGTAGAAGAGAAAACGTCAATTATAATACTTTAGCATCCCACTTGTGATCTTAATATTGTTCTGAAGCTATTTTCTTGTGGCATTTTTTTAAACTATTTAACTGGGAATAAGCCACAATTAAAGATAAAAAATACGTTTATTGACGTTTCAATTTCCACTTCGGAAATCGTTCTCGAATTTTCCGAAAAAGTCACTAATGCTATTTCGCGGTCGGATGAGCTTTTCGGCAGTAATTAAAAGTAAAACAACGCAAGCAAACTGGTGTACCAAAAACTTGAGCAACTAGTTCTCTCTCTGACGGAGTCATACCTAGATCGTGGACATCATATTTTCATGGACAACTTTTATAATAGCCTCTCTCTTTCTAAGATTCTTCTTTGTCGAAAAACCCATACAACTGGTACCTTACGAAAAGATCGTAAAAAAATCCTGCCACAATCGTAAAAGCCAAGTTAAAGAAAGGTGAACACCGTTGGAGCAGATGTGGTCAAGTATAAGTTTCAAAATGGAGGGATAAACGGGATGTTATTTGCATTACCACGAAATATCATCCCAAATTGATTACCGCTAAAAACAGGTATGGCGTTGAAAAGGTAAAACCTGAGGAAGTAGCTAATTACAACAAGTTTATGTCTGGTATTGACCGTAGTGACCAGATGATTAGTTATTATTCATCTTCGAGAGAAAGTATTAAGATGGTATAAAAAAGTAATGTTCCATCTACTAGACATTTCTCTTTGGAATGCATTTTACATAAAAAGAACATTAGACACACAGTTATCGTTCCTTCAGTTTCGCAAAGAAATTGTAAAAGAATATTTAGGAATTGATAAAGATGAGCAAGATGGAAGAAACTTGGTGAAGACGGGACCATTACATGGTGGTAAAAGGCCACGACTGGATCAACAAATAGCAAACAGGAACACTGATTCTGGCATGCACTTTCTCGATAAAATACCAAACCCAAAAGATCCAAATAAATCCTACCATTTGAGATGCAAACATTGTACATCAAGATCTATACGAAAGGAGACCAAGTACCTTTGTAAGACGTGCCCCAGCAGGCCAGCTCTTTGTGTCGAACCTTGCTTCGAAGATTACCATAGACAATAAAATTGTTGTTTTTAATCAATTCGTCCCCTCCCCTCCATTTTTCGTGTGACGGGAAACGCCGTCTTGTATCCAGCTCACGAAAATAGACTTTGCTAGGGACAAGACGGTATTTGCCGCTTCCCATTTTTTGTCAAAAATATATGTTTTTTTCATAATAAATCATGCTACCTATTTTTAATTTTATTTTCGATAAAATGACGTTCTTAACAGAGGTGCGTTTCTACGACCCTTTGTTATGCAATAGTTTCCGCGAACGTGTTAAGGGCAAACATAAATGAAACTAACGATTATAACAAAGGAATTAGAGTATAGAAGTACATTCAATAATATGAAACAAATATTATGTTGTAGAGACCTTAGCCTAATTTAGAAAACGATGTACTTAAGTTTTATGTATTTTCTATTCTTTTGTATGTATGGAGAACATGGACTTTAAATAAACAATGTCTCAATAATTGGAAGCATTTGAAAAATGGACCTATCGAAGACTGCTGAGAATCTCCGGACAAACAGAATAACCAATGAAGAAGTACTAAGAAGATAGAGAACAGCAGGGAGACACTGGATTTTATCAAAATAAGAAAACAATATCTGGGTCATATAACACGTGATGACAGATATGAATTCCTAAAATCAATAATGCAGGGAAAGATTCAAGGAAAGCGCAACGTAGGTAGCAGAAGAATGTCCTGGCTGAGAAACCTCAGGGAATGGTTTGGATGCAGCTCAATCGAACTCTTTCATGCTGTAGTGTCAAAAGTTAGAATAGCAGTAATGATTGCCGACCTTCGTCGCGGAGATGGTACGTAAAGAAGAAAGAACATTGTTATAACTTGCTTCAAAAAATAAGCAAGAGAGAATAATGGAAATAAAATGTCTAGAAGGGAAACATACTCCCTATTTGAACAGTTTGCTGACCTAAAGTATTTTACTTTCATGCCAAATATAAAAAGCAGTTTCAAAGCTTTTAAGCTATTTTAATTCTTTCAATTACTTAGCTATGACCATCCTATACAATAATAAGCGTCTCAACAATACGGCTATCGTACGGTAGTTGCGTCTTCCATGGGGGTTGTGATCTAATGGTAAATATATCATACAGCTTTCTGACGGTAGGTGATAATTAGCCTAAGAAATAGCAGCCAGTCGGTAAAATATGCGCACGGTGGTGCACAAACACGGAACTACCGGGAACCTCTATAATTCGAAGACTACTTATGTGTTAGAAGTTTTTTTTCTATCAATACTATTTCTTAGACATATTTCCTCGCTAATAATGGTATGTGGGCATTGGGGCTATGAATACTTAAAACATTATCTAATAAAATCCATACAGGTTGGAGCAGCTGGTGTACCAGGTTGGAATTTATAACATCGGATATTTATATTTTAGTACCTAATTAGAGATTTTTTTCGCTAAAAATAATTTTTTATCGTTATTTCTACTGTAATCAAATATTATCGTATATATGAATTGTACACTGTCGTAAAATAAATATCATTAGGTACTCAAAAATTTATCAGAAATAAAAGTCAACAAGAAATGAGATAAAGTAATTTAGTTTTATCACGCATATTATTAAGTAAAGAAATAAATGATGAAACTGTATTAAAGGGAGCTATGATGAACACAGGTACACAGAAATGGTACTGGTACTGGTAGGCAATTTCAATACAAAGTGAAAAAAAAAGAGGTATAATATGTCATCATCATCTTTGGCTCTTCAACCCTGGGTCAGCCATGGCCTGTTCAAGAATTAGTCTCCATTCCCCCCTATCTTTCGTCCTGTCTTTCCAATTTTTTCCATCTTCGACTTGAGTTTTAAATCTAGATCTTGGTCTGACTCTCTTCCTAATTCCTACTCTCTCTTGATATAATATCTGTCTTTGGGGGTCTCCAGTGTCCATTCATTTAAGGTGTCAAGAAAAAAAGGATGTGGCAAGAATGGATGTTTTGCATTTTTCATAGCATTAATACAGCCCAAAATTGTATACTCCTCCGTATATGTGTCTAAGTCTTATTTTTCAAAGCGGCCTTACAGTTCTTCGTCGCTTTTTACCATAGTCCCATGTCAGGACAGGTTTAATAAGAGTTTCATAATATTAGTATCTTCGCTTTTCTGCTAATTATGTGTGATGTTAAGAACTGCATTAGTCCAAAGTAAGCTCTGTTGGCCAGGTATATTCTTATCTTAATTTCTACGCTTGCTAAGTTGCTGTTATTTAGTTGTGTTCCAAGATATATAAACTCCGAGCACACACTTCAAATGTGTGTGCTTCTGTCACCAGATCTTGTGGTGCCGCTATTTGTGTGCTGTTCGTGACCTTCATGTATTTTGTTTTGGATACGTTGACCCCCTGCCGCCCCCCCATTATCTTCGCAGCATTTTTCTAATGTTCTAAAAGCCTGTATCAGGTCTCTTTTTGTTCGTTTTACTATGTCAATGTCATCTGCGTAGGTCAATATCTGTACACTTCTATTGATGATCGTATCTCTGGTTGTTACGCCCGATTTCTCTATGGCTCTTTCTAGCGCGATGTTAAACAGTAGGCACGATAGACTGTCTTCCTGGCGTAATCCAGTATGTGTTTGGAAAGACCTTAATACTCTGTTTCGTTTCTTGAATTTGCACTCAACTGTCGAAAGAGTTGCCTTTACCAATGTTATTAGATGCGACGGAATATCTAGTTCTGCCATGGCATTATAATCTGCGCTTCTGTCTACACTGTCATAAGAGCTATTAAAATCTATGAAGAGGTGATGGGCATCAATTCCATAATCATATGTCTCTTCTTAGGTTTGCCTGAGAAGGAAAACTTGATCTATTGTTGACCTTTCTTTTCGGAATCCACAATGGTATTTGCCTATTTGTTCCTCAGTATTTACTCGTAAACGATCATAAAGTACCTATATAAGCCAATACTTTGTAAGCCGTATTTTGAAGGGTAATGCCTCGATAGTTGTCACATATTAGTGGATTCCCTTTCTTGTGAATAGATATGATAATACCTACATTCCAACTGTCTGGGAGTTTTCCTTCTCTCCAAATGGATGTAACAAGTTTTATTATGTGTTTTTTTTGGACGTTTGCTCCTTACTTGAACAGCTCAGGGGGTATACTATCTTCTCCAGGGGATTTGTTGTTTTTTTACCATATACTATGTGTTAGCTGGTAAACAAAGCAAACACGATATGATATATATGATATGACTAAACATAGAAAAGAAATACATGAGTAATATTATAAAGATCAGTACTTAAAGGGGATCAGACTGTAGCATCTATCGTTTTCTGATAAGACTAGAATATCACAATATTAAAGAACAAAAATACAATATTATAAAATTTAAGGTGGAAGAAATAAAAAACGTATATAAGGAGATACCAACTGTGTGACCAAAACTTACATATGGAAAAATCGTGGGAACAAAATAAGAAAAACGATAGAAGAAGCAAGTAAAAAAATGATCTCAAGAGTCAACAATATCTAAATTCCCCCGACAGTTAATTTGCAATATAAATTCTTTTAGCATTTTTAATACCGTGGCTAGCAATCAATCCTTTTCTTAAAGGAGCTATATAGAATTTAAGCAAAACGTCGAGAAAAACTCTCACATGGCTCATACAAAACCCTCGATTACTATTGGTTTAGTATAAATATGTAGATGATTTTAACATTCGTATATGAAGACAAGTATTGATTAAACAATTTTTAATTATTAAAAAAGACGAAGTATAGCCTGATTAAATGTAAATGCATATGCAATGATTTGCATATTGTTTTTATTTTCCTTACTTGTTAAATGAAATTGTAAAGTCCGTGTAGATTCTATAAAAAGCAGTACTCACTAAAAAACGTCGTCCTTGCTTTAATTGAACACATCCGAATTTAAATTTGCTTAATATCTTCCTCTTTTTTATCTTTATTAAATGTAATCGTCTCCGGGTAACCGGCCATATAGGTAGATCGTGCTACCCAGGTTGGTTGGTGTCTTAATGAGACCAGACACTGCGCATGTTCATTCATCAAACGATATCAGCAGAGATAAGGCAAAGCCGGCTTCAGATAGCTGTTTACGTTAATTAGTGAGGCGGTCATCAGCGTATGGCTACAGTGTTACCAACTCTAATCAGTTCTCACTTACTTTATGACCTTACGGTGGTGGAGTAAAGGACTCGAAGATGGGAAGATGTCACCCGAAAAACTTCAGTCGATATAACAAGGCTAAATTATGTCAAAAAAAATTATTTTAGAATACAGTAATAACCCCAAACTTACGAAATATTGAGACCAAGCGATAATCGCTTAAGTCGGGATTATACTTTCGTATATGTATGTATATAGATTATTATATTTGGGACGGAATATAAAAAAATAGCAATTTACACAAAAAGTTTTTATTAAAATCTTAAGACATGTAAATATATAATTGGCAATTCAATTAATTTTGATGTCGAAGGCTTTATAAAATCTGACAAAGTAGTTTGACGACCCAAAGATATTTTTTTTCTATTGTATAATTTCATCATAGCAAGCTAATATTTTTTTATCCCTTGTTTGGTAGAAGAAATGCGCTCTTCGTTGTAGACCATATTTAAAAAAAAATTTAATCCCTTTACATTTAAACTGAGGCCTTCAGGCAAGTTTAAAATCTTCATTTGATCCTTAGATTGAACTGGATCCAAACACTTAAGCTCTTCAATGTCTTGTTCTTCCTTGTGCATTTTTATAAGGTCATCTATTGTCAGCTTCTGATTATGGGAATTCAAGGGTTCTTCAAAGTCATCACTATCACAACTTCTAAGTTTATTTGCTGGGCGATATCAACAACTTCTTTATTAACAGTACCAACTTCATCATGCTCTGGCATCAATTGTATTTTAGTGTCAATGATAAAAAAAGACACAGTTGTTTCCAGACGCCATTCAACGTTTTTTCTGAAACTTTATTCCAAGATTTTCCAATGATTGTCACTGCATCTAACACGTTGAACTGTTTCCAAAATTATTTAACACAGAGCTTGTTGTTTTTTCTTATAACTTTATGGAGATATGCAAATGACCATCTGGTGTAATCAGCCTTGAATGTTTTAATGACTCCTGATCCATTGGCTAAAGTAAACTGGTTGTATTAGGTGGCAAACATTCAACGTTCACACGTGGATCAAAACTAGTTAAAGTTGCAGGAGGGTGACCTAAGAGCGTTGGCGATAATTAACATCATTTAAATGGAATTTGTTTAGATTGAGAATAACGTTCGAATTCAGATATGAAATGATGACCAAACCAATTCTCAAAAGGGAAGCTGTTACCCAAGCTTTAGACGTCCAAACTACAGACAAGCTAGATTTAGATTAATTTTTTAGTGCTCTTAGATTTTCTGAGCGATAAACTAAGAGTGGTTTTAACTTACCAATTACCAGCTGCATTTGACCCCACCATCACGTCAACCGATCTTTGGCAGCCTTAAAACCTGAAAGTGTGTTTTATACGGCAATGAAAGTTCTGTTAGGCATCCTTCTTCCAAAACAAGTCAGTCACGACTACATTAAATACGGTTTCTTTGGTGTAGCCACAATTCATCTATTATGGATTTTAATTTATGTGGATAGCAAGATGCACCCTTTTTATCGGCAATGGACGCTTCTCCGCTTTCTGCAATGCTATGTAATTTACAGCGACTTTTAAATTTGACTGAACCAACCGTTACTAGCTTTAAACTGTTTATTCTTAGCGATTTCCCCACCATCCTCTTTCAATCCTTCAAAAATTAGCTTAGCTTGGGAGCACATTGTATTCTGATCAATAGGACAATTTTTCACATTTACCTCATTATGAAGTTTGCGTACGAAGGTGGAATTTAAAGATTGTGCACTTTTTACAGCTTTGAGAATTTTTTCTTCTTCTGCTTCTAGTTCCATGATCGTTATCGATCGTTGGATATCATGTTGGCTATAATGTTCGCTATCGTGACTTAATTGACAGCAGCTCTAAATAACGATGTGGTTGATTTTCCATACCATTGCCTTAGATTTTTCAGCCATGATGTTCTTCGTCTACCAGACCACGATTACCTTGGATCTTTCTTGAATGATCAGATGTAAAAGATCATAATTTTCAGGTTGTCTCATAATGCGACCGAGCATTTTTTTCCTTGCCCTTTATAATTGTTCTGACCGAGTTCACAGAATTTCATTTTTGATTTAAAATCTGAAATAATGTTAAGTTTACATTCCAAAATAACGATTTTCTTTTATTATTTGCTAATACAGAAGATCAGTTTTACTTCGTTTGAATGAAATAATTGCTCTTTCAAGTCTTCAGTAGATACAAAAGAAAAAATCGCCCATAAAAGTAACAAATACCCACTCCGTAGACAAAACTGTAGATAAGAAATACCTAAGATAAAATAAAATCCACAAGGAAAAATTCCTGTAGCGGCTGTATACCACGTATAACAAAAAGAGGTTAATCTTTGTAAATGGGTATATTTATTTAAAAAACCTAAAGGGCCACATCAATAAAACAAACGTTTTCGGACCACACAGTCCATCATCAGGTTATTAAAATCGAAAATGCTAAAAATAAGTATAAACCATTTAGTTAAAACAAACGAGATTGTGAAATTTTGACTATGGTTGAAAAGCAAAAGATGGTTATATATACTAGGTCACAATGCCTGAGCCACCAAAATATTAGGGTAAAACCCTTTAAATTACATTTAGTTATGAAATGTTGTTACATTGTGTTATAAAATAACTGTGATGTTCAGTATTAAATTAAATTTGACTAAAGGTAACACATTGAAACACTCAATACTCCGGGAGTATTGGGTTTTGGAAGGGTAGAACTTCCCAAATTTACAAGAAGAACTGAAAGAGAAGTGATGAAAAAAAAATACTAAAAATAGGGCTAAGCTCAGAGGAACAAATTTAAATGGCCAAAGAGACACTAAATCTCAAGTGAGTGTTCGGGCTAGCTTCAATGCACTGGATTGTGGCTTTAAAGATATAAACAACAATAACAAGAGATAATGAGCTAATGAGACAAGAAAGAAATGAGACCTGGTAATATCAAACGTGATACAACTGAAGAAGGTCACTGGGAATAAATTTATAGAAAGAGAACAATAAGAAGAGAAAAGAAGGGCGCCAACTCAACGATAGTTGAGATTTTGAAAGTAACAAATGAATCTGGAGATAATACTCTGAAATACAAAAATACTAAATAATAATCTTGTTTTGCTATGTTATATACTGGTTAGTAGAACTGAAATAAAACTCAAAATAGCAACAATAAATATATTTATAAAAAATGTATATAGGTATATGTGTATAAACAATTTACATATAATGCAAAGCCAAATAACAGTGGTAGTGGATGGTGTACAGATACAATGGGACCTAATAGCCCCTCAACAAGCGAATAATCACTACCACTGGCCAAATAAAGTATAAAATATTAGTAAACAACAAGAATAGTCCGTATGATAGCCAAAGTCTTAACACAAAAAGGTAGTAATTTAACTTAAATAGTTCTACTAATATGAGATACAAAATATTGTAAATATATCAAACTTGATAAATCTGTTACAATTATTATATTATATCCAAAAAGTGAGTCTTCAATACTCTTTATATAATGTTTAAAAAAAAACCACATGAAATTTATTTCCCTCCCCAATCTCAATTACATTATCTCAAAAGTATGCTAGTATAAAAATTATATCAAAGCAAATGAGTTCTGGTCAGACTCTCTAAATCCTAGTTAAAAACCTAATAAAAACATGTAATGTATTTTCCCTCTCCCAATAATATCAAAATTATATTTTATTAAAAATTAAATTATCACAAAGGTAATCACCTTATCATATGCATATGAAGAGGTTAGATATATAGTAACAAAATAAGTAAATAGTAAACAATAATAGATAGTAACAAAAAAAATTACACAGTCAAACAACTTATCTTTACAGCCCCATAAGTCCATAGGAAAATTCCTCTTGGCACGGCTAAATCAGTTTATGGCTGTAAAGACGAATCCTGGGCACAAAGCCACAACCAGTCACTGGTCTCTGGGTGACAGCAAAATCCACGGGTTACATACACAAGTTGCTAACTAGTTTAAGGAATTTAGTTACTAGTCCTTGAGGGAATATTCTGAAGAGAATATCCTCAAGTGAAGTGACGGAATCTAAAATGATTATTTAATTTAATAAATATGTAATTTAATAGGTGTAGCAGCATGGATTGACTGCACCAAAACAAAACATCAAAACATTAGGTATTAGGTTAAGTCAACATCATGTCAAATTTATGAAGTTACTTTCGTAGGCATGGCAAGCTTGCGCCATGAAATAAACATGCGCAGAATACAGAAGGCTGTCCCACATTTGTAGAACCTTTTTATATTCCACCAAAAAAAGTTAGATAAAAGGGAACCAAAAAAAACTTAATGATAAGATATGAAATAGATCGGAATTTAAGTTTGACTATATAAAAAAAATGACCTTCTGTTCTTTGCAAGTAAATCAAGGAAATTTTATATTTAAATTATTTCGGAACTCAAAAATAAATCTCTAAAGAAATACTAAACTGCAAGGATAAATTTGATTGTATGATAAAGAGATAATACGTATGAAATGATTTACTTACATGGAGCTGCAGCACGCCAAAAAAATCTTCCTTTTATGTGGAACTCTTTAGATTATTGTTTATTTTAAAAAAATTAATTATTATTATAAATATTTCTATTTTATTCTTCCCCAAATTATCTTCCTTGCTCCAATTCCGTCACTTTGAAGGTGAAAAATTTCACCGGTTGACGTGGCTGCGTATGAGTTCTGACCAAAACTGATCGTTCCGCTTCCGCATAAAATCGATCTTCCTTTCAAAGCGATAACAGCGCGTGTGGGGAAAAATGTCGATTTAAAATCGATCGTAGGCGGGTAATAAAAATTTCTTGAGGGGTTAAATTGGACTAGTCAGTAGCGTAAACGCTACAACATGGCTCAATTGGGTTCCAGGGCCGGTGAGAGGGAACCTCTGCACTCGGAGAACAACGTGGAACTGATTGACAAGATACTTTTGAAGGATGAAGATAACAGAATGTCAATGCAACAAAAAACTATAATAGTTGTACATAGTATTACTACAGCCAAAAGATTCAACAAGTTTTGATGATTTTAAAAAAATAACAACAATCTAGGTGTTGGGATTTAAAAACTTTTTATTTATTAATTTAGGGTATAAAAGATGTCAAATAAATGATGGTTTTATAGTCATGATTAATAGAATGACCTGTGCCTTAGGCAACTTATGTTGCTTTTCGTCGTATGAAATGTGGTCTAAAGTGTATTTAATTTTGGGTTAGCTTATATTTATGAAATTTATACTTTTATGTTTAACACATCTAGGACAAGGTAAAAATTAAATAACAAATATTTGAAGCTAATATCAGACCTCATATTTAAATGACTTTGTTTAAGAATGCTCCTATGGTAAAAAATTAATAAAATTAAGTTTAGTAAAATGAAATCGTAGGCTTCCACGGCCAGAGTCAGAAATTATAGTTTATTCGTCTTCCGGTTTGGACCGTGTCATTTGTGAGTGACCCAAAAAGATGAACCCACTTTTGGGTCACTCACAAATGACACGGTCCAAACCGGAAGACGAATAAACTATAAGTTTAGTAAGATGGAAATCTACAGGCTGAAGAAATTGAAGTAGTAACATATGTGATTGAATTTAAAATTGAAGAGACTGGGTTCCTCAGAGACTAATGAGAATGAAAGTAAAAGAAATGACCGAAGAAAAGGAGGGGGGGGGGTTGAAGGAGAAAAGGAGTTGATCAACAATTAGAGATAATAGGGGTCCTTTATACTTAAAGTATCTAGCACCCTGAACAAAATCTATTTTGGTGGTATTAAAATTCAGTTTGTAGAAACCTGAAATTTGTTGTATAAGTGTGCTACTAAGTTGTTGACCGAAAGAAGGTGGACAAAGGTAGATTAGGATTCTTTGTTATATGGTAGATTATGAATTTTAATAAATTGTTAGATAATGTTTGAGTGATTATTAAATTAAAACTATTGGATACATGTTTAATATATGAATTGACCAAGAAATAATGAAAGAGAACAGAATTAACAGGAAAGCGATGTAGAAGTGAAGAGTGGATAAGATAGTGAAATGTTGGTATGATGGATGTGGATGGTTCTGAAGTTTAAAATTGGGGTCAGAAATTTGTGAGAGGAAGGTGTGACGATATTGTATAAAATGGGTGTTTGAAGAACCACAAGATTATGTAGGAATAAGGTGTTGACGTTTGTATAGGAAAATAAGGCAGAGAAAATAGGACAGTATTGTGAAGTGTGGACTATGAAAAAAGTTGACGATGTAAAGGTTGAAAGTCACGGTTGAAAGATACATGGCGATTAACACAATTGGGGCTTTTTTGTTTTTCTTTGACTATTTCCAAGTCTTCATATAGATCTAATTTTAGAAAATTTTTTTGGGGAATATTATGTAACAAAGAGACGTCTTCTGGGATGTTGAGAGTAGATATGTAGCCACTAGCCCCCACCCCAATCACTAGACCCCACTGTGACCGTGACCCGCCGTCACCGCACGAGTAGGGTAGTAACCCCACTCGTGCGGGGAAGCGTCCGGTGTGTGGTGACGCATGTGGTGAAGCGTCCGGTGTGTGGTGGCGCATGGGGTGAAGCGTCCGGGGTGTGGCGGGAGGGTTGAAGCGAGGGGGTGTGGCGGGTCGTGAAGCGAGGGTGTTATGAATAGAGGTAACGAATAGGCTAATACTAAATATAGATAGGTTGAAAGGGGGGGGGGGAAGAGAACACAGATAAATGTATTGGTATGGATAGGCCATTAAAAGGGGAACAGAAATGTGGGAAGAAACACAGAAAATGTAGGGGAAAGAAAACACAGAAAATGTATGAAGGGTGTACGATGCATCAAATGAAAGAGTGGGGGTAACGAGTACGCTGAGATGAAAAACAAACGCAAAGTTACGATTATGATGAGATGAAAAAACAAACGCAAAGTTGCTGGTTCGTTTAAACTACGAAACGAAAAATGGGGCTGAAGTATACCTCCGTTGTTATTAGTTCAATTGTGGCGTATGAGGGTTCGTTAGGGAGTTGGTAACGAATAGGCTAATACAAAACATAGATAGGTGGAAAGGGGGCGAAGAGAGCACAGATAAATGTAATGGGTTAGAGAGGCCGTTAAAAGGGGAACAGAAATGTGGGAAGAAAACACAGAAAATGCAGGGTAAGAAAACACAGAACATGTATGAAGGGTGTACGATGCATCAAATGAAAGAGAAGGGGTAATGAGTATGATAATGAGATGAAAAAAAAACAAACGCAAAGTTGGTGGTTTCATTTTTAAAACTACGAAGCGAAAAAAATTGGATGAAGTATATCGTATCTCCGTTGTTAGTGGTACGATTGTGTAAGGTATCGATGGGGGAGGGTGGTAACGAATAGGTTAATACAAAGCATAGATAGGTGGAAAGGGACGAGGGCGAAGAGAGCACAAATAAATGTAATGGGTTAGAGAGGTCGTTAAAAGGGGAACAGAAATGTGGGAAGAAAACACAGAAAATGTATGGGTAGAAGAGCAAATGTATGGGGAAGAAAAACACAGAAAATGTATGGGTAAGTGGGGGAAGGTTATTTGTATGGCTGAAAATAGTGAGCAGATGAAAAAGCGACACACGTATGCTGTAAAAAATAAAACAAAACACAGGTAGTAAATAAATTTTTATTGTAAGAATATAGTTAGTACAAGTTAAACAAACAAAAAAAACAACAGGTACGTAAATAGGTTAAAGCACAGAACAATAATATTGTTATTTAATATAAGCTGTACAAAATATATAACAAAGTAAGAGTACAAACAAAAAGCATGTTCAAGCTGTTTTCAAAATTTGTACGTCAAAATGTTGTTTCGTGTAAACCAACTGCTTGATCAGATGTAATGATGTGTTCTATTGTACTCAGTAAAGTATGCATATCTGTTGTACTTGACATGGTTGTTGATACAGGGTTGTTAAATTTATTATTAAAAGCCACAATCCTTATTTTGTCACCCTTTTTGTAGTTTGCATGGTCTTTTGCATTCTGCAAGGCCTTATGTAAGGTTGTTTCTAAAGAGGTCTGTACACTACTTAGACCACCACCTTCTTTAATAGGTTTGTTAAGTACTAATTGGTAAGTACACATATATGCGTCAAACTTTTTAATATGACGCTTATACAGAGAAGTCAATGACCATGCCAGCTCAGACCAAAGATATTGTTACACAAAAAAAGGTGCAAAAAACTTTCAAGATGAACTACAAGAAACGAAGGATAGAAAAAAGTGATGACTCACTAATAGACACACTCCCCCTCGGCTTTAATTAGTGTTAGACATGGTAGCGGAACGACGTGTTTTGTCTCGCCCGTGCTTTTGATAACATTTACTGATCAAGGCCTATAGTACATGAAGATTCAAATTTTCTCTTTACAATTTCACGTTATCATTTTGTTACCTCCTCCTCGTTCCAATGAGTCCTCGTACATTCCTTTCGGTCCATTTACTAGCGAAGATACGTATTGATACATAACCTTGGTTATTAAACTCTAGGCATTATTGCCACACAAACGTGGGTTATTAGCATCTATTCTAGGTTCTAACATCTATTCTTGTATTTGTAACGATTAACTCTCTGTTGTTATTATAGATCATGACTACACAGCAGGTCGCGGCCGCACATGTACAGGGTGTGAGTGCTGGGACGATGAGTGGCATGAATCGCCACTTACATACATTAAAAGACGATATATGTATATTCACAAAGTAGAGTGGAGGGTTGATGACCATTCAACGACCCAGCAGTCCGTAGATACTGCGCCCGTGGAAGGCCAAACCCCCTCACCATCCCAACAATCGCCGCTTGTACCCGATGAATGTTGGGATGATGAGCAACACGTGTCGCCTCTGTCGCATATACGGGCAAGCGCCCTCACAAAAGACATTATACGGATGCCACTGGTGAAAATGTCTAAGTCTGAGAAAAAGGCATTTAGACGTGCTGAGTGTTTGAGACACAAAACGCTTTTTTCTCAGTCTTAGACATATGTACGTAACTATAGAGTAATTTATATTTAGTGATGATCGTTATTAATTAGTGCTTTATATGTAATTTCCTAAATTTAGTTATTAGATGTAAATGTATTTAGTAGTATTTTTTATTATTTTATTTTAGCTGCTTTAAATTGATAAATTTAGTTAGTAGTTTTATTTTATTTTAGTTATTAGCGTCATGTATAATACTTTCTTAATATAGTGTGTTCTATTGATTGGGTTTTTTTTTTTTATTAGAACTGGTTTAATTATGGAAGAGGCATATTGGGTTATCGACGAATATCTACTAAATGATCTCGACATATGGCTGTTGGATGATTTATTTTTAGATTTACACTGTGGTGAATCATGTGATATCGTATTTTGTTGTACATGTAATAACTATATACACGGTACAAACCACCAGCTATATGTTTTTGTGTTGTATGTAATGATATAAAACTCTTTGAGCCGTATGCATTTTATTTATTTCCTAAAAAGGGTGCGCGTTTATCCTGACTATTCAGATGTGCAGCAATCGTCAACATGGCATGGTCATTGACTTCTCTGCATAAGCGTCATATTAAAAAGTTTGACGCATATATGTGTACTTACCAATTAGTACTTAACAAACCTATTAAAGAAGGTGGTGGTCTAAGTAGTGTACAGACCTCTTTAGAAACAACCTTAAATAATGCCTTGCAGAATGCAAAAGACCATGCAAGACTACAAAAAGGGTGACAAAATACGGATTGTGGCTTTTAATAATAAATTTAACAACCCTGTATCAACAACCATGTCAAGTACAACAGATATGCATACTTTACTGAGTACAATAGAACACATCATTACATCTGATCAAGCAGTTGGTTTACACGAAACAACATTTTGACGTACAAATTTTGAAAACAGCTTGAAACATGCTTTTTGTTTGTACTCTTACTTTGTTATATATTTTGTACAGCTTATATTAAATAACAATATTATTGTTCTGTGCTTTAACCTATTTACGTACCTGTTGTTTTTTTGTTTGTTAAACTTGTACTAAATATATGCTTCACAATAAAATTTATTTACTACCTGTGTTTTGTTTTATTTTTTACAGCATACGTGTGTCGCTTTTTCATCTGCTCACTATTTTCAGCCATACAAATAACCTTCCCCCCACTTACCCATACATTTTCTGTGTTTTTCTTCCCCATACATTTGCTCATCTTCTACCCATACATTTTCTGTGTTTTCTTCCCCACATTTCTGTTCCCCTTTTAACGACCTCTCTAACCCATTACATTTATTTGTGCTCTCTTCGCCCTCGTCCCTTTCCACCTATCTATGCTTTGTATTAACCTATTCGTTACCACCCTCCCCATCGATACCTTACACAATCGTACCACTAACAACGGAGATACGATATACTTCATCCAATTTTTTCGCTTCGTAGTTTTAAAAATGAAACCACCAACTTTGCGTTTGTTTTTTTTTCATCTCATTATCATACTCATTACCCCTTCTCTTTCATTTGATGCATCGTACACCCTTCATACATGTTCTGTGTTTTCTTACCCTGCATTTTCTGTGTTTTCTTCTTCCACATTTCTGTTCCCCTTTTAACGGCCTCTCTAACCCATTACATTTATCTGTGCTCTCTTCGCCCCCTTTCCACCTATCTATGTTTTGTATTAGCCTATTCGTTACCAACTCCCTAACGAACCCTCATACGCCACAATTGAACTAATAACAACGGAGGTATACTTCAGCCCCATTTTCGTTTCGTAGTTTAAACGAACCAGCAACTTTGCGTTTGTTTTTTCATCTCATCATAATCGTAACTTTGCGTTTGTTTTTCATCTCAGCGTACTCGTTACCCCCACTCTTTCATTTGATGCATCGTACACCCTTCATACATTTTCTGTGTTTTCTTTCCCCTACATTTTCTGTGTTTCTTCTTCCACATTTCTGTTCCCCTTTTAATGGCCTATCCATACCAATACATTTATCTGTGTTCTCTTCCCCCCCCCCCCTTTCAACCTATCTATATTTAGTATTAGCCTATTCGTTACCTCTATTCATAACACCCTCGCTTCACGACCCGCCACACCCCCTCGCTTCAACCCTCCCGCCACACCCCGGACGCTTCACCCCATGCGCCACCACACACCGGACGCTTCACCACATGCGTCACCACACACCGGACGCTTCCCCGCACGAGTGGGGTTACTACCCTACTCGTGCGGTGACGGCGGGTCACGGTCACAGTGGGGTCTAGTGATTGGGGTGGGGGCTAGTGGCTACATATCTACTGTTGAGGGTATGTTTATGTTGTGCAAGATGTTGAGAGAAGGTGGAAGTGTTCTCTTTTTTAGTGTGTTCTAAGGAACGAGAAGTTAGTGATCTACAGGTTCTACCTATATATGTAGCATCACAATCAGAGCACTGTAATTTATAAACACCACTACGATCCATGTAGTTGATGGAATCTTTTGTATTGGTTAAACATTGTCCTAGATTGTTCGGGACTTTGAAAGAAATGTGGGTATTCTCAACAGATCTTTTTAGGATGTATCTAAGATCTCCAGAAAGACGGTCTTGAAGGTAAGGCAAAGAAAAATAATGAGTTTTGATGGTCAAGTCTCTGGGAAACGCAGTCTCTCTCAATAGTTTGAGTTGTCTCTTATTTATAAGTTTGTTAATCTTTTGTTTGTAAATCATCAAAACTTGTTGAATCTTTTGGCTGTAGTAATACTATGTACAACTATTATAGTTTTTGTTGCATTGACATTCTGTTATCTTCATCCTTCAAAAGTATCTTGTCAATCAGTTCCACGTTGTTCTCCGAGTGCAGAGGTTCCCTCTCACCGGCTCTGGAACCCAATTGAGCCATGTGTTACCTTTAGTCAAATTTAATTTAATACTGAACATCACAGTTATTTTATAACACAATGTACAACATTTCATAACTAAATGTAATTTAAAGGGTTTTTACCCTAATATTTGGTGGCTCAGGCATTGTGACCTAGTAAGTATAACCATCTTTTGCTTTTCAACCATAGTCAAAATTTCACAATCTCGTTTGTTTTAACTAAATGGTTTATACTTATTTTTTAGGTATTTTCGATTTTAATAACCTGATGATGGACTGTGTGGTCCGAAAACGTTTGTTTTATTGATGTGGCCCTTTTAAGGGTTTTTTAAATAAATATACCCATTTACAAAGGTTAACCTTTTTTTTTAATATAAAATAAATGTTTCGTGGACCTTACAAAGGCATTTGACCAGGTCAAATTAAAAGACGTTATCTACTTACTGTATGCAAGGGAGATAGCTCTAGGAATAATCAAAACGATCGAAAATATCTATTAAAACAACACAATAAAAGTAAAAGTAGAAGAAGAACTAACCGAGCCTATTGAAGCTGGCAATGGGATAAGACAGGGAGATTCTCTGAATCCTCCATTGTTTAACCTGATTATGGATGAAATTTTAAAAAAGTAAGAACTAAAAAAGGATACCAAATGGGAGAAAAACAACTTAAAATAATCTGCTATTCAGGCAACGCAATACTACTCTCTCAAAGTGACTATGATTTACAACGTATGCTGCACCAATTTAATATAACCGCTAGAAAATGTTAATTTCCCGAAAAAAGACAAAATGCATGGTTACAACAGCAAATTTACTAAGAGGTAAATTGGATCTGGAAGGTCAAATAATAGATCAAATAATGGAGTTTAAATATCTAGGCATCGCATTATCTAGCTACGGAAAGCTCGAAACCGAAGTGGAAGATCAAATTAATAGAGAAAACAGAGCCGCAGGATGCCTAAATAAAACAGTACGGAGAAATAAAAATATCGGAAAAGAAACGAAAGGCAGAATTTACAAAACAGTCATCAGATCAATAATGACATACGCGGCAGAAACAAGACCTGACACAGAGAGGACAAAAAGGATGCTAGGAACAGCAAAGATGAAAACACTTAGAAAAATTGATGGTAAGACACTATGGGACAGAGCTAGAAGTACAGATATACGACATAGATGCAAGGTGGAGAACATTAAAACTGGGTAAGAAATAGAAGAGTAGAATGGAACGATCATATAAGCCAAATGACAACAAATAGAGTAGTAAAGACGGCAAGAGACGGTTCCCTAATAGGAAGACGATCAGTAGGAAGACCACGAAAACGATGGAATGACAACTTACTGGGGGAACATTGAAAAACAGACAGTAGCATGTCTATATAAAAAGAAGAAGAAGAAGAAAAGGAAAATATATGTGCTGGTTTCGTGCGAAGAGTCAAAACATGTACTTTGGATGAGCAATATTGTGTGGGCGGTAATTCTATCTAATCGATAATCGATTGCACTCAGATGAAGAATCCACAAGATTTGAAAATCGTGTAGCAGTTCATTCGTGAAGTCGGGGTAACGTAAGTCGAAGTATTACTGTAATATAATTTTTTGAGGTCTATGGATTAGTAAGAGTTTTGATGGCATGAGTTTGGACCCAAATAATATGAAGATATTTATCATTCAAGGGAAATTGGAATTAGAATAAAAACGACTAGATACAAAAATCTATGAAGATGGACCATAAACGACATCATGACGACCATTGCACTCCCTTCTGATAAAGCTGTGGTAACTGAGTTAAATATTCTCTACGAAAGGCTGCAAGTTTACACAGTGGGCATGGTTGGTAAATATCAAGCTGGATTCACTCCCGAAAAATCAACAATTGACCAGATTCATTCAATAAGACAGATTCTCGAGAAAACATTAGAATTCAATATTGAAACCCATCACCTATTCGTCGACTTCAAGGCCGCATACGACAGTGTCAAGAGAACAGTGCTATACCAATCAATGCATGAGTTTGGTATACCAGAGAAACTTATCCGACTAACGAGAATGACAATGTCTAACTTAGAAGCCACTGTTAGAATAGAGGGAGAGAGTTCTAGATCCTTTGAGATAAAGGATAGACTCAGACAAGGAGATGCTCTGGCTTGCCTCTAAGGATTGCCTTAGAAAAGGCAGTCCGAGATACACGAATTAGGGATGGCGGTACTATTTACAATAGATCGATACAAGTCTTAGCATATGCTGATGACATTGACATAGTAGGGCGTAGCAAGCGATATGTTGAGCAATATCTCCTAGAAACAGCGGCGAAACAGGTCGGTTAGTCATCAACGAAGACAAAACCAAGTACATGTTGGTTACAAAGGATCCGATAGCAAATGAGGAACGAAAAACAGTCTTTGAAAGTCATACCTTTGGACGTGTTGACAACTTCACATACCTTGGGTCGCTATTGACTGCTACCAATAAAACAAGCGAAGAAATCAAAAGACGAATAAATCTTACAAATAGGGCATAATATGGACTCCAAAAGCATTTCCACTCAAGAAACATTCAAAGAGAACTAAATTATATATAAAACATGCTGAGGCGGTCCACATATGAGCAGAAACATGGACTCTAACGCAGAAAGATGAAAGACTTTTGGGAATATTTGAGCGTAAAATACACCGCAAAATATTTGGAGCTGTAAACGACCAAGGCAGTGGCGCAGAAAATATAATTTTGAATTGTATCAGCTCTTTAATGAGCTAGATGTCATAACGTTCATTAAAACACAGCGACTTAGATGGGCTGGACACATAATACGAATGCCAGAAAATACCATTGCTAAAAAGCTAACCACAGGAACACCTGTAGGAAAAAGAAGCAAAGGCCGACCGCGAATTAGGTGGTAAGATGGAGTAGAAACTGACTTACGAATATTAAAAATCAGAAGATGGCAACATGTTGCCAAAAACCGAACAGAATGGCGACGAATCTTAGAGCAGGCCAAGATCCACACAGGATTGTCGAGCCAAAGATGATGAGATAAACTGAGTAAAATAAAATTGACAAATTTTTGTTTTAGAGCATTTTACATATACAGGAACATTATTATCATTGAATAAATAAACTTTACATGACATAATCCAGTGCTTGACTGTGTAAAAAGTGATTTTTTCTCTTAACTTGATTTTATACTTTTTATGTTGTAGATGTTTTTCTATACTAAGATTAAGAAATTTATATAAAAAATACTTGCATTTCACCGTACTACCTTTAAGGACTATCGACACATCCCCCTTTCGTATAAGAATTTGTTTACACAAACCGCCGTAACCATAATATTGGTAATTGGATAAGTAGATATTCGGAGTCAGGCCAGCAAGAAATTGCCAAAGACCACCACCAAATATCTAACGAAGTATTTCCATGATCCACCGTAACCTAACGTAACGTAACGATCAAGGTACTATTAAATTAAGATCGCAGATTATCGATATCGATGTCGTGCTTGCACGGAGCTGCTGTGTAATGTGTGGGAACTGTAATTCAAACATACCAAATGAGAATTATCGATGTTATCGTTAACATGTATAAGTCTACTAATAATGGTGGCTTAAGATGTCCGATCGCCGGAGAATGCTTGATTTGCAGTTGGAGTAAGTAATAAGTGAGTAGTGATGGGTTGTGGTTTGGCAGTCTGTGATTTTGTCACTGTGACTACAAAGTCGTTAAGATTTATCGTCGTTGTTACAAATAACAATGTTTGCACAACCAACTATCTAATACAACACTAAATGTGCAATTAATTTGTTCCTTTATAAGATTAAATATAAAAATACAAGTAGAACCAGTATCAAGATAATTCAAAATAGTGCCTCTTTGTAAATCGCCACATGCAATGTTAGGAGCTTGCTAACAAAATAAAGATTTATACAAAGAGAACACAAAATAAAAATTGCTAAATGGTACGTAAGAGAAATATCTGAAGTAAAACGACAGTCAGTGGTATAGGATTGTTTGTCCATAGAAACTATAAAGTTAATATTATTTTGATAGAAGACATTATCTTAAGATTGGCATTTCAAATACTTCTTCTTCTTCTTCACGTGCCATCTCCGCTACGAAGGTTGGCTATCATCATGGCAATTTTGACCCTGGAGGCTGCCGCTCGGAACAATTGTATGGAAGTGCAAGCAAACCACTCCCTGAGGATTCTCAACCATGACATTCTTCTCCTACCTATGCTGCGCCTACCTTCAATCTTTCCTTGCATAATTAGTTGTAACAGTTGATATTTATTCCCACGTGTAATATGTCCCAGGTATTGTAGTTTCCTCACTTTAACACTTAATACGACCTCCATTTGTTTGTTCATCCTGTCTAATACAACTTGGTTAGTTATCTTATCCTTCCAGGAGATTTTTTAACATTCTTGAGTACGCCAACATCTCAAATGCCTCCAGCTTACCCATACATTGCTTATTTAGTGTCCACGCCTCCACCCCTTATAACAGGACCGAGAAAACCTAACATTTAAGCATTCTTATTTTCAGCTTTAGGATTAGGTTTCGGCTACACAACATTTGTTTCATGTTGTTAAAGGCACTGCGGGCTTTCTCTATTCTTATTCTTATTTCTCTGGTGTATTCGTTTGAATCGTTAATATTTGTTCCGACGTAATTGTAATTTTGTACTCGTTCAATGAGATTCTGTCCTACATGTAAGTTGATATTATTGATACGTTTCTTTGTAATTATCATGAATTTGGTCTTCTTTGTATTCAGTGACAGACCAAATTCTTCACTTGCTTCTACCACTTTGTTTAGTAATCTTTGTAGGTCGTCAATATTTTCTATGAGCGCGGTATCATCAGCATATCGGATATTGCAAATGGGGTGACCGTTGATCTTTACTCCGGCTTTTTCGTTCATAAGAGCTTTTTTAATAACTTCTTCCTCGTAGACATTGAACAAGGTTGGAGACAACACACAGCCCTGCCGAACATCTCTTTTGATCTGTATTCTATCTGATATCGAGCTGTTAATTCGTACTGTAGCTTCTTGTTTGTAGTATAGATTCCTTATCACTCGTATGTCTCTTGTATCAATATTTTTATTTTCTAGTATTTGCATCAGTGGCCTATGTTTTACTGTATCAAATGTTTTGTTATAGTCTAGGAAACACACAAATCACATAAATCAGGACATATTTGTGTGTTTGAATACTAAAGTTTAACAAAAGATATAACATAAAATTAATTTAAGTTCAACTACCAACCTCATCTATTCCTGTGGTCATTTCAACTTTAAATGCAAATGAAACTTTTAGCTTTAAATGAAATACCTATCCACTATATTGAATAATGTGTCAAATATCAATTGGGCAATTCGAGATCAATTCAATAAAAAAAGACCTCATAGTTGGTTTTCTTATTCGCAATAATATTTCTTTTTAAAGAAAACACAGAAACATGATATCCAACTTTAATTTAACGACAAACACTAAGACTTCTTCTTCTTAAGGTGCCGTGCATTTCTGCGTAGGCGTCCACCGTACATCGTCTTGTCAGGTGAGATGTTAAATATTCTGGATTAAATAATTCTGTTTTTAGCAGCATTGCGAAGCATTTCATAGCTGTGGATTCCTGTCCATTGTCGAATATTGCGCAGCTATGACATTTTTTTACGTCCGAGACCTCTCCTACCCTCTATTTTCCCTTTGAGTATGTTGCTGAAAAGTGTATCGTTCTCCTCGTATTATGTGCCCCAAGTATGCAGTCTTCTTACTTAAGTTCCCTATCCTGTAAGCCCGCTCTTCTGAGTACTTCCTCGTTTCTGACCCTGTCCGTCCATGATACTCTGAGCATTCGACGCAGGCACCACATTTCAAACACTTCAAGTTTGTTAATGGAACTGGCCTTTAACGTCCATGCTTCCATTCCGTACAGGAGAACAGGCCACACGTAACACTTAAGCATCTTGTATCGTAGGTTGAAGTCCAATTTGCGATCAGTCAGAAACTTACGAAGCCTCAAAAAAGCATTTCTGGCTTGTTCAACTCTGCTCTTTATTTCATTCTCGGGGTCCCAACCCTCATTCAGCAAACATCCCAAGTTTTTGGGATGGCAAACACTAAGACACTAGCATTAGAATCTCAATTTTGAGATTGTTTTCATCTTCGTCTTATCGCGCCGTCTCCTTTCGAAGATTGGCGATCCAAATGGCAATTGCAGCTTTGGAAATGTCATTAGGTGCCACCAATCACGCACCTCGATGTGCATCCCCTTCCTTCTGGAACTTTTAATTAAATTTTATTGGATGAGAAATGAAAAAGTTTCATATAAAAGTTAAAATATTTTTAAATATGGGACATTTTCGGATCTCGGGTCAGTGCGGTTTTACCCTTAGCGGATAGCCTTAGAGCTCCTCACTTGAAGGTCTCTGCAAATTTTTCTGAGACTCTAAAGCTGAGTTTTTTTCTCACTCACAAACCTGTATTTTATTTCTACGAGTAAATAAACCTACAAGCATTGTCTTTTTCAAGACAATGCCCAAATAAGAGCGTATCGGACTAACATTGCAATATTGTGTAATATTGCGCAATGTTAGACAAATTAATAACTATGGGAATTTGCACCAAGTTTCAATCTACTTTTCCACTTGTTATTGATTGTAACGAAGACGACAGAAACTGCTGCACGAAAGATTTCTGGGGATGAGCGTCTGGCGTCTCTTTTGGCGTCTTAAAATTAATCTTTTTCCCTGCACTTTACCTCCCAATATGATTTGGAGTAATTTATCTCCTTCACCTCTCAACACATAACCCAAGGATTGTCTTTTTCTCTCTTTCCTCTCTTTATTTATGCTGAGTAATTCTTTTTGTTTACTTATGCGCCGAAGTACCTCACCATTACCAACTTTTTGTATCGATGAAATTCTTAGCATCCGTCTGTATATAATATACCTTTCAAAAGCATCCAATCTTTTTTCTGTTTCAGAGTCCATTGTCCAACTTTCACAGCCAAAACAGAAAAAACGTAACATCTGATCATTCGAATTCTGAAAAAAATTTTTCATGTACAAGAGTGTTTTCCTCGCTTGTTCGATTCTTGACAAAAATTTTTTTTGTAATAATAAAACACTGAAAACTTTGTTTTCAAAACTTCCACAAAATTTATTTTAAACTCTTATCACTACAGTTGTTTCGGCTGATTGCCTTTCTCAAGTGATCTATTTTTGGCATGCGTTTACACGTTATAGTATTTAATGAAATATATTGAGGAGGTTAGAACTATTTGTCTTAAGTTCGTCTTGCAGAATTATATCTGTGTTTTGTAACTTTTTAAGGCCTTTATGTTGAATGTAAAGAATTTTAAATTCGTCACTAAAAGAATGATTATGACCTAGAAGGTGAAGTGCATATGTAGAATCTGTTTTTCTACTATTGAAAGCCCTTTTATGTTCTGCTATTCGTTTATTAAAATTTCTACCAGTTTGACCGATGTAAGTTTTTGGGCAGTCACCACATTTATATTTGTAAACACCACTGTCTAAGTGCTTTTTATTTTGACTCTTGTTTTTAATATATTTGCCTAAGTTATTATTTGTTGTTAAAGCTGGTGTTATTCCTTTCTTTTTTATGTGTTTGACTATTTTTGTTGATATTTTGCCTGTATATGTAATCGAGCAGAAGGTACTAGGTTTTCTTCTCTGATGGTGGAAATACTAATTTAAGGACTTTCTTGTGTTGTTTTTGATTTAACATTTAATTAATCTTTTGTTTGTTGTATCTATTGTTTACTGCTATTTGCTTAATAATATTTAATTCTGTCTCAAAGTTGTATTTGGACATCGGAATTTATGTTAATCTATGTAACATACTATGATAGGCTGCCAGTTTATGTTATGTGGGATAAGATGATAAATTGTGTATAGTCGTGTCAGTATGGGTATTATGAAGTATGGAGAAGTCATGTTTGTTTTCAAGTCTGATAATTTTTAAATCTAAAAAAATTATGGATTGATTTTGTTTTGTTTCTATTGTAAATTCAATATGACTACGAAGTAAATTAATACACAATAAAAATTGGTCGAGTTGTTTGGTTTATTCAGTGTTTTATTGTTACATAAAATGAATTTCCATCAAGTAACCGTCTAATTCATCAATTTCTTTTTTTTTGGGTTACACTGGCTGAAACATATTAAAAATGCTTCAAAAGGGCCAGATATGCTTCAATATAAACATATGATACTTACATTTTCCTTCGTAAAAAAATTCATACAGTATTTAATACAATTTTTTAAGTTAAAATTCATATTTCAATTAAACACGTTAGAATTCAAACTCTCCCTAACACAAATACATGTTCCTATACACGTTCCTTCTCCAACTGAATCCAATATTGCAGCTTGAACCTTCTCTACTGTTATCCAATCTTTCGTTATACAAAGGATATTTATTTTTTTGTCTACAATAAAAGCCCACTGTTCATCTACTTTATTCCATAACTATTGCACATTTGCGTGAAAAGTCCGTAGGTTGACGTTTGTTTTATGGATGGTATATGGGATTTTAAGTACATCTTTCCCTGGTTCTGTAAATTCAGAAAATGGTTACCAGTCACCCTATCAAGTTATATTTCTAAAGATAAATATCTAGGTCAATCTCCCATTGAATTGAAAACAAGAACTACGAATAAAAACTTGTCTTTGACACTTCGCTTTCCAATAAGGAAATTTAAAAAAAAAAGTTGATTTAAACACCCATTAGGAAACTAAGTTCCTGTAGCTGGATGTATACCATATATCACAAAAATTTTTATTTTAAACCTTTTATAAAAGGTACATAATAAAATACTCAAACGGGCTATCACAATTACAATACATAACGTTTTCGGAATGTTAATTCCATCATCAGTGTAAACGGGGTATACATGCTATGAGCCACCAAAATACATGGGTCACAACCCGTTAAATGTCATAAATTTATAGCTGTTTTACATTATATAAAATTACAAATTAGGATGTTTAAGTTACCGTTGGAATTGGTTACATGGCGACGTATGACCCTACATAGGTAAAATGGTCCCGAAACGAAGTGTCTTCGAGGACCTGTTGATAACAACCTTTCAGTTATTATCAACAGGTCATCTCAGGACCATATAACCCATGTAGGGTCATACGTCGCCATGTTACCAATTCCAACGGTAACGTCCTAATTTGTAATTATATATAATGTAAAACAACTATAAATTTATAACATTTAACGGGTTTTGACCCATATATTTTGGTGGCTCATAGCATGTATACCCCGTTTATACACTGATGATGGAATTAACCCAGATATTACTACCGTCCTTTTAAAAGGCAGTGTAAATTATGCGTAATTTAGGTTAGTACAGCTACCAACTGATAGATGGCTCTACATGAAGTGTTTTCAAGAGCCAGCATTCGACAAGTTTTAACGATTTTAGTGCGCGCCCATGCTGTAATTGTGAGGTTATCTGTGTAAATTGCCAGGTTTTGGACTACAAAATGGATGCTTATAATTGGAGGTAAGTCTAGAATTAAAAAACTGTTATTTCACGGCATTGGCATGTGGATTATTGTATAATAGGGACTTATGTACGTATATTCTTGGCTCGAATAGTTGTCACGATGTTTCAAAGGCTCGCCGCTTGGGATTTCATTTTGTTCTTTAAAAGGACGGTAGTAATTAGTACTACCAACGTGCGTATTGTTTCAGGAGGCCTCTCAAATTGCATGAGCTATTAGAAGAGCTTGATTCTGATGAAATCCCAGTCCCTCCAGATGGTTTGATCATATTTCCCCCAGAAAATGCCAATGATGATGTCACCGATTGCGACTCCGGCGATGAAGAACTAACTACAATAAATAATTTACCGGGTAGTCAGATGAGAAACGATGTAGAACTTGTTTTTGACAACGCAACTGAATTACCACAAGATTCTGTGAATTCCAGCCTACCAGAAGAAGATTCGGATGATGACAATATACCATTGGCTTTGTTTCTTTCCAAGGAAAAGCTGCCCCATTAATTAGAGAAGAGAATATCTGCACACTAAATTCAAGGAGACTTGTATCAACACCCTGATTGTACTTACTGGAAAACTCAATTTGGACCGAAAATGACTCAGTCGCCGATGGAAATTTTCAATTTGTTTTTTGATGATGAAGTCATCAATTTGGTTACCGAATACACTAACATCTACGCAGGACAAAGAAATCTTTTGAACGACATTACTCAAAATGAGATTCGATGTTTTATAGGCGTTCTTGTATTGAGTGGTTATGTAATTGTGCCGAAAAGGTACATGTACTTGGAAAATCGTGACGATTCGCACAACGCAATGGTGGTAGCTGCTATATCTAGGGATAGATTTTCCCACATAATGAAAGTTTTGCATGTTTGCAATAACTTGTCATTAGATAAATTTGATAGATTTGCCAAGATGCGAGCCCTGTTCGACGTAATAAACAAAAAATTTATACAATTTTCCCCTTTAGAACAACATCACAGCATAGATGAGGCAATGGTTCCGTATTTTGGTCGCCATCCCACAAAACAATTCATCAGGGGAAAACCAATCCGTTGAGGGTACAAAATGTGGGTAGGAGCCCTTAGTCTGGGATACATAGTTTGGTTTTCTCCTTACCAAGGTAATTCCACTACAATACCTGAACAATATAAAGTCCTTGGATTGGGTGCATCAGTAGTTCTATCCTATGCAGACAGATTGAATGAAGTATGGCCAAAAAAGGCGATTCCATCTTATTTTTGATAATTATTTTACTTCTATTCATTTACTGCATGAGCTAAAACAAAGAGGCATATTTGGTACAAGCACTGTAAGGGAAAATCGCACCATGAAATACCCTGTTTATCTATTATGAAAAAAACTGAACATGGTAAATACGAGTATCGTCTTGATAAAAATACAGGAATAGTGGTTTGCCGCTGGCATGATAATAATATCGTTTCTATTGCTTCCAATTTTGTACCAGTAATGCCTTGCTTCTCTGTAAAGAGATTTTCACAAGCAGAGAAAAAACATATTCAAGTTCCTCAACCAAATATTGTTAAAATATACAATAACTTCATGGGTGGCGTTGATCGCAGTGACCAGAACATCAGTTTATATCGAGTGTCCATAAGAGGAAAGAAATGGTATTTTCCCCTTTTTGCTCATTGCGTTGATATGGCTATTCAAAATGCGTGGCAGATTCACAAAACTCAAGACGGTAAACTGGATCAACTTGAATTTAGAAGATCTATTGCAACTAATATTTTGGAAACTTTTAAAAAAGAAACAAAACGCGTACCTTCTAAGCGGAATTCGAATTCGGTAGCCAATTCAAGATATGACGGTATTAACCACTTGGTTCTTTATCAAGAAAAGCAATCGCGATGTGGATATTGTCACAAAAAAGTCCAGTTTTTGTGTGAAAAGTGCAAAATACCTTTACATCCAAAATTTTGTTTAAAATCCTTTCATTCTTTGTAAATTGATACTAATAAAATATATATGATATCTGGTACCGTATATTACTACCGTCCTTTTAAAACAACATGTCAAAACTTGACAGTTATCGTCATAAAAAAATATGTGATTGTGTTTTTTGGTTCCATACGCTATAATTTCCATGAAAATTCGAAATTAATTCAAAATGTTAACAATAAAAGTTTCAGTAATATCTGGGTTAACATTCCGAAAAAACTCTGTAATGTAATTGTAGTAGCTTATTTGGGTATTTTATTATATACCTTTTATAAAGAATTTGAAATTGTGCCTACGTGAAGCTGTGCTATCAATAATTTGTGTAACTATAGCATTTGCCAAAAACTTTTGATAGTCCTTTGTTGTCGTTTTATTAAATATTGTTTGATGCGTCTAGGAAAGAATCTGTGTTGGAAACTTGAAACAGAAGTACTTCTGTTACGGATTAATTCTCTTTACATTTCCAGCCCACCTCTATAAGTATCTATGGCTTCGGGGTGCATATTACAACTAACGTTTGTTTCTACCACGACTGGGTGTTACGTTAACAGAGATCTACTTTTGATATACAGTAATAATAGGCCTATTAATGCTATTGTTCTTGATATGGATTCATGTAAATTATCGGCGTCAATTGTTTAATAACCGTTTTGTTTGTCATTACTTCTGTTATCGCTATCACACTAAGTAACGAAATGTTTTTATAACGAAATATGCCCACAGGTTACACTATATGCTTTGTTTTTACTGTACATTACAGAGTACGCATAATTAAAATTTAATAAAATGTTGTTTGGTTTTACCTGCTTTGCCGATTTAAAATAGTTTATGTTTAGCTAATGTATCACAAAAATATAACCGAGGTTTTTGATTAAAAGCATGATATACTAGTTCTGCAACGATTTTCTTGTGGTAAATTTGGGTTGTTGCTTGCATACTAGTTTCCAACATTTGCAATCCTTCCAGTTACCTGTTTATAGACCTCTATCTTCCATTGAACCATTTACTTCTTATCTCCAAGATTTTTTTGGACTACCTCTTTTCCTGTAGTTTACGAGGATCCACTGTAAGATTCGTTTTGACCAGCGATGGCCATTAATTATTTCTACCGGTTTTTCCCTGGCATCTTTCGACCGAGTAGGATTCTAGCCCAGAAGATCCCAGGGTAGTACTGGATTAACCGTGTTCCGGCTAAATCCTTTATTATCGTTCCAGAGTAGTGACCTTGCCACTCTTGCCACACACAAAAAACTTACAAATAACCATACCTATCAAAATAAAATTGTTTAAGAATTGCCTATTACCAAAAAAAATCCAAAGAGCGAAAATATTTCCATCAGGTTATAAACTAATTTTGGTACTTAAAGGTTCTTGGCTCTCGAGAAAAAAGAAACAAGAGTTCTGATCCCTGGTTAAATTTCCTCTTCTGTCCTCCTACTCCTTCTATATCACCCCAGAAATCAATTAGACAGTGTATTTCTCTTCATTTTTTCTTTCCTCTCATCATTATGTTTTCCATGTTTCTTTCATCCAGCCTGAAACCCAATTGTCTCTCGAAGTCTCCAGTCTCATTTTCTCATCTCTGGCAGTTACAAATGTGGGCGCGAGCGTCCGGTACCCCACAAACAGTACAGTCTGCCGAAGTAAATTTGCCTATTCTATTTGTAAAGGTGCCAAAACTACCTTGTTCGGTCAGAAGTTGCATCAGGAAGTAGTCTAGTTTTCTGAATTTACATTCCCACCACGTCCTCATATCGGGAATGAGCTACTTCGTCCACCTTTCCTTTTCACTATCATTGGCACATTCTCTTTGCCACTCCTCTATCGTTCTATTTTTTTCTTTAATGACATACAGAGTCCTATTTGAAACCGTCCTGTATGAGCTAGATACCCTAAGAAGCATTCGTCTTGGCGAAGTTTTCATCAGCTTGATGGATTTTGCAGTGTTTGAAAACTCCATTTAGCACTCTTCTTTTGGTGCTACCTGGACCTCCAATGTTTGGCATCAGCCGTATCAATGCCTCCAGACTTCGGTTTACCTTCTCTACCGTCTTTTGGATGTGTACTTCGAACCTCAGTCCTTTCAACAGCCAGATCCCGAGATACTTAACCGATTTAACCGGTGCTACATCTACACCTTCCACTAAAACACGAAGAAAGGATTTGTCCCGGCTCACTTTGAGAACTACAGCCTCAGTTTTTTGAGGTGCTAGCTGTAGATCGTTTCATATGATACACCTACTAATACGACGTAGAGCTGTGTTAGCTGTATTAACCATGTCCGTTTTCCGACTCGCCTTCGCAACCAGTGCAAGATCATCGACATAAGCTACAAGAGTGTATCCCCTTGGCAGCTGTAGCTTTAACAGCCCGTTGTAAAAGACATTCCATAGGGTGAGACCTAGTACTAAACCCTACTTAATACCCTGCGATAAACTGAGGCTGGTGTCTTGTTCCTTATAAAGAAAACAGTTAGCCCTAGACTCCAGCACAGATCAGAGGTAATGTAAGTCGATAAAACCTCACCAGCTACAGGGGGTCATGTAAGATGTTCCCATTTTCAGTTTTTATTAATCAAAAGTCTATTGCATTTACCTTTATAAATACCATGTGGATTGTTTTTAATACGGATGTCCTTGCAATGTTTTTATGTGGCCATACAATGTTTTTTTTTTTGACAACTTTTTATTAAACTGATGATGGAATGATTCAATTCCGAAAAGATCTTCTTTAAAATAAAAATGTTAAGCTTTTAATAAGCATTTTTTTTATACCTTAATACACACGAACACCACGTGCTTTTTCCTTATGAACCTGTCAGTAAAGCATCTGTCAATTGAGTTGACCAGGTACCCACTAACGACCAATTCTCTCAGTCTGGACATGATATTTTCCCATAATGCCGTGTTACAGGCATTCTTGACATCAAGCAGGATGAGAGCCACGCATTCCTCTGTATCCTGCGTGACTAAAGAGGTTACTTGTGTGACCGCATCTATGGTGGACTTTTGACCCTAAAACAATATTGGCGGTCGCTCAGCGCATGCTTTTTTTCCAGCTATCGACCAAGGTCACCTTTCACAATTTAGCTACCGAACTGCGTCTTTCAACAGTGCTGGAAGCTGCTATTTAAGCAAACCGAATTTATCTTTTAAGTTCTTGAGAGATTGATTGTTCAAGAATTCTTTCTATGTAACCATGCTATTTCTGAAGTATACATTTTATAGTTTTCATTAGGCAATTTGCATATGCAAAATTTGTATAGGCCTCATTGTAGTACCCATTTTGATGCTGCAAAGCTATCAACCGTGGGATTATGTCCGAAAGCTTCTAAGGCCACATTCTTTCTAGTTAAAGATGGTAATGGTAGCATTTGGAGTTCAAAGAATCGAAAGGGTCAAAAATGTGATAGGAGCAATTATTTTTGTTTAGATTATAGGTTTACAGTGAGAGCCTTGTCAGTAGATCAAATCTTTAGAACATGGATAATGAAATATTTTTTATGTGAACTCTGAATCGTGTGTAGACAAATTACATACGAACTTAAATGAAACTCGATGATTTTAGGACTATGATCTATGAAAACTAACTATATAGTTTAATACCATATATTACTAACAAACAATAAACAATTTCGAGTTAAAAACGGAAAATGGTATACTGATAATATTTTTTGTTTTCCAATGCTTGATCAACATTTGCACAACCCAGTATTATCTGATAGTATCGAGCAATGAGGTACGTGTATATTTTACGGTAGATGGTAAACACCTGCCGGCTTTTAGATATATCGTGGGTAGTCCGAGAAAATTGGTTACACATAAAGAAAAACGAGAGACAAGAAAAGAAAACATGGTACTTTAATACTCTTTAACGTTTTCTTTCTTTTTATGTTTTTTATGGATTTTATAACAAATCTTAGAAAAGTACATAAAGCAAATTTCTTGCAGGAAGCGAATTTGTAATTATAGTTAATAATTAATTCCTGATACTTTTTACTACAGTTGATTCAAATTCGACGTGCAGTAAAAGTAAACAAAACCAGGCTATGCTACGTAAGACTCCATAGGCGTGCGGTTTTGCTTTTATATTTCCTATTTCCTATCAAATTAATAAAACAGTATGTACAATAATTAAAGATTTGTTTACTATGAACAAAGAAGATAAAATATACAATGTTAGTATTATTTTCAACGAAATTCAAAATAAACGTCCCTACTGTAAATAAAAAGAAACTTATAGTTTGACAAAAATAATAAAGCAGTAATTGCAACGTTGTTTTGACACTTAAATGATCGAAATCGAAACATCAAATACACTTACTTTTTTAAAGTAAATTGTGTTAGTTCGAATCAAAAGTAGTAACTTATTATTATGTTTTCAGTTTTTATTTGAAAAACAATAAAATTCACGTATAATTGTACATATTGTTTTAATAATTTAATACGAAAGCAAAACCGTATGCCAAATTTGGTTGATTGACATAGAAGGCTTCTGGCTGAGTACAAAATAAACAACTGATCAAATCCTATCACGTGATATAGAAAATGAAAGAGGAGCTACAGTTTGTCCCAAACCCTTTTTTCAGTGCGTCACTAATTTTGACGTCATATAGGATTTTAAGAATGTCGAGAATTATTGCATGACATTTTAGTTAAATCTGACAGTTGCAGGATCGTAATCGGCTAAACGTGAAAAGGTTATTTTTTTTAATGCATAGCAGTTTGTCATAATTCTATTCTATTCTGTTCTATTTTATACATTCCATGGAAAGTGCTTAATTAGCTAAGATTTGTTTATGGATTTATTATTATTTATTACAAACACTAGGGAATTGGAAGGTTTGTTTATTTAAAATAACGCTTCCTCCTAGAATCTTTTAAGAGTTGACTGCAAGGTAAAAAAAATTACTGACAATTGCAAGGCATCAAAGTAAACATTCCTGCGATAAAATAATATCGATTTAAATCAGTCATATTTGGATAAGGAATTTTCTGATAAGTTTGTGTGGCAGCCAATAGTTTAATTTTGTGAAGAGTTGTCATTAAATAGTGGAAATAGTTTAAATAGTGAAGCAGTTGATTTTTGAGTTATTCTACCAGATTTGGTGTGCAAATGAAAGAAGGTTATAAAGTTTAGTTAAAAAAACAATATAAATAGTTTAAATAGTGAAGCAGTTGATTCTTGAGTTAATCTACCAGTTCCGATATCCAGATGAAATCGTGTTAATGGAGTTTAGTTAAAAAACAAGATACAGAATGTAAGTTTACCTTCTTTTTTATGAATAACAAAAATGAATATTATATTTCAAACAATCTATAATCCCATTCAGAATCTGATTCTTGAAAATCAATGATTACACTAGATATGTGGCTGGTATCAATTATATCCTACATTTCAAGAAAATGTCGTGGTTCTAAAAAGAACCGTTTTAATACATATAAATATCCATAAAGGTATTAGTTTAAGATATTTCCTCAATATCATTCCGGAATTCACAATCTGATTCGCGAGCGACAGAAACTGAAATAAAGATAACTCAGCCTCATTTTCTAATTGAAACTAATTTAATAATTTTAATATTAGTCTTTTTTCATTCTCGGTATATCTCGGAATATTTAAAATATTTTTATGACAATAAATACAGAATTTAATTTTCACTGTAGTTAAAATGTCTGAAAATACTAACCTGGAATGGCAATTATCATTTTATCAGTTGTTGTGAAAGTACTGTCACTGTCATTATCAAGATCATCTGTGTCAAATTATATTTATATGCATAATTGATTGGATATCTATTTAGCATATTCTAAACTCCAACCAATTATACGTTCGTAAGTAGAATTCGCTTTAATATGCGAATACCCGTAAACGATACCTAATTTTCTAATTTCTATGTATAATAATAAGCGACTCACGTTTTTTTCTGTCACTTCTAGCTTAATGCGTTAGAGAGAATTCGAACAACTATGACGCACTGAAAAAAGGGTTTGGGACGGACCGTATAACGATTACTTAAGGAAAGAAAAAACAAACAGGGCGACCCAAAAGGGCACTACGAAGCATCTTCGTTATTAATGGATGTATACTTTCATACGAGATATCATAGTGCACTACGGAAGAAAAAGTGTCTGACTGAGTACAAGATAAACAATTGATCGAATCCTCACATGCGACATAGTAAATGAAAGGGAAGGATATAACGAATATATTAAGATAGAAAATCAATTACATATCTTAATAGATTCGTTATATCGTCCCTTTTCATTTGCTATGTCGCATGTTAGGATTCGATCAGTTGTTTATTTTTTAGTCAACCAGAGGCCTTCTTGAAGTCAATAAATGAAAATTTGTCTTATAGTAAATTTATTTTCATCCGTAGTGCCCTATGATATCTCGTATGTAACTATACGTCCATTAATAACGAACATGCTGTGTAGTACCCTTTTGGTAGTCGTCTTGTTTGTTTTGTCTATCGTAATATAATCTTTATCCCCTTATCTTTCATTCTCTATGCTGAATGTTAGCATTCAATGAGTTGCTTATTTTGAACTCAGTCAGAGGCCTTCCTTGATTCAATAAATCAAAATTTGTCTTATAGTAAATCTATTTTCATCCATAGCGTCCTATGATATCTCGTATGTAACTATACGTCCATTAATAACGAAGATGCTGTGTAGTGCCGTTTTGGTAGTCATCTTGTTTGTTTTGTCTATCTTATATAATCGTTATCTTATATAATCGTTATCCCCTCTCCTTTCATTTTCTATGTTGCATGTTAGGATTCAATCAGTTGTTTATTTTGAACTCAACCAGAGGCCTTGCTTGAGTCAATAATCACTATAAATATAATGACTATAAATCATACGGTCGGCCGCAACTTATGCTACGATGTCTACTTCATATTTTCATATGTATTTCATAATACAGGAAAATATAGGTTTATACATCGTTAAAATCATGATTTGAGAGTGCCCCTCGTAACATTCATACTGTTGACGGTTTATTTATACTTACTGCAGCTCTATCTTGTATTTAGTGTAGAAATGTTTAGAAAGGTTTTCGAAGCCCCGCCCATTGTGACTTCAGAGGTGAGGTAGTCCATTAATACACAACTGTCCGTTTCCACTAAACAGACTCGAGTTTCAAAAACTCGTGACTCGAAAAACAAAACGAACTGTTTCAAAACACGCCAGTCTCTAAAAAGTTTGTTAAAAGTTGCTATTTTGCTTTATTGGACACGAGTTTGTGTTTTGTTTTTATTTTGTCCGTTTGGTGGGAAACCGCCATTAGATATTACATTTAATTTTAAAACAATTTTTACATATTTAATTTAATGTTATTAATTCAATGCATTACAATAACGAATTCACATTATTATGTTATTGGAAAACCTTATTGTAACATTTATTAATTTGATTTTATCTTTGTTATTCTTCTGATCATAAAATATAAATGATAACATTTATTATAACTGTAAATGAATAAATTCAAGCACTATAATTCCCTGACGCACGCCCTGGCTTAAATATTATCACTAGAACAACAGTGGTCCAACTAAGTTATAGCAATTCTTCCGCGTACAAGGACTACTAAGTGATATGGTATGCTGTTAATACTTGAGTTTCGTATACGATGTCTATTTATATAGTTTATGAGGTGGATATTATGTACGTTTATACATTTTAATCATGATTTGGGATTGCTCCTCGTAATATTCATAATGTTGATAATGTGTCTTGGTTTGTTTACTGCTACTGCATCTTTAAGTTAAATTTGGTTTAGTCTATCTATCTATCTATACAGCCCTTGTTGCCCATTTTTTCACGCTAGGCCTCCTCTTCCTTCTTCAACGTCTCTCTTTTGTAGGCAGTTTGTATCCACTTCTGGCCTGCTTGCTTTTTCAATTGTAACTATATGGTCTCCAGTGTATGATCATCTTATTTCATCTGTTGTCTTTCTGTCTTATGGTATGTCCAGCGGACTTCCACTTAAGTTTTGCTATCTGCGTTGATAGATCGGTCACTTTTGTTTTGTTGCGGATCCAAGTATTTCTTTTGTTTTTTTCCTACTTTAGTAGGAAAGTTTTCCGAAGCATACCCAAGCCAACCGTATCCTTCTCTTGATTTCTCCCGTCTGATTTTCTTTATTTAATTTAACTAGTTGTCCCAAATATACATATTCTTTTACTTGTTCTATAGTTGTTTGTGCAATTGTAATTATTAATTCTTCTAATTAATTAATACAGTTCGGCTAATGGATTAAGTCCATAGTCAAAAGAAACCAACAGCACACACACACACACACACACACACACACACACACACACACACACACACACACACACACACACACACACACACACACACACACACACACACAATTCTTTTGGTTGGTTGGTCATAATTTTCGTTTTATTATAATTCATTTGTAGACCTATTTTTGTTGATGCGCTCTTTACTTCATCCATCATATTTTGTTTTTTCCCTTTTATCTGTTATTAATACAATGTCGTCTGCATATCTCAAGTGATTCAAGTATTGGCCATTTATGTTAATACCCGGTTTTCCCCATTGTAATTTCCTCATAACGTCTTCCAAAGCTTGATTGAATAGTTTGGGTGATATAGTGCCACCCTGTCTGACTCCTCGCCGTATCTTAATAGGCTCCGTTTGTTCAATTATTTTAATAGATGTTGTTGCTTGATCATATATATTGGAAATTAAGTCAGTATATCTATAGTACATTCTTCAATTTGTAAAAAGTGCTTTACTGCCCAATATTCCACCTTATCGAATGCTTTTTCAAAGTCTACAAATGCCATATACATTGGGATTTGATACTCGTTGGCCTTTTAAATTAATATTTTTATCGTAAGCAGATGGTCGCTTGTATTGAATCCTTTTCTAAAACTGGCTTTCTACTTTTTACTAGAATTCTTAATAAAACCATGGACGTATAAACATAGATGGACACAGCAATCAGATATTTTTAACACACAATGTTTTGAAGCTTCGATAGAATGTGATGCTTCCGCAATGAGCATAAGCGGGCTTGAATTTTTACTCGCTGGTAATTATTCAGATTTTAAAAATTGGAAGTAGTAATAATGTATAAAAACACGTTCAAAGAATTAAAAAAAAACGAGCGTTTAACTATTAACAAACCACGTCTTTATAGAAAAATTAAAATACAATTTTATTTGCTTTAAAATTAATACAATTAAATATAGTTGAATTCAAGTTAAGTTTTTAATTGTATTAAAATAATGCTACAATAAAAAATCTTTATGTTTTCTCCTTAATTTGCTACCCAAATAGTTAGGTCGTCAATATTATTTGGAAACCTACATAGAAAAATAAATGAGTTCTATTTATTTCATTAATTTATTTGTATCCATGAGAAATATTAAATTAAAGAGGTACTAAACAGATCTTTTTTAATCAGATGATGTCTACTTTAAATTTATAAATGTCTACTAATTTCATGAACTCATATCTTATTCAATACATTAATGAACATGAATAAACCCAATGGCACGCCTATTAAAATGTAAATAAACACGCTTCTTCATTTCCTCATCTTTAATAATGTAAATTGTATGTACTTACAAATGAAATGAGAGATCGGGATGTAAATATTTCGTTTATTTTATTTCACTTTTCACAAATATCACTCAAAATACAGCCAAAATATCGAAAAATAACTTTTTCCCCATTTACTGTAAAAAGTAAACAAACATGGAACAGAATTTGAAGTTTGACGTAGATCCATAAGACAGAGAAATGTAAACAACCGTTGCCATTTATAAATAGTTTTCAGTGCTTCTACATATAAAATAATTGATTGATATCTATTATACGCTATTATTAAAAGAAAATGCACACTATGTGCACACTTGATATTTTGATTACAACTAAATATATTAATATAACCAATAAATTATTATTTTGGTTTGATAGCACCTGTAGAGTATAAAATACGGAGTAATATTTTCAGCGACTCGCGAATAAGAAATAAATAACTGAGTCCATCTGTGTTTATACGTCCATGAATAAAACCTTTTATTTTTTAAAGTTTCAATGAAAAGGCTAAGGCATATATGGCAGAGTTATTCAAAAAAGAGGGAGGAAACTTCGAGCAGATATCATGGACAGTTTTGTTGCATTCTTTTATTAGAAATGACTGGTCTAGACTTACTCCTTTTTTTGTTGTTTTCTATCATACCGTTTTACCTGCTGAATTGGATTTATTGTTATATTATTTGACATTTTAATAGCGAGAGAATTATCATTTCATTTCATCACGCAAATTTTGGATTTTAAATCATATCTTAAATCGAAAGCACTTCTGCTCGCTTTTTTAAAATCACTTAAACTATCCGAAGACCATTTTAGGATTATATTTTCACACACAGTTCCTGTTGCATAATATAATATTTTCAGTAAGATAATAAAATAGTTTAGAAGCCGAAAAAGAATTGTCAAAAAATATTCTGTGTTCAGAAGAAAATTCAAGAATTTTTAATAGATTTATAACAAAATCTTGCTCCAGCGTATGGACTAAACTGAAACAAATATCCATTTTGAGAGCAAAGGCACCACATTTTAAACAGGCCCCCTTGATAAACATTTTTACGTAGTGTCTACCAAAATAAGAAACCATTTCCTCGTCGATTCATAAATTTTGTGAAAATACACCAATCTGCAGAGTTCATTTATTTATTTTTTAAATTATGGGCAGACTTATCTTGCTTTTCGAGTTGACAATTATTAGATACATGTATATTTTTTTTATATTGAGAAATCTATTTCGACTCATGCAATTTTTAATCAATGGTTTTCTCTTGTCCTCATTACTTCTCCAATACATCTCCATGTGTGGCAAAATGTGATATCCAGACAAGATCGTCATAGCAATAAATCTCTTTAAATCAGATACTGCCACTGTAAAATCATGTCGATTGTTGTTCTTAGTATATTTTAAAGGACATTTTTAATCATGTCTAACAATTTCTCGTTAAAAAAATTATAACTTACTTCAACGGATGATGTACCCTAAATCTTGTCCTTTATGGGTTGTTTTTGAATGTGCTCTTGCGACTTAGTAAATTACTGTGTATAGATATAGGGTCTCTTTTGCTCTAGTTTGAACTATACTGACCAAATTTTGCTCTCTTTAGAGTATACTGGCTTGTAGAAGGTTCGATATAATTCTCTTCAGATTTACTTGTGTCAGCAACCAACAATTCGAATGCCCCGCAGTATCTTGAGGCTTAGCATGCTCTATAAGTAATAAAAAAAAGTTAGATAACAGTATTTAATATAATAATGCCTCTATAATATCTTTCAACAAAGCGTCATTTATTTCCTCCCCATCAACAAGCTCATAGATATCTGGTGGTATAATTACTGCATCAATTTCGGTCTCATTTTGAATTTTTTTAATAGCAACTTCCAATTCTTGAGTAGTAAGAGTTCTATTCCGATCACAATTATTTGTTTACTTATTTTTGCCAGAAGTTATTTTATTTTATCTGCAACAACACAGGAAAACACATGTATTTTTGTATTTTATGCTACAACGCTCTGGACAAGACTGAACTATTTAAATACTTATGGTTACGTAACCTGAGGACGATTATTTTGATGTTTCACGAAATAATGTTAAATAAATAGGTCAAACACTTGACTCCAGATAATTTGTGACATACTATAACAGGGCACTTGTACGCTTTTAAATATCAAAGAAATTGGTAGAACTACTCAAACATACTATGTTGGACAAATAATGTAAGACGAAAGCCTAAGAGCATTTAATAAACTTTTCCTCGGCAAATACCGTCCTTAGAAAGAAGGCGCGCTATCTTGTTTTATGTTTATCAGTGTAAGACACTGCTCTTACAATGTCGTTTTCAAACCCGTTAAAACTGTAAAGAATAAATCTTTTAGCAAAAAGCTGCTATCGCTTTGTTGTATTAAATTGGCCAAATATATGGCCTAGGAGGACAAATTCGTTAAACTTCCCGTGCTCAAATCGGTATCACTAAAGTGTTATGATCATTTCGGCCTATCCCAGTCATCGTCAGACACTTGGGCTGATACAAATTCAAACACGGAAAGTAGAACGAATGTCTCCTAAAGCTTAATTATAACACTTTAGTGATACCGATTCGAGCACGGGAAGTTTAACGAATTTGTCCTCCTAGGCCATATATTTGGCCAATTTAATACAACAAAGCGATAGCAGCTTTTTGCTAAAAGATTTATTCTTTACACATTTCGCATAGCCCAGAGGTAGAAAACGATGTGATTATATCGTTTTCGTTCACGGCCGCCAAAGCAGGTGGCGCCTCTGCTGGCAAACCACTGCAGTGGTGAAGCTTTAGGAGACATTCGTTCTACTTTCCGTGTTTGAATTTGTATCAGCCCAAGTGTCTGACGATGGCTGGGATAGGCCGAAATGATCATAACACTTTAGTGATACCGATTTGAGCACCGGAAGTTTAACGAATTTGTCTTCCTAGGCCATATATTTGGCCAATTTAATCCCGTTAAAACTGTTTATAAGTTACTAAATTTCACCGGACTATTTCTTTAGCAGCCGCATATGAAATTTCGTATGTCACCGGCTACTAGATGGATTATCGCCGGATGCATGCTCGTTAACTCATTTGTTAAGAGATGTTTTACGCTCTTGATAGGTCATTATTCATATGACAAGTGAATTGTATCTCCAGTTCGATTCAAAATACATATCGTCTTGTAATATATCTATTAGACAAATAATTCAGGGAGTCGGGTGTCAAGTGGTCAAGTGGGATCGATGTTAAAAGTTTTTGTTGTTCAGCTTTTTATTATGTAATAGGTTTGTTAATTTATTCTAGGAACTAACCTTTTATATATCGTATTTATATTAGTTTATAAGGATGTGTCGGCTTTTTTCTTCATCAGATTTGAACTAATGGTGAACAAAAATTCTTAATGAATGTCAGGGGCTGTAGGGGTGATCAAAGTTACAACATCACTACAAATCAGAGAAAAATACTTCGAATTATTGAGGCCAACAAGTCTAACAAGTAAACTAAGACAATATTTTGTCAGTTTTTGGCGCAGTAAAGCTGGAACAATTTTCCTACGAGAATAAATCCTGAGACAAGGGTTCTGGCCTTCTAATAGAAGGCTAGACGTACGGTTAGCTTTTATGTTTTATAAAAAATATATTTCAAAATTCCTAGTAATAGATCGAAGATACAGATCAAAAGTAAAGACCAAAGTTACGAAAAAGTTTCAAAGAAAAGCTGGAAGTAGCTATTCTCGAGATCAAAAACCCAATTTTTAAATAATGGTATTAACAGAAACCAACAAGATAAGAAAATCTACAGAAATGATCGACCATTACTCTCATATTTACGTTGGGATCCCAAAATAACAAGCAGCCAAAAGATGAGTGTCAGTAATTAACAAAAATATAAAATTAAACATAAACGATTGGAAAGAAAAGGAATCCTATGGGACTAGAGAATACCGAATTACTAATCCATAGATTCCAGGATGGAGTGATATAATACAAGAAATGGTTCAAAGAGAAAACGAACCAGTAAAAAGGTCAAGAAGAATATTTTGAAATAAATAGAAAAATGAAGCACGGATATATAGCTGGGATAATAAATGTAAAGCACCAATAGTAAGTATAAAAAAGCTGTGGAAAATGAGGCAGAAGGAGAGGTTTGTTCTAGAGATATGCATAAGTTCGGTTTCGGACTGAAATATGACCCAAAGAATAGTTTAAGCTACATAAAATCCTTACTATTAAACACAAACTTTGATAAATAACTAAAAAAAAGGAGAAATCGAATTGTCGAATGTGAATAAAGTTAAAAAACAGTTCAGTTTGATGACAACCAAGTTGTGTGCTCCTGATATAAAGAAGGTATTTAAAAAAAAATTAATTCCTTCGTGGTGCCCTTTTTCTACTTCATTTTTTACAACTACAATAAAATGAAAATATGCAATTCATGCAGTGAGAACATCAAATAACCGATGGACCAGAAGATTATTAGAATAACGGTTATGAGAAAATAAACGTAGCACATGATACTGATGATGAACTGGATGATGATTGCCTAGAATCGAGACACATGAAGCAGATTGAAAGAGTTTAATGTTTAATATTGGATAATAACGGCTTCATGATGATACTGATCCTGACCTGTGGATAGGAAAGATGATATTGATCAATCATCCAATTGTAGACTAGGGATGTGTAGTTCACCATCGAAATAGTTCTAATGAACGATTCTTTCAACTGAACTAATTGAACTGGTTCATTAATTTTCATAGAACTAGTTCACTGCGAACGATTTGCATTATAAATTATGTCTCGACTTTTAAAGAAGAAAATAATGAATGAATGAATTAGAACATATATTTATTATTTTGTGAATGGATGGACTAACTAGTTTAAACAAAATGCCGATTAGCCTCAGATAACAGATTCATAATTCTTATAAATGTGACAATACCATAAGGTCTTATCTTAATGTCATAATGGTTTGGATCTTATGCCCATGTATTGGCTTGGATGTTGCCATGCTGTGTTGTTTCTTGTATTGTAATTTTGAAATAAAAATTTAATTGTGGTTAAAATGATTGAGGCATTTACATAAAATATAATTTTATGTAAAAGTGAGAATGAAAATGTGATATTTAATGTTCCTAGAAAATTCACTGATTTTTTTTGTAAATGTTCTTTTAGAAATAACCTAATTATAAATACCTATTAGTTTAAATATACGTAAATATAAAAATAAATCATACTTGAACCATATTTATATTTAAAACGGTTAATAAAAAACAAATCTTAATAATTTTTTGCAAATAAAAACTAACCAATCATATAATAATTTAAACCATTTAAACCTAAACATACGATCGAAAGAAATAGTTCCGAACTACTTGTATGGTAGTGAACTAGTGAAAGACTGACTGAAAGAAAGAAATAGTTCCGAACTACTTGTACGGTAGTGAACTAGTGAAAGACTGACTGAAAGAAAGAAATAGTTCCGAACTACTTGTACGGTAGTGAACTAGTGAAAGACTGACTGAAAACCGAAGTAAACGGGCGGCCAGCGCCGAGCTTGTGTGATGATTGAGACGAGACATCTGGCAACCAGTTCTGTTAGGGTTGGAATTCGATGTCGGTCCTACAAAGAATTCTTTCGCGATCTAGTTCACTGAACTAGTTCATTTTTGTGAAAAAGTTCTGTTGAACTAGTTGGTCTAAAAGAACTAATAAGCACACTTCTATTGTAGACCAATATATCACTGCTTTATGTAATATCACAAGGTTTTAAAAACTGTACGACAGCAATGAATACTTATTAGTTTAAACTTGATAATTTCTTTATTGTCAGTTAAGTTTATGAAGGTAATAAAATGTAATAATGGCCGTTGTGTATCTTATCGTCAGAATCCAGAAGGCTTTTGAGAAGATCTCTCTTCTGCATTCTGTGACCTAAGTTGAGTCTTTGGTTGACATAAATTACTTATAAAAAATTTTGTAGATGTAAGTTTGGAGATACCAGCATCACAATGATCACGAGCTGTATCTTTAACAGAAAGCAGAATGTGAATTTGAGTGGTATGAAAACAGCAGAAAGGTTATAAATGCTGGAGTGCTTCAGGTATTAATTCTGACATATTGGCGAAGTGCAAGTACTTGGATGTGATACGAGAAACGATCGTGCGCGAGTAGCGGAGAAATCTTGCATTTTTTACTGCACATTTCATAGATTTCATAAATTCGTATTGTCAATTGTCATATATAATATTCGTTTGTTTATTTACACCTTCTGTCACTAAAGAAAATGGGATTTAGGAAATGCTGCGTTATAAATTGTAAAAATACAACAAAAAATTGTCAATTTAAGTTTTATTCGTTTCCAACTTCGTAGTACAAAGAGAAAAGTGGATTTATATCATAAAAAAACAAAAGTAACATAACCTAAATTATGCATTATTCTTGCGCCGGATTTTAAAGTCAGTTTGAAATAAATAATAAATAAAAGTTCACTTTTAAGTGTAAATTTTAGTTTCATAACACTCACTTAGACTCCATTTTAACCCAAAAATCAAGTTTAATGTTTAAATTTTATTTTTTTGAAGTTTACAAAAATGCATCAGGTTCAAGTTTTTCTGAAGATGCATTAAGATATATTCGCTGTCCAAAAGTTTACAAGGAAATAATTAATTGTTCAAACCAATATCAGGATATCATGGGCTTAACCTGCTAATTTATGCATTATTTATGGTAATTTTTTTTTCTTAATTCTTCCACATAGTTCTTCCATTCTTTTTTTGACATTTGCCACTACTAAAGCTTTTCCATTTGACTCAGTGCTTGGTTGAACAGTTATTTGGTGATTTACTTTCTCAAATCCAGTTTTTATTATTGCATCCATATTAACAGTAATGCTGTAATTTAATAATATATTTATTTGTATTTACACTACATAACGTTTACCTTTTGACATAACCTCAATCTTACTTTTTCTTCTTATTCTTTTTTGGGGCTACGTCCTTGACAGTTATCCGGTAACCTCGATCTAGTATGAAAAGGTAGTAAATTTTGCTGATTTACGACACCAGGTATCGCTGTTCCGAACTTGCACAGTCCCAATACTTAATCTTATTTACATACCGATGCACGTTATCGGCGTCATAGCCCGTGACGTCACATGATACCAACACGAAATATTTGGGCGGTAGGTGTGTTCTTTTTTAGAATCACTTGCCGAATATACTGGCTTTACAGCCACTAGACATATTTTATTATACACGCTTAGAAATAATATTTAAAGATTTTTATGAATGTTAACTTAAAGAAATACCCAATAATATTTTTTATTTAATTTGTATAAATGCATTATAAAGCGTTTTTATGAAGAACATTTGTTCGGAACGCACTGTAACTGTAATCGAACGAAGGTGAAATTTTGACATAAATTGGTAACGATTATTGGACAGTTGCGGTGTTGACACTTTTTGTACTTTATTATCTGAATTTTAAAGTAAATACCTCTTGTTTTATATTTTTACCTATTTAATAAAATCTGTTCTTTTTAGAACAAAATTGTGTGTTATATTTCAAAAATGCACGTAACAATTTAAATAGTCGTTTTAAAAAGATGGTAATACTTTTGCAATAATTATGTGACCTATTTGATTTAAGATGGAGTCAGGATTTTTTTATACTTCGGCAACTGTCAACTTCGATCTCTGGCGTTGATAATGACGTGCAACGGTATGTAAATTATTTATTTATTTTTTTTATTTTATTCCACAACAAACACATTTTACAAAATAAAATGTAATTACAAGTAGGGATTTTGACATTAGATATACCTACAAGCTAAGATAAAATGATTAAAGCAACTAAAAAGCTAGATTTAATTGCTTTGATGTTGGTGTTGAAGATATCTATGTCGCTATTTTTTTTTTAGTATCATATTGCACTGCCTCATCATGTTGTTAATGGGCGAGCAGTCTGTCTCACAAATAGAAAAAAACAGCCCTCTATGACTTAACCTTAAGTTAATCTTAGGTACCAAGAATTTTATATGGTTAATCAAGAATAAGCTTTTATATTTTAAATTATTCACAATATAATATACAAATAGCATTGCTTGCATTTTCGTCTCTGTTCCAATGTTACAAGTTTAAAAGTTTCAAGCATACTCCGGTAAGACACCAAGTATGGATACGAATTATATTTTCTAACATACAGATATCTTAAAAACCTTTTTTGTACCTTTTCAATTAAATCTATATTTACTTCTGCACGGGTGCCCAGACTACAGAAGCATACTCAAGATGTGGTCTTACCAAGGAATTATATAGTTTAATTATGCTATCTATCATCTTAAAATGTTTTGTGTTTCTAATTATAAATCCTAACATCCTAAAAGCCTTATTAGTAACAATGTGATAGTGATCATTAAAGTGCAAGCTTGCTGAAAATTCACACCAAGATCTTTACACACAGATTTTCTGGGCAATTCTCTATTATTGATACAATAAACCATTTTAATAAAGTTCCTGTTACGTGTGAAGGTCATAACTGAACACTTGTCAATATTTAGATCCATTCTATTTATCTGAAACCAATTAGATACTGTATTCAAATCTAGTTGTAATAGTTGGCAATCACATTGATCTTCTACAACTCTAAACATCTTAAAGTCATCTGCAAACATTAAACAAGTGGAAAATTTGAGACAACTAGAAAGATCATTTATAAAGCAAGCAAATAAGAGTGGTCCCAGGTTGCTGCCCTGAGGAACTCCAGAAGTTACGGAATATTCCTCTGAGAAAGAATTACCAACTCTAACTTGCTGACTTCTATCTGCTAGGTACGAATTCAAAAATGTTAATGCGTTAATAGAAAGGCCAAAGGTGCCCAGTTTTTTCTAGTAATAAACCATGATCAACCCTATCAAATGCTTTTGCACAATCAGTGAAGATTACATCCATTTGCCTCTTAGTATTTATGGCATCTGCAGTAGATTGCGTGAAAATACACAAATTTGTAAGTGTTGATCTATCTGGTAGAAATCCATGTTGATATTGATTAAAAGATTTGATAAAATGTTGTAATAAGTTGTTATATAAAATAGATTCAAATATTTTTGCCAAAGAATTTAAAATACTAATTGGTCTGTAATTTTTTACATCATTAATATTACCAGATTTAAAAATAGGAACTGTAATGGTATCTTTTAATTTTTTAGGAAAGGTTTTAGTTTTTAAAGCTAGATTAAATATTACCTGTAATGGTTCAACAAGTTGGTCAATACACCCCTTATAGATATAAGCAGGTAGATTATCTTTACGTGTACATTTCTTGGGTTTTAACTTTTTTACACTAGCTCTAATGTCTTCTTCAGTTATCTCATCAAACTCTAGAATACCATAAAACTTAGGTATCTTCATATCAGATGAAATGCTATAGACTGACTTAAAGTATATTGCAAAAGCATTAGAAACTTCATCAGAACCAGTGTAAATATTGTTGTCTAAATTAATTTCTGATGGTAAACCCCTTGAACTACTTCTGGATTTCACAAATGACCAAAAACTAGTTGGGTCCATGTTAACATTTGTTTCTACAGTGTCATGATATTTTATATACTCAGATTTTGTTTGTATTTTAATGGACTTCCTAAGACAGTTGTACTCATTCTGGATTTTGATATTAACATGTTCACCCTGCACTTGCCTATGTAGCTTGTTTTTCTTTTTGATTTTACAAATTAAATCTTTAGAAAAATATTTAGGAAAACTGTATTTACTATAACTATTGTTAGATTTTTGTCTTTTAGGTACTGCTTGTTCAATACATTCAAACATTTTATCATAGAAGGTTTGTATAGCAATATTTACATCATTGGAATGTTTTAATCCACCCCAGTTTATTGATCTAATTAGATTATACAACAGCAGAAAATCGCCCCTAGAGTAATCATATTCAAAAGATGAGTGAATTTTATGTTTATCGCTGTTGAGACCTTTGAGCTGCACTTTTTAAGTTAAGAGAAGGATGGTAGTTATCCTCCTGAACAAATGGATCACTACTTCTAGCACAAACTACATGAACATTGGATAGCACTAAATCTAACTTTCTACCCATATAATTTACTACTGAATTTATTTGATATAGACCACATATACTTAAAAACTGATTCAGTCTCAAGCTTTCTCACATGTGCCTAATACATAATTAGGTATATTAAAATCTCCAACAATAAAGACATCTACATTATCACAAACAATATTTTCAACATTTACTAAAAAGTTATTAAAAACTAACATAGAAACAGAAGGTGGAATATACACACATATTAATAATAAATTACATTTGTGGTATTTTATTTTTTACTACATAAACATTCAATTTCACTGTTAGTGTTAAAATTAATGTGTTCAAATACTATATTTTTCTTAACTGCAATAATCAACCCACCTCCACGAGTTTTATTGTTATCTCTATCTTTTCTTGCTACATTATACCGATTGTCAAACAGCTCACCATCCAGGATACTAGTATTTAACCATGATTCAGTAATTAAAATAATATCATGAGGTCATTAGATGAAGTATAGATGAATGTGGGACAATGATATTGCAGAGAATAAATTCCTTAATAAAATACAAACTGTAACAAGGCATTAAGAGATTTTATAAATACTAATTTTATTTTTACTCTTTACTTTAGAATATTTCAAAGTGTTATTTATATGAAAGAAAACAAAACACTTTGTTTTTTTTTTCAGCTGCTTTCATCCAATATTTCAAACGATTTGATAAATAAAATATCTGGTATTTTTATCCTTTATAGTTGCTTGATGTGAATCAAATTTCTAAAACGAAGTTTTACACCATCAAGGCAATAAAAATTAAAAACCAATAACAGTATTAATTTTTTATGTAAACTTTAGTGTCAAAAGAGGCACTTCGCAGCGAGTTGTAACCTCCGAACGCAATAACTTAATTAGTTGTTATCGGCGTCTAGTTGCATCCCTTGTCCGATGCCCGCAGCAAGAAGTAAGATGGAAGTCCAGTAGCAAGACCTGGTTTACCCACGCATTGATCAAGCTACGTGCTACAGGTGAGGCTTGGCTCAATTCAACAAGACTCGTAGGTAGTAGATGGTACAGGAAATGACAATTATTAGATTTGTATTTCAATTTACATAAATATGTTACCTAATCTAATCGCTAAAAATCAACCAAAAAAAGAATTAAATTAGTTAAAGTAAGAAAAGACAATATTTGTTATGAATTACACACAAAAGGTAGCCAACTAGAGGGGAACTAAATATTTCAGATAGAATTCTATCTCTTCTCCCCTACTTATTCATGGTATCGATATAGCTGGCTTTGTCATTCGTCTCTACATATCTCTATCTTGAATTTATCTTATATCTAATTTATACTACTATGTATAGTTTCCAATGTATAATGTACAACGTCTTTATTTGATCAGCGTTTTGGTTCTACCTCGTATCCGTTCATTTTTTTTTCAACCGCGCTATGTATTTCTAACCCCTTTTTATGATTTTCTATGGTTTCTTTAGTTTTTTTTATGTTTAAGTTGATTCTAATAGATGTTTTAGTAACGACACACATAGAAAATCTACAGTAAATAAAATACAGAGTAGATTATTATTATGTTCATGTCCCTGTATTGGCTCTTAACATGTACTCCCTTGGCTAAACTGGCAATTAAACTGAATAATCGGTTTGTTTACACCGAATATTATTTATTCATAAAAAAATTCTGCTTAATATTAGAAATGTAAATGAAATGTAAAACTAGGATGACTGTTTTGTAAATGTCCATGAATAGGTAAAAATAGAAAAGAAAAAATAAATTTAAAACCGGCATTTTTAGCACAGAGATATATACAAGTATACATGAAAGCAACAATCCTACTTCTTCTTTTTCTTCTTTCTGAGCTTTTCCGTTTACAGGGGTCGCTATTATTTACTCTTCGTCACCACTCATTTCTGATTTTTGAGTCTTCTTCACTTTAACCTTTCTCTCTCAAGTATTATGTCACACAGTCCTTCCACCTTCTCTTCAGTTTTCACCTACTTCTTCCATCATTTTCTGATAGCTCTATCCTTCGTCCCACATTGTATTTATATCTACGTCTTACATGGCCAAACCATTGCAGTCCTTCTTCTTGAATCTTTTTGAGACTATAGTCACCCCGGCCCTTTCCCTAATCAAGTCGTTGCTGATACTGTCCCTTTTAGTCATACACAACATCCACCGTAACATTTTCAGTTTAGCTACCTCCATTTTCTTTTCCTAAATCTTTTTTATAGGACACTTTATCACACTCTTGTATATCTCTCTTTTCAGCCTTTGTTCGATTTTTTGATCAGAAAATACCCGCTCATTGGCATCAAATGTAGCTCGTTTTTTTTTTGCCGCATTTCTTTACCAGCTGTCTCAAAGCAAACAGGGCATTCGTTGAGCTTCTTCCCTTATCTTTCTTTCGTTTAGACCTGTTATACCTCTTTCTAGCCTCTTTCTTCTCTCTAACCTTCTGTTGCACTTTATCGGTCCATCACCAAAAATCTTTGTATTTAGGAGGCTCTTTACCAGATGTTTTTCATAGCACTTCGTCTCCCACTTTAGTGTCCACCACAACTTTATTGTTGGCTTCATACCAGTCATTTACCGCATTTTTTTTCTCAAGCTCTTCAAGCACTCTACTCTCTAGGAGTCTTGCTAAATTATAATCCTTTAGCTTCCACCCTTCCACCACTTTACTTTCTGGTGTCCTATATGCTTGGTGTTGACACTCCATCCTTTATCACTTTACAGTTGGTAACCTCTATTAGCTAACGTCTTCTATACAGCACAAAATCTATCTTACTTTCCTTTCCGCCGCTACTATGGGTAACATACTGGTCTTCAATTTTCATAAAGAACGTATTAGTGACAGCTAAATCCCATGCCACTGCAAAGTCAATAACACTATTTCCTTCATCATTTCTTATTTTAATCCCCAAATCTCTGTGAACTCTTTTTCCTCTATTCTTTAATGCATGTTAAAAAAATCATACTTTTTCTTAAATTCTTTCAGTTCTTGGCACTGCTCATGTATCATTTCGTCTTTCAATTAATTTATTTTCTTTTAAATTAATTGATCGGTAACATTATACTTAACCGGATTTTTTTATTTTGAATGAGTTTCTTACATTAATTAATAATAGTATGTCTTCAATTATCCAGTCTTTATGTTTTCTTTTCTTTAGTTTTAAATTTTTACTTGTTGTTTTAATTATTGCTTGTTTTGCATTCTCTCACTTCTGATCAATGTTATAGCTATTTTAATTTAATTTTTATGTATTATGTAAATTTTTAGTAAGAGTTTTCACAGTTTTGTTTTCTTAGCACTTTAACTCCTGGCCTATTTATCCGCATAAGTTGTCACAGCCTGACCACTTTTTTTTCATGTTCTTTAATAAAATGCTCTATGTGTATGAGTTAATTCATATAACGACATTTTTTTTTTATTTAAAAAGGGCTTTGTAGGGTGAGTTTATTTTGATACAAGCAGTTCACCTAGACGACTTTTAATAATGTCATTATCCATAGCCTATATGTATTGAAATTGATACACATTATTTATGAAACTTTATTACGAAAAAACATCAAGCAAACATCTTAACAAATTATTTTAAATATACATTATGTGTTTTAAAAAAACAAATGTTACAAATAAATTTTTTTTTCTCTACATTCAGTGCCAGTACACCAAGTGTTGCACTGTTTGGAATTCTTAGATGCATGTGCGCGACCAAAGGATTTTGGCCAGTGTGCTGTAACATATAACACATCGTCCTCTTTTGTCATATTCTTTCAGCCTATGGTGTGTTTTTTGAGGGTTTGTAACATTATTGTCTTTGCAAATGGCAGTCACTAATTGTTCGCGAAATTGTGTTACATCCATTTTTATTGTTCAAAGCTTTGTTGTACAGAATTAAAGCATTCACTACGGCTATATTTGTCAATAGCTCTACTCCCACTTTCCGGTACCATGTTATACAACGTTTGATGGGATTACTGTAGGAAGCTTTTTGATTAGAGACGTCAATGTAAGATTTAACAGAATTATATTCTACTATTGTAGGCGGTTTTCTTTTTATTCCTGATTTTGTAACAACGTCGACCATTTCTGGACAAGATTTTGTAGTCAAAAATCTTACCTCTCTTTTGTCGATCCATTTTCTTATAATAACTTTTGTGTTGCTCTGCAGCACCATCATATCTCCTTTATTTAGCTTTGCTTCAAATACTGACTTAGGATTGTATTTCCTATTTTTACGAAGTGTTCCAATTAGATGAATATTATTATCATTTAGTTCGTGTGCCAAATTGACACTAGTGTAAAACTTGTCTGTAACCAAAGTTCTTCCTGAGTGTAGAAAAGGTTGCATTAATTCCATGACCACTAGGGATGCTAGTAATTGTTCCTTTGGTATTTTTTGCTTTCCGCCATAAATTTTTGCGTGATATGTGTAGCCGCCTTTTCCGCAGAGTTTGAAAACTTTTACGATATATTTATTACGTTTGCCAGGCATGTACTGTAAAAATGACAAACGTTCTCTAAAGGGAATCATCGATTCATTAATGCAAACGCATTTGCCTGGTACCAAACCAGATTGACAACTTTTATTGAACGCCTGCAACAATGGTTCAACATTGAACAATCTGGTTCTTCAGGACAAGCTTTCATTATCTAAAAAATGGAAGCAGCAAGAATAGCCTCAAATCTACACCTCGACATGTTTGTCGTCTTGTATATTGAGCAATGATGTATAAAAATAGTGCTCCAGTAATCTCGTAGTTGTAGTTTTGTATTCAAACCCATCCATATCAAAATTCCCAAAAATTTTATTTTTTCTTCTTTGTTAGTATCATTCCAGTTAGTGAAAATATGAATGTGTCTTAACGTTTTCACAATTTATAGTATCAATAATTTTTTGTTCGACAAATCGATTGTCTAAAATATCGAGTATTCCGTCTGTTAGGAGTAGTCTATAAAATATTAAAAGTGTATCATTTTCCCTACTTTCTACAATTGTACCAAAAGAAGTATTTTCATGTATAAACGACATTCACCACTCGACTTTTGATGGACTGAACATTTTATTTTTTTTTGTGTTCTTACCAAATCTTAAAAATACGAAAGTAGTATCATCTAAGTTAATACCAAGTTAGTGTGACAGTTTGTCTTAAGTTTGGGAATTCGCTGTTGTAACATCATTTAGAGAGTCGGTACAATAATGGTGGAAGCTTGACGAACTCCTATGATGTCACTGAATGGAGTTGTGAAATTTAAATATTATTGGCTTATATCTAGGGCAGGGGTGCACAAAATTGAACTGCTGGCGATCTACCTCAAGTATTTTTAGACTACTTACGATCGACTATGAGAGACTGCAAGTGTGTGTGATGCAGGGTTGTCGTACATACACGATACACCCTACCTACCTAGGTAGGGCGTACCGTAGCATATATAGATTATTAACTTTTCTGCACAAAATAGGAACATTATTTTAGTCAAGGTTTGGTTAGGTTTAGTTAGGTTCTTCTCTACAATATCAATGTAAAAAAACACACTAAATTATTAATTATGAGTTTATTTATGTTGCCTACAAAAACAAAGAGATTACGTGTTCAAACTTAACTAAGGAGTGGCTTTGATGTTGAAGCGTGGCACTGTCCTCAGCATATGTCCTCAGCATACTTTTCATAGGATGGTACGTAACCACTGAGTGCTAATCGCAAATGCCCTCAATTGAAGTGCGATTTGCCTTACATTCGGATATTTATCTTCAGATAATAAACGCCAGAAATTTGTATCAGATACTGTAGCTTTGAGATGTATATCTGATATAATCTGCACCAACTCATTTTCAACAAGAACATGAGTTCATATTAAACTGACTTGCTATTTCAGTAGCTAATTCCTCAATGTTTTTACATGAAAAAAGATTACTCATAAATGATGCTATATTTTCCAATTTACTGCAATCATAAAAACGCATTTCAAACTGACCCAAAATATTTGATAATTCAGCCTCAATACGTATCAAATTCAACTGAGGAATCCTTGCTTTCAAAGACGGAAAATGTTTCAGATCCTTTCTTTTCAGTTGATCTATCATAAGTTGCAATTTACTTTTGAATGCGTTCACTGCGCTAATCATCTCATAATAGTTTTCCTTAACCTTGAAGCTCCAAGTTAACGGTGTGTTAAGTGCATTGTGATGTCAGTCAAATATGCCAAATCATTTAGCCATTTTTCGTTTTTTAAAATCTGAGTGTCATCACCTCTTTCGTCTAGAAAAAGCTGTAATTTCGGTCAATACTTCTTGAAACCTTTCTAGGAATTTTCCGCGACTCAACCACCTGACGTCCGTGTGAAGAACTAAATCAGTGTGTTCAGCTGACTCCCTATCTTCCAACTGCAACTAAAAGAGCCACTGTTGCAAGCTACGTGCACGGATGGAATTCACAATTTTTGTTGCAATGCCCTTAATTTCCTCCGTGTTTAAAACTTTTGAACACAAAACTTGTTGATGTATAATGAAATGGAATGAAAAAAATGAAGGGAATTCTTCATTAGCTCGACACAATGCCACAAAACTGCTTTTGTGTTTCCAGTCATTGCTGATGCTCCATCGGTTGTAATGCACATTAATTTATATATTGGTAGCTCCTAGTTTTTTACAAAATTTAAGAAAACGTCATATATATCTTCGCCACGGGTCTTCCCCTTCAGAGAAATGATTGTCAAAAATTCTTCCTTTGCCAACATGTCCATTGAATACCATCCGAATAAAAATACACAGCTGAGCAGTGTCTGTCATATCGATGGATTCGTCGAACTGTAAAGAAAAGTATGTACATTCCATGATATCATGTTTTAGTTTATCTGCGATGTCTTGACTCATGACTTCAAGACGCTTGTGACAGTCGGACGAGATAGCTGAAGTTCTCTAATAGCAGACATGATTTCTGTTTTATTTTTAAAATCTCCAAATAAAGTCTCACCCGCTTCAATAAATGCTTCCTTCACCACCGATCCATCTTCAAATGGTTTCTTGTGTTTCGCCAAAAATATGAGATATTTTAAATGACGCGATCGTAGTAGCTTTTGATTGTTTGGCTGGTCTTGTGAACATGGATTGTTCTTTTTTCAAACAAGATATCAAATTACTTACTTTTCGTTTTCTTAATTCACTCTGTGGCGGAAAATCCTTTTCATAGTTTTTATGAACCGTTTTATGATGCCTCTCTAAGTTACCCACGCTAAGGTATTGCAACTGACGCACCACAAATAACACAATTGCACTTATCTCTCACCATAGAAAAGAAAATTTCTTCCTCCAATCCTTATTAAAATAATACGTTGTTAGATTTCTTCATTGCACTCATTTTCTCACTATTTAATAATTAAACTTTGTATCGACGTAGGATCGCTATCAAGTTACAATTCAGAATAACTCCAATTCCTGCAGGCGCAACATTTTTATCAGCGTGAACGAAAGTCTCGAATGTGCCCGTCAAACGCGCCGCCCGAAACTAGACTGTACTGTCTCTCGTCTAGAAACAAACACGGCTTTTCTTTGAACAAGTGCCGCGTGTTTCTTTGATAAAGCCACCTTTTGCGCAAGCAGTGTTATTTTATTACGTAATACATTTTTGTAGTTGATAGAATATCATCCCAAATTTGAATTAATAATTATAATAAATATTGAATAATAAAATAATTAGTTAATATATGTAAACTATAAAATATGCTGTGTGGGCAGTATTTTGTTGTCCCCACTTCTTTTAAATTGCAATGATGCTTAGTCAAGCATTCTATGTATTTGTATAGTTCAGTATTAATAAAAACGTTTAACTTTGCTGCAGTAGTTTAGTTACCTACCTACTTATTAAAATTTTTTTTCTTCTCGAGATCTACCCAAAAAGCACACGCGATCGACCAGTCGATCGCGATCGACCGTTTGAGCACCCTGTAGAGGATACAAACGAATTAGTTGGACAAGGGAATTTACAGTCTTAAATTCAGTAGTTTTATCAAAATTTAGGTAGGTATGCCAGATTTGATTCAAGTCTTTCTGGACGTCGAGAAATATGTATAGAGAGATTTTTCTCACATGGTCTAGGTTTCGTGTAATGTAAGGGACGATTTTAGAACGTAGTTTTTTCTGGATAGTTTAATTATAAGTTTAAAATAAGATTTCTTTCTAAGACTTTAGCGGTAGTGGAAGAATTATCGAGAGAAGATGTACATATTAAGAGTATTTATATTGGTATAGCCCAAAATTTCTATGGTCTAACTGGTAAGTAGGTTTTGTATGTTTTCAATAAAATTGATAGTGTGTAAAATAATTTATTAATTAAGCTCAGTATACTTTCGACATAATAAATGTCATCATCAGAGCTATCCTTAAATAACGTTAAGTTAAGTAATTTTTTTATAAAATACAATGACAGAAAAAACTTACGTCAATTAGGCAATAAATACTTCATAGAAGGAAAATTGTGGACAAACAACATATTAAAAAACAAATTATCGGGCTCATCTAGGCCACAGATCTTGGGTCTAAACCCTTATATATATGTATAATTCACATCAAATACTTAAAATAGAAAACATGGTTACTACATACAGCGACGACAACAGCCTGTTTTGACTCACATTTTTATGAAGTAAGATAAAGGCGGAAGATCGAATATACGGAAAATAAATCCGAGAGCGACCTCTGTATTTAAAATTATTAATTGAAAATTGAAAATGTCTAAACTGACGTCTGAAGGTTATTGATTAATTACTTTTAGTTACTATAGAATTTAAATTTAAAATAGTTTAAAATTGATAGTTAACGTGAAAATTTAAAATGTACATTTATCAAAAATATCAAAAAACAAAACTTTTAAAGTTTGGACCCAGTAGAAGAAAGTAGATGAAAACGAACCAAGGAGAAGTATCATTTGCCAAGTTAAGAGTTCAATAGCTATTATTGATTATCAATATTATTAATAAAATAAATAAAGAAGAAGAAAAATATCAAACATTTTCCACTTAGATGTAATCAATGAAAGAAAATTCAAGAAATTTTAAATTTTTTTTTTTATAAAGGTCAAAGCTTGATCAATCGATGGTTAATTGTATACTAAATGTATTATTAAAGAAACTTCTTAAAGATTGGATCAAACTTACAATTTAAGTTAATTTGATTGTTGACACAGTTCTGAGGATTCTTTTTCATTTCTCTACTGATTTCTAGATCTTCTAGTAAATTCATTTTTATTTAATTATTATTGGGTATACTGTGTAGGATCTTGCTATCTCTATGAGGGACTAAAACCATGCTTTGAAGCATGTATGTGATTCCCAAAAACTAGATTTATCAATCTTAGACAGATGTTCTTTAATGCGTATATCCAAGGTCGCATTGTTCTACCCACATAGGTCACCGGGCATTCACCACAGGATAATTTATAAATACCCACTTTTTAACGATTTGTTGATTTTGTCTTTAGTGTGAGAAAAAATAGATTTTGATATTTTTCTTACATTTGAAAGAAGTTTTAGATTAGGAATGTTATTTAAGATTCTGGCTATATTATCCGAGGGAATAACCTATGTACGTATTGATCGATAAATAACTGCCGAGTTAGAAATGTTATGGACAGTGTTGTATGCTAGTGATCTATTCCTTTTATTCCTTAATTTGTTGAGTATGTTATCAACCAAGAGCATGGGGTATAACCGGTTACTATAAGCAAGTTGTTTAATAATTTCTATTTCTGATTTAAAATTTGAATCTGACAGAGGTAAGCTAAGTAAACGATGGATATAGCAATAAAAGGAGGCCATTTTCTGTTGAAAAGGATGATTAGAAGATCTAGGGATGTTATGTCGAAAGTATACTCAGCTTAATTAATAAATTATTTTACACACTATCAATTTTATTGAAAACATACAAAACGTGCTTACCAGTTAGACCTATTTAGAAGTGTGTACAAGTCTTACAGTCTTTTTCAATTCAAAATTTAAATATCCCAGAATTACAGAAATCGAACACGCAAGTGGATAAAATCAATAAAATTGTATACAAATTTGTTCAGATTATTACATTAATAATTATAAATTACAAATGAAGGTAAAAGTGAGTATAGCGAGCCCGGGACTGTGCCAAAAGTAGTGGCTAGTGGCTCACCATCGCCGGTTGCAATCATCGCCCTACATGACCGTTCAGTGAACACTCATGTTCTCGCGCTTTAGATAAACCAATAAAAATAATCAACGGATGAGAATTTATGCAACTTTGCCACGGCTGCCTCCTTACTTACATCTTAATGCTCTTAAAACCCACTAATTGACAATTAAGGTCTGGATTCTTTCTTTATATATGGCCTCTCGAAGGCTGATAGCTTCGTGAAATGTAGTGGGAGAAGTATTAGCTTTGGATGAGGTCGTCGCAGAAAAACTGTCAAATGAAAACAGGGAACTACAATTTACTTCCTAATTACCCGAGCAGAGGTTTATTGCCAAGTGTCTGTAAATACTGAAGAAACTGATTTGCATTTTCAAACAAATAGACTTCTTCTTGAGCTTTTACTCCTTTCACGGTACTCGGCAATTATCCACTCTATTACAGTACTATAGAGAACTAACTGAACTGTCTTTCCGAGTTAAAACGTCAATCGGTAAATAAAAGAATTTTATTTCATTAAAAACTTTAATAAATAGGAGATATTACGTAGTTTCTTTTGAGAGCTTCAATTCAAGCTGACTTAATCCGAGACCAGGTCCAACAGGATCGTAATTACCAATAAGATAAGACGATTTTTAAGCCTTGCTAATCATATTTTTATCATTTTTTTATTAGAAAATATCGTTTATGTTCCAGTATTATTAGGTGAATTTCAAAACGTGACAATGGTTAATGTATATGCACCGACGGAAGAGGTTGATGAAGAAGACGTTGAAAGATTCTACGGAGAACTACAGGATGTATGTGATAAAATCCAAAGACACGATGCTGTTACAACGTTAGGCGATTTTACTGCTAAACTGGGGAAATAGGAAACGTTTGCAATTCTCGGCAATTTATCCACTCTATTACAGTACTATAGAGAACTAACTGAACTGTCTTTCCGAGTTAAATCGTCAATCGGTAATAAAAGGATTTTATTTCATTATTAAACTCTGGAAAAGAAACTATTACCTAATAACATTAATATAGACGAAGGAGCAAATGCCAGAGGAATGGACAGTTGACCTCATACAGCCAATATATAAAAAAGGAGATAAGAGGGAATGCCAGCATTATAGGGCCAATTACATTGCTAAATAAAATATACAAAATTCTTTCTGGTATAATCTACAATAGATTATTAGAATACTCCAAAAATATAATTGGTGATTATCAAAACGGATTCAGACCAAATAGAGCCACTACAGATAAACATATTCATACTAAGAACATATACAAGAAAAAGCTTATGAATACGACATAGACCTATATTATATGTATATAGACTTTAAACAAGCTTTTGATAGTGTGAAAAGAGACAGAATGCTGGAAGACCTTTGTAATCTAGGTATACCTAAGAAATACATCAGCCTCATAAAAATGACGTTGCAGGGTTCAAAAGCCGTAGTCAGAGTAGATGGAGAACTGACTCCCCTGTTTAACATCAACATGGGAGTAAGACAGGGAGATGAACTATCAACCATGCTATTCAACCTAGTTCTTGAGGCAGTCATCAGAAAAAAGTAATATAACCGGCCATATAAACACCAAATCAGTACAAATTACTGCATATGCAGACGATGTAGCCATCATTAGTAGGAATAAGCCACAACTAATGGAAGTGTTTAAACAAATTGATCCCAAAGCAAGAAAAAGAGGTCTCAAAATAAACGAAGCAAAAACGAAGTATATGACAGTCAAAAGAATAACTGACAATGAAAAATAATATCCCAATAGAAAACTATACTATCGAACGAGTGGATGCCTTTAAGGCAATGTAAGTAGCGAAATAATGCATGTATTTCCAGCGGGAATCGTACATACTATGCTAATAAAAGATTGATGACATCGAAAATTATTAGACAAAAAAACCAAAATGACTATCTACAGAACACTGATTAGACCCGTAGTAACCTATGGATGTGAAACTTGGGTAATGACGAAAAAAGATGAAGCCCAACTCAGAACATTCGAGAGAAAAATATTGAGGAAAGTATATGGCCCGGTACAAGAGGAAGATGGCACATGGAGAATCAGGAGAGAACGACGAGGTTAATGAGTTAAATGAATTTTATGACATTGTTAGATTTGTGAAAAGTCAAAGACTGTCATGGCTGGGACATGTGCAGAGACAAAACAATGCAAAAACAACAAAGAAAATGTTACAATGGAAGCCCATAGGAAGGCGAAAAAAAAGGAAGGCCGAGAACGAGATGGTTGGTATGACGTGGAAGTCGACCTGAAAACAATGAACATAAGACAATGGAGAAGAAGGGCACAAGAGAGATCTGAATGGAAGGACATAGTTAGACAGGCAAAGACCCATCCAGGGTTGTGATGCTCAAAGAAGAAGAAGATTATTTGGTTACTTTTATATTTGCTATAATTAAATATAAGCTTGTTGAAAATATACTTATTATTTAAGTATTAACTTTAAAGTTTACTGAATAAAGGAAAATTGACAGTTCTATAACAATATTTTAAAGTAAAAAACTTGGTTCATCATTTAATAGTCGAAAAATATTTTGGTGAATGGTTAATTCTTCCTAATAGCATTTGGTACCTTTATTAAATAATCCCACATACTAAAATCTCATAAATTATCGCACTGTGCCATCATTGCTATTTTTTCTCGCTATTTTCTATAGATTCCGATTGATAAAATTGTTAGTGACACTCTATTTGTAGGGAAATAAAAAATTGCCCTCGGTGTGTAACAAAAAGGGCTCTAACAAAGTGTCGGTCATCGATGTAAATCAATTGGAAGGGCGATTCCAACAAATAATCTGTCTTATTTGTCAGGATAATGTAAAAATAAGGGTCTGGACGAGAGAAAAAACTGACCATACGAGAGTCGCGAGGTTTCAGATGCTGTCACTTTCTTTTGATGTCGTTTTTTCCGGAGTTTTTATGGTGATTCATTCATTTATCAGTAAAAGTTTATTGAATTTTTTGTATTTTACTAAGTTTAAAAATAAAGACGAAATTGAAGATGAATATATGGTTTTTAATTAAGTGAGATATCACCGAAATATTTTATTCGTTTAAAAGGCCTCTCGATGCCAATAAATGTAAAGAATAATTAAGTTAACAATAATATTAATATATTCTAATAAAAAGATCAAGAGAAAGGAAGTTTTTGAAGATACTTTAGGGGGTTTACAAACAAAATTGTCAAGCATATCAGATATTAGTAAAGAGTAGATCATAAAACAAAAAAAAAATACATGGAGTAACTAAGCGTGAAATGATCAAATATACAGTTTTTTTCCTTAAATATGATGTTTTTTCTAATTTACTATATAGAGTACAGGCTTGGGTGCTTTTTTAGGCATCTGTATCATATAGCTGAACCCCTTCGAGATTAGACTACAGAATAGATTATCAAGTATTTTCCAGACAGAGATAGGAATCGATAGGAAGATTTCGTATATTTAGAACGATTTCCGTATATTTAGAACGTAGTGAAAATCTAAAACGTCAAAAATACACTTATTTTAAAATTGTGGCTCATTCCCATAAAAATAGTAATTTTTTTTAACTAAAGACACTGTAAAGTGTACTTACATTAAAATCTGGTCAGTAAGACTATTTATCAATTTGTTTCTTACTTAAATTACTAATGAAAACTTAAAATTAGGTGTCTACTCACTAGTAACTTTCCTATTATTTCTAATAACTAGCATTAAATTTAGCATGCATACTCGCACAACACTTTGCTCTGCTTTTTACTTACTCACTATACCAGTTCAAAAGGCTTTGTTCTTTTGAGCCTTCTCTCTAGGTTCGTATTGTCGAGGAGCAAATTTCTTGATTATCTGATTGACATCTTCCATCTTGAGGTCCCGGTAAAGATAGTTGTTCCTAACGTACCAAGGCGCATCCACGATGTTCCTTAGGACTTTATTCTGGAATACCTGCATTACTTTGATGTTACTAGACTTGGGACAGCCCCACAGTTGGCAACCATAGGTCCATACTGGCCTGAGTATTACTTTATCGATTAGGAGTTTTTTAATTATGGATAGAGAGAAATACCTTCCCCTCAACCAATACATTTTCTTGTAGCGGATGCCTAGTTCTTCTCTTTTCTTCTTCACGTGAGTTTTCCAGCGATGTTTCGCATCAAGAATAATCCCCAAGTACTTTGCTGATGTTGCAATAGGCACTTGGACATCATTTATTCTAATTGGAATATTATTAATTCTCTTATTGGTAAAATTTATATGGACTGATTTATTCTCATTCAGCTTAATTTTCCATTTTTTGGTCCATTCATGAATTTTATTTATTGAATTTTCCACGAGGAAACTAAGTTCCTGTAGCTGGCTGTACACCATATATCACAAAAAAATTTTGTGAAAATCCTTTATAAAAGGTATATTATAAAAATGCATCACAAACACATTGCAAAACGTTTTCGGATTAAACAATCCATCATCAGTGCAAACGGTTGTACATGCTAGTAGCCACCAAAATATATGGGTAAAAACCCTTTTGTTGTTATCAACAGGTCCTCGTAGACACTTCGTCTCAGGACCATTTTACTCATGTAGAGTCATACGCCGCCATGTTACCTATCCAACGGTAACTTAACCATCACAAATAAGTAATACTAATAATGTAAAACAACTTCAAATTTATAACATTTAAAGGGTTTTTACCCATATATTTTGGTGGCTACTAGCATGTACAACCGTTTGCACTGATGATGGATTGTTTAATCCGAAAACGTTTTGCAATGTGTTTGTGATAGCCCGTTTGAGGCATTTTTATATACCTTTTATAAAGGATTTTAACAAAATTTTTTTATTGAATTTTGTTGTTTTTCTGTAGCTTCTTTGATGGTGTCACTTACTGCTAAGACAGCAGTGTCATCTGCAAAGGTTGCTATGTTGTCGTCTTCTAGTTCAGGTATATCACACGTGTATATTAGGTATAGGACTGGGCCCAATACACTCCCTTATGGAACACCTGCTTCAATATCCTTGAGATCAGTGTATGCATCTTCTTGTTTAACTCTAAAATGTCTGTTCTCTAGATATGATTGTAATATATTTGAATATTGTTTAGGCATGAATGATTTAAGTTTATGTACCAAACCGTTATGCCAGACTTTATCAAACGCCTGTGCCACATTTAGGAAGGCTGCAGAACAGACTTTTCTTTTCTCTAATGATCTTTCAATTATAGCAGTTATTCTATGCACCTGGCCAATTGTCGAATGCTTATTTCTTAATCCAAATTAATGATCTGGAATTATTTTCTTTTCTTCAATTATTGGTAGGATTCTTCTCAGGAGGAGTTTTTCAAACACCTTGGACATCACAGGTAGGAGTGATATTGATCTATACGATGTCACCTCATTGAGGGGTTTCCCAGGCTTTGTTATCATGATCACTTCAGCTATCTTTTATAAATCTGGAACATATTGTAGTCTAAAGGCAGCATTTATTAAATTTGTTAATTGTACGATAGCTTTTCTTGGTAGATTTTTTAGCAGTCTTCCGGCAATGAGGTCATAACCTGGTGCTTTATTTGGGTCGATTTGTTCTTTAATTAACTCAGCTACTTCTTTTGGAGAAGTTGACTTGATATTCTCATCTATTTGCTTTGGTTCGGGCCAATCCTGATCATCGTCTTGGTCATCTTGCAACTTAAATGTGTTCTCTAGATGAGTGGCAAATCTCTCTGCCTTCTGCTGATTATTTCTGACCCAACTACCGTCTTCCAGTTTTATTGGAGAATAATGTAATATTGGCCTTTTAATTCTTTTTGTAGCTTTCCAAAGCGAGTACTCTGTGCTACTGGTCCTTTGTTAGCTTTTCCAGATAAGATTTAATAGATTTATTCTTAATTTTCTGGATTTCTCTTGTAAGTTGCTGGCTGGCATTGTTTAGGTTAGTTTTATTTCGAGGGGCTCTCGTTTGCTGCCATTTTCTTCTTAGTTTTCTTTTTTCTTTTATTAATTTACGAATTTCTTTAGGATAGTTATTCCCTTTAACTTTTGTTTTCAGTATGGGAGTGCAATACCATGCTGAATCTTGAATATCTTTGACAAATAAATCTAATTCTTGATCTATCTGTTCAACTGTCTTTAGTAGCATGGCTAAATTGATCTTTTCTTCAAGAGTTACTTTAAAACGTTCCCAGTCTGTGAGCTTATTAGTTAAGGTTGGGTTGTTCTCTTATCTAATATTCATATCATTCATGGTTAGAATTATGGGTGAATGATCGGAGTCCATATCCCATCGTTCACAAATGTCCAAGTAATTGGATGAGATATTTTTAATTATGAAGAAATCTATTAAATCTGGTATTTTATTCCTATCAGTTGGCCAATAAGTTGGCTTCCCTGTAGATATTACATCATTAATAAAAATAGTAATTGTACTGATAACTGTCACGTAAAGTAAAAACAAATAATTTGAGCATATATAAGATAAGTTTATGATCTATTTGATTGTTACAATTATGAGTGTAATTTAATAAGAAGCAAACTGCAGAAATACTTAAGCAAATACCTTCGTCGCAATATTTCAGAGCCATTACGTTTTCATGACAGCGCGAGCTTCTTCTCAGAGATAACGCCGAAACGTACTCACCGAAAACTTTCTACTTTCTCTAATCCCTGCTCCGGAACAGACTCCCGAATCAACACATTAAAAGCAATTAATGAGAGCCTCGCGAAGAAATCCCCGAGGATCACGCGAGTTATGTTTGTATTTAAATTTGTTGTAATCGGAGAAAACGTCCTGAATTTTTGCTCTTTGCTCGTTGCGCCCGGTTAATCCCGCCACTCAATGACCCGTCCCGGAACGTGACCTTTCGCCCTCCTGAACTTACCAGCAGGAGACGATGCCGATGTGAAGAGACTTACTTTATTGGATACTTAAAAGAACTCGCCCTTGTTAACTTTTTAATGGATTTTTCGTAATAGACGCTTAATTTGTTTAACGGCAGATACAGTTTTCTTATATTTTATGTAATACATATTTTAATTAACAAGTGTAGATTTAATATTACATGGTAATAGGGAACTGGGGTCATGGAGACCCATAAGCCCATTTACAAGAAAAATTAAATGATATATATATATTATATATATATATATATATATATATATATATATATATATATATATATATAATAGCACTACGAGCCTAGTAGGCCCATGGCTTAAGATGTTATTGTTTTCCATTTCTTCCTATTAGTAGCCTTGTCCTTCCATTTTTCTATTCCCAGTGTTTCTAGGTCTTTCTCTACTTCTTGCTTCCATCTATTTTTCGGCCTTCCTCTCCTTTTTTTTGTACCAATTGTATGCATCAGAATCATTTTTGGTACTCGAGAATTTGTCATTATTTCTATGTGCCCTAGCCACCTGAGTCTCTGAGCCTTTACTACTCCCACTATACTAGGATTCTTGTACATATCTTCTAATTCTTGATTTGTTCTTCTTTTCCATGTATTGTCTACTATCTTGCCTCCAAATATCTTTCTCAAAACCTTCTTTCCCATATTTCGAGCATACCTGTTTCGCCTTTGTTCAGTGTCCACACTTCACTGGCGTAGGTTACGACTGATTGTATAACTGTTTTGTAAATCCCTATTTTGGCATTCCTAGATATCTGTTTACTTTTTAATAGCCTGTTTAATGAGTACACGCATCGGTTTCCTGCCATTATTCTTGATTGTAGCTCCTCTCTAATATTTGGTTTGCATGTGAACATCGACCCCAGAAAGGTAAATCTTCCGCTGCTTCAAATATATATGCTTTTTCACCCTCTACTTCTATTTTTTTTGTTCACTGTCATCTATCAATTCCATGTATTTTGTCTTACTTTCGTTGATGGCTAAGCCTATTTTCTTTGCACTCATATCTAGCCTCTTTACTACTTCTTGTAGCTCCCATTTGCTTCGTGCCAGTATTACTACATCGTCAGCAAAGGCTAGACATTGGTGCTTTTTTTGGTATAACAATCCCTCTTTGTTGACATTTGCATCTCGTATGACCTTCTCCAAACACAAGCTGAATAGTATCGATGATAGGGGATCTCCTTGCCTTACTCCTTCACTGACTTTAAATTTTTCCGACATTATATTATTTATTTTAACTCTGCTCTCAGTCTTGGACAACGTTATTTGTATCATTCTTATAAGTTTTTCTACTGATACCCAATTCTTCTAGTGCTTTGCTCATTTGGTTCTGTTTTATTCTATCGTACGCTTGTTTGAAATCAATGAAGAGGACCCTTGTCGGCAGATTGTGTTGGTAACTTTCCGCTTGCAATTCTCTGAGCGTAAATATCTGATCTGTTGTACTTCTACCAGGTCTGAAGCCACATTGGTACTCGCCGACAATGTTTTCTATCACTCCTGCCAATTTGTCCTTTATACACGCTGCAAGAATTTTGTATGCAAAGCACGTGGTGTTCGTGTGTAATAAGGTATAAAAAAAGCGCTTGTATCATTCCATCATCAGTTTAATAAAAAGTTGTTGAAAAAAAACAATTGTATGGCCACATAAAAAACATTGGATGGACATCCGGATTTAAAAGTAATCTTTATGGTATTTATTAAGGTAAATGCAATAGACTCTTAAATTGTGTATTAATAAAAAATGAAAATGGGGGCATCTTATATGACCCCCTGTAGCTGGTGAGGTTTTATCGACTTACATTACCTCTGACCTGTGTTGGAGTCTAGGGCTAACAGATCATCAGTCCTCTGTACGTTCTTTATACATTTTCGGTCTTCTCTCTCTATTAGGACATGGTCAATTTGATTTAATGTTTTTCCATCTGGGGATCGCCATGTTGCTTTGTAGATGGTTTTCCTCTCGAAATATGTACTCATTACTAGCATATTTTTTTCTTTGGCAAAATCTATCAGAAACTGGCCCGTTCTCATTACTTTCTTCGTGTTTGCTAAATTTTCCTATAGTTGTTCTATACATTTCTTCTTTTCCTATCTTTGCATTTACGTCTCCCAGTACTACTTTAATGTCATATCTTGGAATACTTTCAAATACCCTATTAACTTCATAGTAGAAATCCTCTTTTACTAAAATTAAATTAAATGATACATTACAAAATAATTTGTTACGCAAATTAACTATGAAATAGTAAATGGTATACAATATTGTTCTGTTAAAAAACATGTAACAGTCTAGTTGGTTTTTAAAAGAATTTATAGATGGGGAATTTATAATTTTCGTTGGGAGACTGTTCCATATACTAAAAATACGATTACACAGAAAATATTGGGGTCTTGTCCATGAAAAGGATTCCTTCTTCAGTTTTAAACTGTGTCCACGTAGTCTGCTGCGATGATCTAAAATAAACATTTGGACATTTTGGAGAAGAGTTCTATCGCGCACTAATTCTGGGCACTAAACTCTTCCACATTACTGCAGTAGGGGTCGGACATAAGTGTTATACAAACGAATAGAACCAGAAAAGGATATTTTTGTAAAAGTCTTATTAAGTAGGTATAATTTACTATTGTCTTGTTTATTCAAAAGTGGGTCAGTAAATATCTTTGTATCTGTCTGCGTAGAAAGCTTTCCTGGATATGATATGAGAATCAAGATCACTAACATACATCACAAATAGTAGTGGACCCAAAACAGATCCTTGTGGCACACGACTTAAAACTGGTTTTTTAGATGACAGCGATTTGCCATCTCTAACACAAAACTCCGTTTCTTACTTACTCCGTGGCGTTACAACCCTTCGTGGACTTTAGCCGACTCGACAATATGCCTCCACTGTTTTCTGTTTTAAGCAACCTTCATCCAATTCTTCAGGCCCATACTGCTTAGGTCTTTTGCTATATTATCTTGCCACCGGAGACGAGGGCGTCCGCGTGGTCTGCTTCCAGTGGGGACTTCCTTCCACACCAGTCTTACTGTTTGTTCGTCAGAATGTCTTCTGAGGTGTCCTGCACATTGAAGTATTCTGGACTTTATTTCTTTTATGATGTTGGCGTCTGAATAAAGTTCTTCAAGCTCTTTGTTAGTTTTTATTCTATATTGTCCTGATGCTTTATCCAGCACAAGACCAAAGATCTTCCTTAGGATTTCTTTTTCCTAAACACATATTCTCTCTTCGTTTACCTTTGTTATTGTCCACGTTTCGCTTTCATACATCACAACGGGTAGTATAATTATTTTATATACCTGTATCTTCGAACGTCGTGTTAGTTGTTTTAATTTTATAAGGTTTTGGAGGGCAAAAACATCTGTTGGCGGCCTGAATCCTGTTGTTTATTTGTTGTGATCCGTTATTGTCTTCATATATTGCTGTTCCAAGATACTTGAATTCTCTAACTTGTTCAAAGTTAAAGTCATCGATGGTGATGTTCTGACCGATTTTGTCTCTGCTTTGGTTATTGCGGCTCATATACATATATTTCGTCTTGTTTTCGTTGATTTGGAGCCCCATCTATTCTGCTTCCTTCTGGAACCTCACGAAAGTCTCCCTTATCTTTAATCGTGTGTTTCCTATTGGATCTATATCGTCTGCAAATGCCAGTAGTAAGTTTGGTCCTCCTCTATAAAATACTGTATTTGGTTTTTCGATTCTTGCACTTCTGATTATGTGCTCCAGAGTTGAAGAGTTGTGGTGAAAGTGCATCTCCCTGTTTTAGTCCATTGTTTATTTCAAATGTCTCCGAGTATTGTTGTCCAACTCTCACCTCACATCGTAACCGTTTCATACACATCCGTATCAACCTGACTAGTTTTTTTGAAAAGCCAAGTTCCTGGATCGCTGTCCACAGTCTGTCCCTATATACTCTTTCAAATGCTTATTTAAAATCTATGAACATCTGATGAAGCTTACGATCAACCTACCAGCTTTTTTTTTATTATCTGTTTTATTGTAAATATCTGATCAATAGTAGAGCGGCCCGGTCTAAATCCGCATTGATAATCTCCAACGATTTCTTCTGTGTATGTTTTGGTTCTTTCTAGCAAGATGTTTGCAAGGATTTTGTAGGTGGTGTTTAGGAGTGTTATTCCCCTGTAGTTATAACATTGCTTACACAAAGCTCCAGATTTGTTAAAAAATCATGAATTTGCCCAAGAAGTTGTCCGCGAATGACAAAGTATTTTCTTTGTCATTCAAATTTTCTTCTTGGTACCTGATTAAATGCTTTTGCAAAGTCTAGATAATATATAACATCTATAGGTCGTTTTTTATCCAATGCTGCTGTTCATTCATTAACACATCACAGTAAATTAGTCATGGTTGATCGACTTTTCACAAATCCATGTTGTTGTAGAGGAATAATTTTTTCTCGAAGCAAAAATTCTGAAAGAGACTCTGTGATAATTGATTCCATAACTTTACAAATAACAGATGTAAGGCTTATTGGGCTATAATTATTGGGATCTAACTTATTTTCTTTTTTAAATATAGGTGTTACCGAGGCATTCTTCCAAATTCGAGGCAAAGAGTGTGCATTAAAAGATGCTGGAGTGGTAAGAAACTGGGTACAAGCGGCCCAGTATAGACAACAATATAAGAAATTAAGGGATGCCTTTTTACAGCAGTGGACTGATTGGCCTATGAATGAAATCATTCTATATTTAGCTAGCAAATACGGAAACAAAAATTTGGTTGATTTACTTGATACGTGAACACAGGATGCACCACAGAGAGGCGAATTAGCCTTGCACGTTCTTTTGCCAACATAAACTTTAGTTTTTTCGATAGCACTCTTTTGCCTCGTCTTTCCCTCCTTCTCTTTCTAACACAACTATGAAGACTGGCCTGCCTTTTCTCTCGAAACCTCGAAATACTCTCTTCCTTTTCTAAACACTAGCTTCTCGTGGCGTTTAACGTGTTAATACCCTCCTCCCTATATATACTTTTATCACTGTTATATTTTTTGTAGCACTCCCACCATAACAATAAAAAGATTGAAGACAAGCGCTCGAGGTCGAATTAGATTTTAACCGAAAACCTTTTGTTTCAATATAAAACAAGGAGTAAAAAGTCTTAGCATGACCGAAAAAAGTAAATACAACTGTTGGAAATAAAATGTCAGTGGCCCCCAATGATTTATGAAGCCATAACGACAAGAGTGCACCTTTAGTTGAAAACCGAGTCGTTCAAAGTGGTCATTAAGATATGGCCGCGATAGGAAGTGGCCGTGTGGACCGGAAATACGGACCTGAACGCCGTGAAGATTCACTATCAGATATTTCGGGTCGCTAATAGCATTTTAAAACACCTGTCCCTTAACTACTCCGTCGTTGTTACGACAAACCTGTTCCGTCGCTGTACTTTTTAATTAAAAAAATTGAACGTTGTCGGTACTGTCTCTAGTTCTTAAGCGCCAAAGGGAAGTAAGTTTTCTTAATTTTTACCAGTCATCATCATCGACGCTGTGTAATCCGATTGAATTAACGGATATAACACTTACACTCCCGCGTAATATCCTATTTTGAGGTGAATTGATCCTCTTTCTTCGTTTTGGTCAAATAAATAGTCGCTCGACTTACTGATTGGTGTAAGTTTGGTGCGAAGTACAACAACCTCTGTTGTTGTTTTTTTTTCAAAACTTAATTTTCAGTTTATAAAGAAATGACAGAAGAAACAAATATGTAGTATCGTTTTTCTTCTTTTTCTTCTTGAAGGGTCGTCCATAATAGTTGGGTCAGTTGGTAGCCCCATTGTTCTTAGATCTGACCATATATTGTTTCTACATCGCATTCGTGGACGTCCTAAGAACCTTCTTCCTGTGGGGGCTTCCTACCATATTAACTTGGCAAGGCGGTTATTAGGGACTCTATGGACATGGACAGCCCAGCCCATCTTATACGTTGGGATTTAATCTTTTGAACTATGTCGCTCGCTCTATACATCTGCTTGACCTCAGCATTTGTTCTCATTCGGTATTGGTTGCTATTAATGTCGTGATAAGACCAAAGATTCTTCTGAGGATTTTCCTCTTGAAACATTTAAGTTTTCTTTCAGTTTCTTTCGTCCGGGTCCACGTCTCACACCCATACATGAGCACCGGTCTTCTTCTTCTTTGAGTGCCTCTCCTATCGGAGCTTGGATATCATTATGGCGATTCTAATTTTATTTGCTGCTGTTTTGAATAATTCGTTGGTGGTACAGCCAAACCACTCTCTTAATTTTCTAATCCAGGACATTCTTCTACAGCCTAGATTTTTGCGTCCTTGGATTTTTCCATGCATTATATTTTGTAGGAATATGTACTTTTGTCCTCTCATCAGATGGCCTAAGTATTCAAGTTTTCTATTTTTTATATTCAGGATAATAATAATTTTCACTTTAAAGAATGTCAAGTTATAATTTAAATTTGACGTGTTTTGGGGATTTTTTATAAATATGCACAGTAACCTAAATAATGAATTAATTCCATTGGGCTTTTACACAATGTAAAATTTTGGATTATTCCCAACAAAAAAAGTAAACTGCTCCTTCAGTTTAAAAATAGTAAACTTAATAATGATTATCAGTATCGTAATCAATATCGACCTTATATAAACTACATGTTGTTACATCTAGACCTTTAATGAATTATTTATAGTTAATAATTGAATAGTAAAAGATTTTTGGTCCGTAACTTTAACCTTCAACAGGTTGCACAAGGGTAGTATTTGAATTATAATCTGGAATCCTCGATAAATATATTAGCAATAAATCCAGCGGTTAGTGCTTAATTAAAATGGAAAACAAATGATTATGGAAATCAAAAGCACTAGCGCCATTAAGAATGTTAAACGTTAGGTATAAAATTTGAAAAATTTCAATGTATGCAAAATATAGAATTATACCAGCGCTTAAGCTAATAATTTCTCACCTTTTTATGTGCATAATCATTAAGGTGTTACATTACAGTAGCTGTGTATTTTATAGGCTGGAATCTACAATTACGTGCGATTGTTGTGTACGACAGGAAAGAACGGTAGTACAGTCAAAGCGTAGTACAGTTATAATTGGAAAGAAGTTAAACGATCATTCATCTTTTTGATTCGCAAAATTTCTTTGAGAGTAAAAAGTACAGTTCTTGTTCTTATTTTTCCTCTATTTATTTCAACTAATTTAACAATTTTTCAAATGCTTTGCAATCTTTCCTTTGTTCGTTCTCTTAACTCTTTAACGCTTTCTGGTAGCTATACATACCACAAGCTATTACGGCTTATTTTGTCACCAGAGTTGCGGTAAAAACAATCCTTATAGGCGCAGTCGATACACTGAATGCTTGCTGTTAGATACGAATACCGAAAATCTGTATATGCAATCACGTGCTTTTCACAAAACTCATATAATAAGCTACCAGCGCGCTTTTCTGCAATAGTCTATGTGAAAAATCATTCAATTTTATTTTTGTTTTTGCACACGTGTCATTTGGAATATAACACTTAGACACAAATTGAAATTAAGTGTCAAGTGTACTTTTTTTATTATTTTTAACTAGTAGACAATTCTTTTAAATGCGCACAAAATTCATTGTTTCCATTTATTCTAGCATACAAAAAAAAATTATTTCTTAGTTTTGAAACTTACTCCACTTATTAAACAATATCGTGACAACAAATTTCTATAAAAATATTGTTATTTGAGATTAGCGCTAGGAAAATATTTTTAAACATTTTAAGGATTATATCAAATTAAAGGTTATTTTTTCAGATACTAAACCAAAAAAGTCTCGAGGTCATAGTTTACGCACAATAATAATATTTATGCGGATACAATAAAGTAAAGTTTAATATTTGCTATACAAGGTTCTACAAGGCCTTAAACTATTTATTAGGCCTATGTGTTTGTTATAAGAGTTTTTCATTACATTATGTACGTTTTTTTAGATGTCTGAAAATCGACCGCTTAGAGAAGCTGTACTGCAGTGTATAGCAGACTATTTAAGTGATAAAGAGTATTGTCTTTCTGAATTTAATAGCGATGAGGATGCGGACGATAATTTTTCTAAAACAAGCTCAATTTCCAGAACTCCGTCACGATCTTCGACTACTGGTATCAACAGCCAGCTGACATGTTTCAGTACTTCAATACAGCACTTGAAAAGAGTGCGCCAATGTACTCTTACAAGAAAAACAAATAATTGTAGCGGAAACGAAGATTTTGATGATTCGGACCAAGATCTTAATGGATCCAGATGATGGATTTGGTTTCAAGCACAAAAACCTGGCTGGGTTATTTCCTAAAATATTTTTTGTGATGAAAAAGACGAGACGGATAACGTTAACATTACCTTAAGCAACAAATTCCTTAACCCCTGAAGATAAAGACGAAAAATTGGAACAAGCTCTTGTTCTTTTAAAGCAATCTTGTGTGTGGTTCAAGAAAAACGTCCCTAATCTCCTTTTCAAATCATTTGATTTTACTGAGTCTTCAACCGGCAATGTTGACATTAATTTAAGTAAGCTAATCGATTTCTTCAGAGTTTTCTTTAGTGAGAGTATTTGTCAAACAATTGCCAAAGAATCGAACCTCTACGCTATCCAGAAGAATATAAAGGATATAGAAGAACTCGATGCTTTCTTAGAATTGCTTATATTCACGGGGTTCTACAGCCTTTCATTAATTAAGATCATTCTGGTCTAGTAATGAAAACTTCCATGTTAAACGTGTGACTAAATTATTTACATCAGAAAGGTTCCTGAAAGTCTTTTTAAATCTAAACAATAATGAAAATATGCCCCAACCGAAAACCAAAGAGTTTAATAGGCTCTGCAAACTTAGAACACTCATTAACCATCTTTTAGAGACCGTTCAAAATGCTTTTACGCCATATAAACACCTATCTAGTAACTAAAACATGTGTGCTTTTAAAAGGTGTATATCAACAAAACCGTACATGCCAATGAAATCAATAAAAAGTGCCTAAAAAATCAACATCAAAAGGGCGTTAATTAGATTGGAGCTTCGAAGGAGATGACCCTTAGCTACCTGAATAGCTATTTCCTAGTTCCGTACAAGATCGATGATATAATTCGAAGTGTGGAGAAAAGAAAAAAATAAAACAAAGACCAGAAAGCACCGAAATTGTGGGTAGGAGCCTTACGAGAGCCTTTGAGCACCAGAGAACCTGAATAGCAGTATAATATAGAAAGTTATCTAACCAACAACTATGGTGTAAATATTAGTAGCTGTCAATAAAGCCATAATTTTTACTCCACAACTTCAACATTTTATTGTACTTACCATCGTCGGTCAAGAAGAATCGGGCAAAAGGGCATTACAAAATGATTCGATCCTTATAACTACATTCGAATCTGCCCATTGGTTTGGGCATTAGCATGTGCTAAAACGGGATACCTTCTAAATTTTCAAATATATCAAGAAAAAGCCACTGAATCAACGTCCGATATGTGAATCGCTTATTTATGAAAGGCCTCTTGTCACAAAATGTAAATTTTGGAAAACAAGAAAAAACTGTTTAGTTTTATAAAAAACGATTTTATACTTTTTTGATTTTTCGAAACATTTTAAGAACCTTAAAACTCAAAAATAAATCATGTTAGTTACACTTTTAAAATCAATATTATATTTTTTTTAATATTAAAAATAGCTGACAAAAGGCCTTTCATAAACAAAACTGTTGTTTTACGGGAAAAGTTTTGATTGGTGGATGAATTTACACTGTGTTTATTTATAATTAATGTTACTTTATTAAAACAGTTCTAAGACAATACAATTAGCTACAATTAATTGCCATTTTATACATTTTGGCTCATTTTTTCGTTGCAACTCTAGGCCATTGGGCAAGCTGCAAAAGTTTCTTCAGGTCATTAATTTTTTCTTAATGAATTAGTACCTTTAATTCATGGGTTTTTCTTGCTAATGAAGAAGGGGAGGATGGCTCAGCAATAGACAGTGGATTAGATAATAATTCGAAGGTTTTGCTAATAAATCCACCTATGAAATCAAATACAACAACCACTCCTTTTTTAAATCTTTCGCAAGTAAATTCATGGTAGGAAGAAATAGTAAACCTTTCTTTTTTTTGTTTTTCTTAATTTTACTTTCTTCTAAAACAGTAGTTTTTTGTAAAATTTGGGCCACTAACTTTGAAAGTTCAAAACATTTGCATTTTCCACTAAATCCCCAGTAAATTTTCTCTGTTTTGTAGATGAACGTACTATTTCTGTTTTATCTTTCAAAGTGTAGAATTTATCATGTTCCCTTAGGTTTTGTTTTACAATGCCGAAGACCCTGTCACATGGTAAATACGAGTGATCCCTTATTGGAAGTCTATGGACAACTTTTTTGAATATTCCACTATCTGTAAGTTACATTAAAAACCTAATCATCGTATGATTTTTATTTTGTCTTGTACAGTTGTCATTGATAAGTACAATTCATCTACATTAGCTGGAACATTCTCGTCAATACACTTCTTCAAGAAAGAGTAAACTTCATTACCTCCTTTGTTTTCAAACTTCCACAAAATTTATTTTAAATCTTATCACTACAGCTGTTTCGGCTGATTGCCTTTCTCAAGTGATCTATTTTTGGCTTAAGTTTACCAGAGAAAGGCAATCAGCCGAAACAGCTGTAGTGATAAGATTTAACATAAATTTTGTGGAAGTTTGAAAACAAAGTTTTCAGTGTTTTATTGTTACATAAAATGAATTTCCATCAAGTAACGGTCGAATCCATCAATTCATTACTTCCCTTTCCAGCAACTCCCTGGTGGTATAAATAAAATGTGGCAGTGTCATTATTACTGTAGTGTATGCCAAACGGATAGACGGACAGTTGTCTAAGGTAGTATATTTCCTGCACTGGAATTGTGAGAAGCGATATGTTTGCCATACAACCAAACATCGATTCTTTCGTCTGTCGAAGGGATGAATAAAACTTTTTACTATACTTCACGTTTAAGTCGATATATTTCTCTTGGAACAAATTGAACATTTTTTTAATGTCCAGCTTAGCATCTAGAGATTTTATTTCATTAGAAGAATAGTGACTTGTTTTCAGTAGAAATGACTGAATGTGTTCTTTTACAAGATCCGTATTATCAGTTGAAAGGTCCTCGATTATTCTGTTGGCCTCTTAAACCTCTAGGAGATTTACCTTTTACAAAATGATCTTGCAGTCTTCTTACTCTTTTTTTACCAATACCGTGCAGACTTAAAAAAGCCTTTTTGCAGATGTTGATCCTTTTCTCACGAAGCAAGGCATAGAATTTAAAAGAACTTTTGGGCATAGAACAAAATGTTTGGGCTTAAAAAAATCTTCAGCTTCATCTTCGGAAGTGTTTTGTTTTAATCTTGACCTCCTCTTCCGTACGGGCCCTAATTCTATTAAGGACTGGTAAAAAAGGTCTTGTTCATTTTTGTTTACAAAGTTTGCCCCTCTGCATAAAATTTCAACTTCGTCCTATTCACATAACTTCTCGAAACATCTCAATCTGCATCTGCAACATTTGAAAAAGTTAACTATAAATAAATATAAATAAATATAATATAAACGTAACTTACGAGCATGGTAATCCTGTTTTGAGTGGTTCAACATTTCCTCTGTAATTTAGATATTCTTTACCACGACATCTAGCTTTCTTAATTCGATTAAATTTATATTCTTCATGGTAACGAACACCCCTCTTTCGCTTCTTGTTATCTGCTTCAATTTCAACGAGATTTTCACTCTCTGACATTATTTCAAAACATAAGTTAAATCACATTAACAATAAATGAAGAGAAATATTTTACTTTATTATTTAACAGTTGATTATAAAATAAAACAACAAGAGGTTAATTATTAATCTCCAAACACTGAATATCTGTCAACAATCAGCCAACAGCGCAATGTTGCCAACAGTGCTTTTATTTATGAAAAGCCCCTTGTCACTGACACGAGGCTTTTCATAAATAAACAATAATTTTAAACTAATTTATCTGATGAAGGAATAACAAGACATAAGGCTTTTCATAAGAAAACGATGTGTGAACATATGGGTTATCATTTTCTTTGAGAATATCTTACATAGACCGAGTCCCGAATGCGAAGACTTTCAAAAGAAACAGAACTGAATAATGAAAGAAAGATTTCAAAACTAAAATACCTTCGACACGTGATGAGAGATCAACACAAAATATCAGCTTCTGCAAAATAGCATACAGAGGAAGATTTTAGGAAAGAGTAGCGTCGGAAAGCAAATGGTTTAATTGCGCGTCTAACCAGATTTTTAGAGTAGCAGTGAACGGAGTTCAAATAATCATGATGATAGCCAACCTTCGAAAGAAAACGACATCTTAACAAGAAAAAGAAAGAAAGTACTTCCGGAAAGAAAAACGAACATAAAATAATAATTACGAATTTTAAAATTTATGAAATCACTCTGTATGCAATTAGTCCTCAATTTCAAAGAGGAAGATTCGATATTATTACATGGTTTTAGTTAAAATTCCCAGGTGTAAATACGATGGGATCGTAAAGTGAATAAAATATGGTCGTGTCGACCTTGGCCACCAAATTACTCCGAATTTTTAATAAGAAGGAAGCTAATTCAGAACACGACTTTGTACTTAATATTCCTCTACCTACGTTAGCAGTTTCGTATCCAATGCTAATAAAAACAAATAAAAATATCTTTTGTCTCTTCGGTACTATCAAGGAATATCGAAAAGACAATAGAACATTTATATAAGGAAATAGAGGTGTTTTAGCTATTTTATTTATAATATATGTAGAGGAAGTAGCCGTAAGTAGTAAAAAACGTTAATGGCATCCTTGCAAATGTTTTTGTAATGCTTTTTGCAATTGTTGTGTAATATTACATTAAATTAAAAATAGCAAACGATTTAGAAAAACACATAAAATTTTTTGTACAGTAATAACAGAAGATAAACCGTGTAAGTAATTTAACTTGTTTGCTAAAACGGTGTAAAAATAAAACCAATTATTTTATAAATACGTTAAAATATCATTTATAACCAGTAATACTAGATTTGAAAATGCATACAACGGTCTTTATCGTGTAAAAAGTATTCTGCTTCATCTTTTTCTTCTTTGGTTTTTTCCCATTATGTCACATTTCTCCATTCTCTCAGCAACCTTCTCTGAGGTACCGTAAAACGGGGTTACATTGAACCCGAGGGTTACATTGAACAGTTTTGCAATGAAGATTATATTTTTCTACAAGTTGGCCTAAACTTTTTTTTGTGGCCGATATATTTTTTTGAGGGTTGCAAATATGTTTTTTTGGACTTCCTGATAAAATTTCTGGCAGGTTCTTAAAATTAACAAAAATGAAATAAAAAATGATTTCTGAAATAAAAGGTAGTAAAAAAAATCTCTCAAACTTTGGTCTGCAGCCGGCGATATGCAAAAGATATCTTCTCATGACTAATTTTACACGATACTAGTACCTATTTGAATCTTATTTTACATAATACTGTAAATGATTAGGGTTTTGAATATTTTTAATTAATTTATACAAAAAATATGTCAATTATTTTGGGAACGTGGGGTAACATTGAACGGCAGGATTGAACGTGCTTGGGCGGCGTCAATCGAGTTCCATCTAAATATTATTGTCTGGCGTTACGCTACCTCGTTTTGAATCATTTAATGAAATTCACTCAGCTCAGAGCTCAGTATAACATTGGTTGGCTTGGCGGTAGGAACATTGTGTGGTTAGGAAATTTAGTTGTGGTGCAATAGGTATTGTAGTACGATAATCTCAGTCCAAAATGCGTGATTACGTTAGAAAGTTGGGTAGTGGATCATACAAAAATTACACCTCTGATACTTTGGATCAAGCAATCCGCGAAATTAAAACAAAACAGTTATCACTTTCCAAGGCGTCGAAGAAATACAAAATCCCAAAAGGAACATTAAGTCACAAACTGAACAACAAAAAAATGAAGGACGTCGGAAGGCCCACAGTTTTAAACAACGACGAAGAAAAGGCACTGGTCAAGATGCTTTTGAAAACCGCTGAATGGGGCTTTCCTTTGACTCACGACAATTTACGACATGTTATGAAAAGCCATTTGGATACAATGGGTAAGAGAGTTAAGCAGTTTAAAAATAATTTGCCTGGTATCGACTGGATTAAAGGTTTTCTGAAAAGAAACAGAGAAATAAGTGTAAGAAAATCTCAAAATATAAACCCAAATAGAGCATCTTCCACTAGAGAAGTTTTCATTGCTTATTTTGATAACCTTGAGCAATGTCTAGACGGAGTTTCCCCCGATTGTATATACAATTTCGATGAGACAAATTTATCGGATGATCCTGGGTCTGCAAGATGCTTTTTTAAAAGAGGGGTGAAATACGCAGAACGTTTATTATCTCAATCAAAATCAAACATTTCTTTGATGTTTTGTGGAAGCGCTTCAGGAGTTCTGCTGCCTCTGTATGTAGTCTACAAAGCAGAAAACCTTTGGACAACTTGGACGGAAGGAGGACCCGATAATACCAGATACAACCGAACAGCTCATGGATGGTTCGATTCTGCAAGATTTTTAAATTGAACTTTGATGTCTTATAGGCAAATTCGAACATCCGGTTTATTAAACGTGCTCAAGTACTTTCGAGTGACCAAGAATCTCAGGGGCATTTCGTCAATCGTGCTATCAGCATAACGAATGTCATATGTAGCTTCTGGAGAACATAAGAAAAGGACAAAAAGACAAACAAAGAACTAGGAAGATGGTTAATTGGAGAACGGTACACTCTGTTACTATACGCAAGCCGGAGGACAGTATATTGACTAAGATGGAATTTGTTGATTCGTCTCCGGCTTGCTATAATATAAATGTAGCTTCTCCAATTTAAATTTTACAGTGTTTGTTTTCTTTAGTGTATTTGTTATGTCCGTTTACTGTATGACATTCCTTATTGCTGGATAGGCACAATTGAGCGAAATGTCCTGAGGATGATCTTGTGATCGAAAGTACTGGCAAGATTGATTAACACTGTGTTCGATATTGCCTGAGACCATCAAAATTCATTTGATTGGACATTCAAGCCTATATCGATTTTCAATTGGTTTACTTCTGTTTTCCTTTATTTCACGAGACATGAAGAAGGAGTCAAAGTATTAATCGGGGATAACTTGGCGAGCCATTTTTCTGAGCAAATTATCAGACTGTCGATGTCGGTTGAAAATAATATTCGATTCATATGTTTACCGCCGAATACTACGCATATCGCTCAACCCTGGATGTCGCGGTGTTCGCACCACTGAAGAAACAATGGCGTGCAACACTGAGCGAGTATAAGTTAGCAACGGGATCAACTGGTCTTCTAAAGGAGATGTTTCCAAAACTTTTAAAAAAAGCTGATGTTAAAAATTCGCAGAAACTGGTGGAACAAAACCTTCAAAGTGGCTTTCGGGCAACGGGTATATACCCTTTAGACAGAAATCAAATATTAAAGAAATTGCCTGGTACTGATGATACTGAATCAAATGAAAGTTTTGGAAACAGTTTAAACGACACAGTTTTACAATTTCTACAGGGTATTAGGAACAAAAAGAGAGCTAGAACTCAAAGAAAAAAGAAAATTAACATCGCACCGCGTAAAAGCATTGGATTGGAAGATTTTGAAATAGGAGAAAGTTCTGGATGTTCTGCACCACCCACGAAGAATAAGAAAAAGTCTGCTAAGGAATTGGATAGTGACAGTTCCGACTACGAACTAGAGCTTCAGGACGAATCTGATTGTGATTTCGAGACATTTTGTGATGAAATGCACCAAGAATAGAACGAGGAGATCGAAAGGCCAACAGGGGCTGCAGTCGTCGACGATTATGTGCTCGTGAGATTCGCAACCAAAAAGATCTTGAAATTTTTCGTTGGTCTTATAAAAGAAAAACTGCCTGATGGAGATTATGTGGTCAAGTTCCTGAGAATTGCGAAGAATTCTGCCTTCTATTGGCCAGAGGTAAATTTTTCAGTGCATTTTGCATTATACCAAAATCGATTGTTGATTTATTTTCAGATAGACGACATTTCAGTCGTAAGTTCTTCAGATTTTGAGAGACTTCTGCCAGCTCCAGCTGAAGACCGCCGCGGAAAAGTGGTTTTTTCGATCCAATTTGATGGGTATACTCTGGGTTAAAATCCTTTTAAAGACTGTCGTTTATACGTTTCCCTTATGTTTTGTCATTTGACTTGAAAATTACCAATTTCTTTAGTTTGAAATATGATTTATAAACTGTGTAAAGAATTATAGTTAATAAAAAAGAATGTAAAAAAATATTTTGTCCATAAATATAACCATTGAGAAAAAAAAAACAAACAAAACTCTCCCCACTAGTTTTTTCCGCTTGTTTCACTGGCGGGGTTAAATTGAACGAATAACTAACCTGTGGGCTCGTAGACACCGATTTATACTACTGTTCAATGTTACCCCGAACTCGGGGTAAAATTGAACAGCAACTTTTTTATAGCTATTTTTACATAGCTACGCCCAAGAGATAATCTAACGTATGTAAAGTCATGCTTCTATAGTGACCCATAAGTGATATTTTTTTTATTCGATTGAGCAGCAGATACAAAACTTATTCAACAAAATATGAAGAAAATGTTCAATGTAACCCCTTTTTACGGTATCTATCTATCATAGCATTTCCTATGTACCTTTTCCATTTAACAGCAGGTATTCCTCTCCGTTTTCTCTCCGGTGGGTCCTAGTCCAATATTCTTTTCTGCAATCTGCAATAGTATGTTATCTTCTTATGGTGCTCTATCCAATTAGTGGATGTTGGCGAAAATACTGGAATACTCCTCTCGATCTTGTTATCAGTATGTTATCAGCAAAACAAAACAGAGGATGGTATTCAGCAAGGCTTAGTTTTAAGCCTTACACTTTTTTTAATAGTAATAAATAATGTCTAAGTCAATATCAACTCATCATTGGAAGTTCTCTTTTTCAAACGTTTTTACATCAACTAGAGAAATGGTAGCAAATGTAAAATTTTTGGAAAATCACATTATGCCAACATCTAAATTGGAAAGAACATATTAAAAATCTATACCAGAGTCAAACCAGATATAACTGCCAGAGGAGCAAAGATTATTCTCGCATTTGCAGATGATGTAGATGCAGTAGCACAGACAACACTGGAAGTTAAGGATATAGTATCGAACTTTGAAGAAGCAACACTAAGCGTAGGCCTGAAAATAAACGAAGAAAAAAACTAAATACATGGTCGTATCAAATAAGGAACGACAGCGAATAAGACAAAACATTACCATAAACGATCATAATTTTGAGGTGGTCAAAGAATTCAAATACCTAGGAGCAACAATTACCAGTGAAAACACAGGAGAACGGGAGGTTGAAATACGAATACTGGCGGGGAATAAATCATTCTTTGCCATTCAACATCTAATGAGGTCAAAGCTTCTCTCAAGGCGTGCCAAAATCCAAATGTACAAAACCATAATACGACCAGCAGTGACATATGGAAGTGAAACATGGACATTGAGAAAGAAAGAAATCAATAAGCTATTAGTATGGGAACGCAAAATCCTGCGAATTATATATGGTCCTTGCAAGGACAGCGTGACAAATGAAATGGAGGAGCAGATACAACAATGAAATAGAGACTCTCTTCGGGAAAGGAAACATCGTAAGATACTATAAAAGCCAATAGATTAAGATGGGCAGGCCACGTGGTACGGAGATGATGACGACAGTCTGATTAGCAATGTGTTTTGGGAAAGACCAGATGGTAAAAGATCGACAGGAAGGCCTAGAAAAAGGTGGAAAGACGCAGTCAGGGAAAGACCTGGAGAAGATGGAAGTAAGGCCATGGAAAATAATAGCACAGGATCGGAATCAATGGAAGGCAATAGTAAACGCGGCAAAAACTCACGAAGAGTTGTAAAAGCCAATGATGATGATGATATTAAAAACTTGGCAATCATATGCAAAGCAAGATTTAATATCCTTGAATCGTTGTCTAAAAAAGACTGGGGAGCAGATACACAAACTATGATCTTCCTCTACAGAACACTAATCAGATCTTAATTCGACTATGGTGTAATAGCATATTCATTAACTTATGAGTCTTTCCTTAACATTTAAGATATAATTCACAATACTGCACTATGCATTGTCTTGGTAGCTTTCAGAATCACAGCAATAGAAAGGCCTGTATTGCTAAGCAGTTGTACCATCACTCTATTACAGAAGAATGTACATAAAGTACATAACACCACCTTATTTCCTTGCTCTCCTATTAGTTTTAAACCTACTGCACCATGAACATTGGGAGTACCTAAAATAATATCTACCTTAACTTCATTATACAAATACACTACTAATCATAATCATCATCATCATTCAATCTTCGCTTATCCACTGCTGGATCATAGATCTCCCTCATAATTTTCCATCTATTTCGATCTTGTGCCTCTTGCATCCAATTCCTATGACAACGTTTTAGATCGTCAGCCCAACGTGTTGGTGGACGACTCTGCTTGGTAGGCATATCTCTTGTCTCCATTCAGTATGCTTTGTCCATCTATTATCTGTCATTCGAGCCACGTGACCTGCCAGTTCCATTTCAGTGTTGCTATCTCTCTACTGCATCAGCCACTCCTGTTCTTTGTCGTAGCTGGCGATTTGGGATCTTGTCTCGTAGTGAAACGCCCAACATAGCACGTTCCATCGCCCTTTGACACACACGGATCTTTTGAACTGTTCACTAATCTAATCTAATCATAATATAATCATAATATAACATATAATATAATATAACTAATCATAATATAATACATCAAAATCTGCAAAACTTATTATCAAACTATACAAATTTCTCTTAAATAATAATTATATACAGATGCTTCAAAATCAACAGATGGCATAGGACCAGCAGATAAATCTTCTAATATCTGCCAAAATAGAAGCTGCCAATACACTACATTATCCTTAATACAGAATTATATGCGCATCATTTTGACTAATATACTAAACTTATTACAATCCATAGGAAAAATATACCCAGAGAATCACATTTTGGGAAAAATCAAATAAAATTTGATAGATATATAAAATTTTAATAAGGAGGTAATTTTTATTTAGATCCCATCACATATTGGAATTCGAGGTAATAAAGAAGTCAACTCAGCTGACTCTGTGATCGTGGAATATGTGATAACCAATGATGTTTCCAGTGTTACCAAATCACGGATCCTTAGTAATATTAAACCAAACATTAAAACTTGGAGATGTTTCTTCACCAGGAGAAGACAATTAGTCAAGTGATAATAACCCGTCTTAGATTAGGTCATACCAGTGGTACACATAAGTTTTGAAAACTACTTATACGACAGTAAGCCGAAGAGATTGGTAAAGCTATTTTAGATGAACTCACGACATGTTCATCACAGTACAACTACACTGATCACTAACCAATGCATTACTGAATTGATAGTTCATTTATACCGTCGATGGTGACGTGGCTTGGGTGGAGGTTGGCGTTGGGGTCAGCGTGGTGATTGGCGCCAATATTGGCCCGAAAGGCTGGCATGGGGGTTGGCGCAATTACTTCTGACAGTAGGATTTTGATTGACGAATGGAGCGGACGGTATTTTCTTTATGAGAGGTCTCCAAATCGAAGGTAAACGTATGCCGTCATCTCTTTTATTAAGACAGTTTGGTCTTTTTCAATTTCTGAGGCCTTAAGAGGACATCGAAGAGGATGTCGAAAGCTCAGCGCAATATTAACAGGTTGAGCGCCGATGCATAAAAGCCAAAACTTTCCCGTGGACCAACACCATTTTTTGTCATTTTCTTTTAGTTTTTTGTATCTTATGACTTCCGCGCGAAAATTTTTTTGTTTTTTTTTGTTAGTTTTTGAGAAAAATCGAGCAGACACCGGTGTCTGCTTCGGCCCTACAGGTTGACACAGCAGACACCGGTGTCTGCTTTGGCCCTACAGGACGGCGAAGCAGGCACCGGTGTCTGCTTTGGCCCAGCCGTTTGCACTTGTGTCGATCCAAAGTGTCGTCGAAATGTTCTGATTCGATATCCGATCTTGCAATTTTACCGCTCATACACATTGCCTCGACGTAAATTAGGTTAGTTTGTTATTGCACGTGGTGATAAACAGGTGCATGTACTGTTCAAAATGACGAATCGTGGAAAAAGGATGGTGGAAATGGTATTACATTCAAAAGAAGACTCTGGTGATGCTTCTGAAGGTAGGTAGAACGTCTATATTACTACACAGAGTTGTTTAAGTCAAACCAACAAACGAAAAGCGCAGCTAATGTCAACACATTTTATTGTTTTTTTTTGCACAAATGCTGTACTGTTTTACAAAAGCTTATCTACTATATTTCCCACGTATCTGATGATAGGTTCTTATTTATTTTAGATCCTTACGATACGGATTCTAAAGAAGATCCAGGGTATATTCCTAATGGGAGCTCTGAAGATTATTCTAGTAGTGATACAGAGGATGAAAATGGTTATCAACCGCCTAAAAAAACATCCAAAATATTTGAACAATCAGATCCGGGCCCATCCAGTTCTTCTCGCCAGATTTCTCCCATTCAAACTACAAGAAAGTTTACTCCTCAAGGAATGGAAAGTGAAACAGAAGCCAGTTCAACAGAAGAACCAAACTTGGAAAATACTGATAGTCGCCAAATAATGGAAAGTGAAAGTAACCTTCTTCGAGATCTCTCACAATCAACTTGGGGGCCTGTTTGTGGTAAGCATGCATTTTTTGAAGAAACTTTTTCAAGTGGAATGAATGCAGTATGGCAGGGCGCGTTGAAAGGGGAAAAACCAATTCAATATTTTTTATCATTCCTTGATTTTGAAGTATTAGATTTAATCGTTGACCAAACAAATCACTACGCAACTTAATATGTTATAGAAAATGTTAGCCTTACTAATAAAGCCCGCATGCAACAATGGGAGCCAACAGATAGAACAGAAATCTTACATTTCTTTGGCATATTGGGTGATATGGGCATTGTCAAGATGAACTCCCTCCGAGATTACTGGTCTACTAAATGGCTCCTAAAAAGCGAAGTTTGTCGCAGTGTAATGAGCCGCAATCGTTTTGAAAATCTTCTAAAAATGCTCCACTTTTCTGATAATGATCTTTGTCCTGAAGGAGATCGCTTGTTCAAAATTCAGCCTTTATTAGACAAGCTAATATCAAACTTCAAGAAGTTGTATACTCCCGATAAAACTTTCTGTATTGATGAGACCATGATACCCTACCAGGGTCGTTTAATTTTCAAACAATATAACCCACAGAAGGCTCACAAATATGGCATAAAAATGTTTAAGTTATGCTGTAATAATGGCTATACATGGAATCTTAGCATTTATGCGGGAAAGGAGAAAGAACAAACCGAAAATAAATATGTATTGGTCTCAACACAAATTGTCTTGTCTTTGTCTCAAGAACTTCTGGGTAGTGGTAGAATTTGCATTACTGACAACTGGTACACAAGTCTACAACTCGCAAACATACTTCTCGATAAGAAAACTCATTGTTTGGGTACCTTACGTGCTAATCGTAGTGGGAATCCTTCTGATGTTGTAAAAAAGAAATTGAAAAGGGGCGAAATTGCTGCTCAGGAAAATGAGCGAGGAATATGCATCCTCAAATGGCGAGATAAAAGAGATGTGCTAGTTCTTTCTACCTGTCACACCGATGAGACACTGCAGGTTCAACGCCGTGAAAAAGAGATTCAAAAACCAAAAGCAGTAATCGATTATAATCGCGGAAAAAGCTCAATCGACATATCTGACCAAATGTCAAGTTATAGTACTGCTTTACGTCGCACAATTCGGTGGTATAAAAAAGTGGCCATTGAGGTAATCCTGGGTACATCAATGGTAAATGCTCATTTTCTTTACAAGGAATGCGAAGGGAGCACCATGTCTATAACCGAATTTAGAATGTCAGTTATAGAAAACTTATTGAAATTCGGAGATGACAATGAAATCAATTCTGGGCCGCAGACGCAGACGGTTCAGAATCTTCGAACTCATGTTTTTTCCAAATTAGACTGTAAAGCTCGAGAAAACAGAAAATACTGTCGAGGCTGTTACAAAAAAAAGCAGGAAGGAATATTAGCGAAAAGCAAGGTCAAACGTGTCACAACATTTTGTTCTCTTTGTGAAGGACAACCAAGATTTTGCTTAGAGTGCTTCAATTTTTTCCATAAAAAGTAATAATTTTATTGCACTGGAAACCTTATATTTTTTAATCATTTATGTTGTACCCTTATAATTTTAGTTAATTTGCTTCATTTTGTATTTTTTGCTTCATTAAAAGTGATTAAAATATTTTATTGTGTTTTTGTAGTGTTTTGAAAAAAAAAAATGAAAAAAAAAAAAAAAAAACAGCTACTAAAAACCCAGCATCAGATCACTATTCTTCTGGGCCACGTCAGACATGCTAGCATATTAAAACGCGTTAAAGTGTGTCTGCCTGGCCAGTACAGATCGATAAAGTTTCAGATACAGAGCAGACACCGGTGTCTGCCATGGCCCGGAAGGAAAGTACCAGAGCAGACACCGGTGTATGCTACGGCGCTCAACCTGTTAATTCCTGTTAATCTATTAATCCAAGCTCTAGGTTTAATTGTACTAACGACGGAAACCTTTGCGAACATATATAAAACTTCAAAAACTTCACAGGAAACAGATACGTGGAAGCAAAAATTTGTCGTTGGCAACCAAAATAAATGTTGCCACGAGTAAAAAAAACCAAAATAAAGAATATTCTATTTGCTTCATTAAAATATTTATATTGTTTCTCGTGCTAAGTATTCATCTAAAATAAATTTCGGATGAGTGAACCATACTATATATATATTCAAATGTATGCATCCCAAAAACGAGACCGAATTTATAAGTGATCTCCAATATAACTGCTTCATCATTGTGTTGAACAAATAAAGAAAATTTACATAAATGACCGAGCACAACAGACAACACAACACATTGAATTTGTGAGACTAGTGATAGTAAAAGTAACGACTCTCTGATAATAAATACCTATTCTTTTCTCAGACAAGATGAATGAGTCCACCGCTTATGAATGAATACTGATCATTTCAATTTTAAATGATTTTTGATGAATATTTATTATATACTTTAAATATAAAATTGGTTATTATCCACCTTGTTTGTTTTAATATACTTTGTCCACTACCATATAATAATATGTTTTACTAAACGACTGTTTCCTTACCCGGAGATTAATAAGGTTCATTATTCAGTTTGAAGTTAATGACTTCGTTGGGGATTCCGATAATTTGCACATTCAAATTTGTAGTTATATCATTGTGAAGTGAACAAATTTAAAAAGCAAGATATAAGAACGAGATATTTTGCTATTTTATGAATTTCTAAAGGATATTCGTTTTCAATTACTGTCACTCTAATTATTGTTATTGCATTATTGTAGTATTTAGCTGTATACTGAGTTTGCATAATGAGCTATCGTTTTGCGTAAAAAACAAACTGTTTTTGTTTTGACCTCCAGCTCCATCGGAGAAAATGTGAAAGTGTTTCACTTCCTTAGAAATATAAGTTTTAATATATTCGATTATGTGATTCTGACATGTCAGGACTTTTTTCCGCTTTTTCCTCAGCAGCATAATTGCTATACACATAAAAGCGCTATTAATGCAAGGATATGTACGGTTTCTATAAAAAACGGCTAGGATTCGTACTTAACCCATGAAGGACGAAGTTTTCGAAAATCTTTATTTTACATAAATAATACAAATAACTCTTATAAATGGACAAAACTTACTTAGAAAAAGACAAAAATAATTATTAAATATATTAAAACCTAAAAATATTGCCTGTTGCCAAATGGCAACGCTAGGTTCCTATGGCTACATTAACCGAATGAAATAAAAGTAAAAAAATATTCTATAAAATTGAGAGATTATCGGCAAAAAACTTTCTATAGCTGTGTATGAAATTTAACATTACACTTTGTGCACAAACCTACTTCACATTTGGCGCATCTTGTTCTCATGATCGACCTGCATTCTTCACCTGTACACCTAATTTTCTTTTTATTTGGTACTGGTTCCAGTAAATGCCCATCCTCATAAACTCCAGTAAACTCCATCGTATCTAATATCATCAGATACTCTATGCAAGGGACGACTTGAGAGTGAACTAGACGGTCGGCCACCTTGTTTTGCAGGCACTCCGTATTTGGTCAGATAGGCTTGCACAATTTCACGCCTAAACTCTAACTGTGTCAACTTGTTGCCGGATTTTTTATGTAGCACCCACGCATTTTGTATAGTCGCATCTAACATCTAGGTAATCAAGCTCCAGTACCATTTTTTTGCCCTCATTCCTATTCTCAAGCGGTTTATATTTTCGTCCATTAGGTCGGTGCCCCCCATTGCATTATTATATTTACCAATCAGGCATGGACTTTGAACCTGGATGATTTTCTTTTCAGCTTGTGAATATTTTTTCGCGAGCGATTGTGGTTCCACCCCATAACATGTTGACGCTACACTTACGACGCTGTTATCCAACCATCTTACAACTATAATACCAGTTTCTCTCTCGAGAATCGACTCTACATCACCCCTTTTGCGTTTCTGCATATTAGATTTCGATTCTATAGGGCAGTTTTTGGGAATGCGATTTTCCCGTATTGTTCCGGTAAGGCTATAGCCACGATCCTTTATATGTTTCAAAAGGTGGAGGCTCGTAAATAAATTGTCGCAGAAAAATTTGTAGGTGTAATCTTGATTTATCATTGGGCAGTTCATCGAGCATTGTGACGAATGGAGCCGCACATGCTCCAAAAACTTTATAATAATGATTATTTGCTTTGGGATCGGTTCCTTGGTACATGTTGAAGCTTACAAGATACCCACTTTTAGTGTTGAGGCACCAAACTTTGTATCCGAAACGAATCGGCTTTCCTTTTATGAACTGTTTACATGAGTGGCGTCCAAAGTATTTCACCATAGATTCGTCGTAATTTAATTCGCCTTCAGGGACGTAATATTCTTTATATTTTTTCTGTAAATAGTCAGCTGAGGGTCTGATCTTGTAATATTTGTCCCTTCTCATCGATGGCTTCATTATTTGCAAGGTGGAAAAAAACGCCAAATTTTAAGGAGCCGATCTCTTCGCATAGCGTTCATGACCATTGCATTATCCATATCGCCTTTCGTATCCCAGTAAAATTTTTTCCGGGAGCCAATTATACCCCGATAGAATCAAAATGGCAAAGAAACACCTCATTTCTCCTGCGGAAATTTTGGGGTCGGGAAAGTTGTTGTGTAGTGCATTACTCGTGCATTCGTTTGAGAATGTAACTAATTATATCCTCGTCGAAAAATAATTCGAACATCTCGACAGGTGTCAACGTATTGAATGGTTCGTAGCTATATTCTGGGAAACTAGCGGCATTGTCGACCAAATCACCCGTTATCCAATTTAGGGACTCTCACAATGGTATTCAATTTTCTTCACTTGAGAGGTAGTTTGTGGGATGAAACTTCCGCTGCTTTCTGAGAATACATCGCTTGAACTCATTCTTCGATGTCGTCATCCTCCTTGTCTGCTTCTTCGCCATACATTTGCACCTCAACATTTGCTTCCAGCTGTTTTCTAGACAGATTGTCGATGAATCCTTCCCCATCCTCCTCGCCAGAATCATCCTTCATCAGTGAGGTCTCCAATATTTGGGGCTCAACATAAATATTTCTAACGTTGACGTCATCTTCGTAAACCATGTTCAAAGCTTCTTGTAGAGAGAAACCCCGCCTGAAAAAACAAGATGTCTGTAGATACTAGCGTTGCCATATGGCAACGCGATGAATAAAAACAAAATATTGTAAAAGATCGCTTTTTTTCAAGGGTTGTCAAATATTCACAGAGGGAAAATGACCTTTCTATTAGAGCATAATTGTTACTTTAGCCACTTAGATGTAATAGTTATTCAGAAGTAATTGACAAATTGAGCTACTTACACAAATCTTATATCCGTTTTTACAACTATCAAAAACGGTGACTATAAAATCTCACAAACACCAACGAATTAAGTTTTTGTTAGGTGTATATCTTCAAATCACTTATTTTCTGCAGACCGGCACGTTCTTGGAAACAAAACAAACTAACATAACCTCAAAATAATAAGATTCGTACGTCAATACCAGTGTTGCCATATGGTAACTCCAGTCCTTCGTGGGTTAAAATGTCAAAAATGCCTCTTTATGGATTTCTCCTGTCACCGATGCAGTTAAGAAGATAGTCATTCCTGTGTTAAATTTGTCCACTGCTGAACGTTAAGCCATTCTTCAGTACTTTCTTATCTATCTATCCTATGCACTTTGTATACAGCTTATATGGATACGTCGTAAATAGTCGGCACATCTGGTTGGAGGACACCCCTTATTTCTAAGGGCATTTACTAGATCATCATTCGATAATTCTTTAAGTTAACCTACTATAGTCAATTTTTATGACATTACTTGCTCAATTCCATTTTACAAAGTTAGTGCAAACATTGTGCGAAAACACCACAATGCGTGTAAAACTGATACCATCAGAGAAATTCATATAAAGTGAGGAAGACACTCTCTCACCTAAATTATTTATAATGGTCCTCGAATACGCCTTTATGCTACAGTGGGAAAATAGAGGAATAAAAATAGACGGAGAAATGCTCAATCGTCTGCCTTTTGCCGAAGATGTAGTATTTATTACCGAAGATCTGCGTGAAGCACAACAAATGCTACAAGAATTAGCAAACGTCTCTTCAACAATAGGGTAAGTCCGGGAGAGATGGCTCGTTGGGTGAGATGACTCGGTCAAATATATCACAGTTTTATCCTATTTGGAGTCAGTTGCATTGCGTTATTTGATGCGTGCGTATGGTATTAGAAATTCTCTGTTGTTTCTGTGTTTTTCTTAAGGTTGAAAGGTAAGATATTTAGAAATTATTATTTACATCTTCTTAAAACTTTTTTTATTCAAGCAATATTAAATCCAAAAAACAATAATGCACTTGGACCAGATGAGATCCTGTCGGAAATACTCAAATTACTAGATGAAAGGGGAATTTCAGCACTACACAAAATATTTAATTTAATTTATGAAACTGGCTGCTATCCTCAACAGTGGTTACGCTCTACCTTTATTCCCCTGCCCAAGAAAGTCAATGCAAAAAGATGTGACGATCACAGACTCATTAGCCTGATGAGTCACACTTTAAAGATATTCTTAAAAATAATACATCAAAGATTATACAAAAAATGTGAATGGGACATCAGTGACTCACAGTTCGGGTTTAGGCAAGGTTTAGGAACACGAAAAGCAATAGTAGCAACATAGGTGCTGGTCCAAAATTGTTACGATCAGAGGAAGGATGTGTTTCCTATGCTTTTTAGATTAATAAAAAGCGTTTGATCGTGTCCAACACCACAAGTTAATGCAGATTCTCAAGAAAGTTGATATAGACCAAAAAGACATAAGATGCATTGAAAACTTGTACTGGCATCAAACGGCACAGTTAAAAATAGACAATTCTATATCCAAACCCATACATATAAGAAGAGGCGTTCGACAGGGATGTGTGCTTTCCCCTCTTTTATTTAACATTTATTCGGAAGCCATATTTCAAGAGTCTTTGGAGGATGCAGAGATGGGAATCAAGGTGAATGGAGTATTGATCAACAACATACGATATGCTGATGATGGTGTCTTAATTTGTGACAACATAGTCGATCTTCAACAACTTGTCACTATAATCGGAGAATACAGTAAGCGAATGGGATTAGAGATTAATACCAAAAAGACCAAATTCATGATCATCTTCAGAAACTTGGATGCACTTGAAAACTCCACCATAACACTGAATACTAAATCGATTGAAAGAGTGAGTAAATTTAAATACCTGGGATCGTGGCTTTTTGAAGACTGGGCATCGGACAGGGAAGTAAAATGTCGCAATGGACAGGGATTAACGACATAACATCTCTGATACATATTGCAAGAAATAGAGAATTAATGGAAAATGTGATCGCTAACATCCATTAGTGGAATTGCATCTGAAGAAGAAGAAGAAGAAAACTTTTTTCGGTAATCGTCAAAACTATTGTGCACTTATTTTTGTCTGTATTTTATCGAAGTCACGTTTTGATGGCATGTTGTTTGTATCGTTGAGATTATGTAGGCATAGTTGCCAGTCCTTTCAAACGTTACCAACACACGGAAATTAAGTGGGCCATCTCACCGTAACAATTCGAGTTAGTTGACTCGCAAATATTAGGTAGATATGGCCTAGGTCTTTAGTTACTTATATAAGGATATTTGGAATAGGTAAATTTATTTCCAACTCCGCCTGGGATACCGTGGAAAATCACAGTGTCACAGCCGGTCCTAAGCCCGGATAAAGGAGGAAGGTTGGGCAATGGGCTAGTCACCCATTACTGTAGAACAAACCCCGACTACGAAACCTATACAAAAGCCTCGGATAGGACGGTCTTATCGACGAGGACTCAAGCAAAGAAATATGGACTACTCATTTGGAACATGGAACGTCTTAACCTAAATAAACCAGGAGCCCAAACATCGCTGCTTAACGAACTTAAAAAATATAAGATACAATTAGCCGCAATACAAGAAACAAAATGGCTAGGCAATGGAATAAAAGACACAAAAACGCACACAATACTCTATAGCGGCAAAGAAAATGGAAAGAAAGAATTTGGAGTGGCTTTCGTAGTAGATAAGAACATTAAAAACAATATCTTAGATTTCGAAGCAATAAATGAGAGATTATGTAAATTGAGGCTAAAAACAAAATTTTTTAACCTCACAATCATTAATGCCCATAGTCCAACAGAAGAACACGACATAACAATAAAAGAGGAGTTCTACGATCAATTAGAAGAAATATACGACAATGCCCCAAAAAATGACATCAAGATAATATTGGGTGACATGAACGCCCAAATAGGCAAAGAAGAACAGTTCGCAGGAATAATCGGCAAACACTCACTCCATCAAAACACCAACGAGAACGGGGAATTCCTAATTAATTTTGCCAGCAGGAAAAACATGATCGTGAGCTCTACATTCTTTGCTCATCGGGATGTACACAAAGCAACGTGGATCATGCCAGGTGGAGCGGTTACTAACCAAATTGACCATGTCTTAATAGACAAAAGAGCTGCCACCAACATCCTAGATGTAAAAAGTCGAAGAGGAGCATGCTGTGGATCTGATCACTTGCTGGTACAAGCAAAATATAGATGCAGGATCTCAAGAAACAGAGATAAGAAAGAACAGATAAAAGAGCAGTTGGACATTGATAAACTAAGCCAACAAAACGTTAAACTGAGCTACGAGACAGAAATAACCCAGACACTTACAAACACAGATAACCTAGACATTGAAGAACATTGGAAACAAATGAAGACAAAAGTATTAAATGCAGCAACAAAGACCATCGGTAAAAAGGTAAAGAAGCAAAGGGCAGAATGGTTCAACGAAGAGTGTAGACGGGCCATACACGAACGAAATGAAGCTCACAAGAAATATATGGAAAGGCGAACCAGAGAAAGAAGAACATTTTTCGAGGAGCTACGACGCAGGGCGGATAAAATATGTCGAGGAGAAAAAAGAAAATGGGAAAATAATAAGATACAGAAAATGGAACAAAACCTCCAAAGCAACGATCTAAGGGAGGCATATAAATATCTTCGACAACTAAGAGAAGGATACAAACCCAGAACAAGTCTGTGCAGAAACCAAACAGATAAGATAATTGGTGAACCAACGCAAATAAAATCAGTTTGGAAAAGCCATTTCCAAGCTCTGCTAGGAGCACAAGGAAGCTCACGATCTTCGGATTTGCGGCACATCGAGGAAGGAGACGAAGAAATAAGCAGCCCGACTCTTAAAGAAGTCAAACAAGCAATACAGGCGCAAAGAAACAACAAAGCGCCGGGATTTGACGATGTCCCTTCCGAACTGTATAAATTAGGTGGCGAACATCTAACAACGCAGGTGCACGCGCTCATATCTAAGGTATGGAGAGAAGAAAAAATTCCTAGCGATTGGAAAAATGGGATTATCTGCCCAATCTACAAAAAAGGGGACAAACTTAAATGCGAAAATTACCGCGGCATAACCCTCCTATGTTCGGCCTACAAAATTTTTACATCCATCCTGAATAGGCGACTTCAACCATTATGTGAAAATATTATCGGCGAATACCAGACCGGTTTTCGACAAGGCAGGTCGACAATAGATCAGCTTTTTACAGTAAAGCAAATCCTTAATAAAGCTTGGGAACACGATATTGATGTTCACAATATATTTGTCGACTTCAAACAGGCTTATGACTCCATAAATAGAAGCCGGTTATATAACATCATGGAAAGCTTCAATATTCCCTCGAAATATATCCGACTAGTAAAAGCAACGATGGACTCCACAATAGCAACTGTACGCATACAGTACGAATTAACTGACAGCTTCGAAATAGTTCAAGGGCTGAAACAAGGTGATGGGCTAGCTCCAACACTGTTCAATCTGGCCCTTGAATGTGTCATCAGAAAGCTGAATGTCGGAAGAGCCAATCTCCTAACAAACAAATCTGTCCAGCTCGCCGCATATGCGGATGACATTAACCTCATGTCCCGCAGAGTGGATGATGCAGCAGAAACATATATCGCAGCTGAAAAAAACGGCCAAGGAGATTGGACTTGAAATAAATACACAGAAGACAAAAATACTAACACAGACGCGGACAAAGCGAACAAGAAATCAAATCAAAGTAGAGGATGACATTGAAACAGTGAAGAGTTTTACTTATCTGGGAGTCGAAATGAATACGGAGGGAACAGAAGAGGCCGAAATTCAGAAGAGAATAATGAAGGGAAATAAAGCCTATTTTTCCCTGATTAACATATTCCGCTCCAAGACGGTACATCGAAAATCGAAACTTAAGGTCTATAAAACTATCATCAGACCGATAGTATGCTATGGATGCGAGACATGGGTTTTGACAGAAAGCACTAAACGAAGATTAGAGGTTTTCGAGAGAAAAATCCTAAGGAAGATCTTTGGACCCATCACTCAAAATGGGATGTGGAGATCTAGATATAACCATGAACTCTACCAACTGTTCAAAGAAGCACCTATTGCAGAGTTCGCTAGAGTACAAAGGCTTCGATGGGCTGGTCATGTGGTACGGATGGATGCCGACAGATTGCCGAGAAAGGCCTTGGATGGTAAAATGCAGGGCAGAAGACCAAAGGGAAGACCACGTAATAGATGGGAGAACGAAGTCACAGCAGATGCGCACAACTTATTGAACGTCAGGGCTTGGAGACGAGTGGCGCGGGATCGCCTTTGTTGGAGGCAGAAGTTACAGGAGGCCAAGGCTCAACTTGGGCTGTAGCGCCATTGGAAGAAGAAGAAGAAATTTATTTCCAGCCATGCCAACGAAATATAACAGAAAAGGAAATTGACAACGTGGTTTATGGACTGAAAATCAACTCGAATCAGCCATACATGCCGTAAGTGTCAGCACCTACATTAAGAAGAAGAATGAAACGTAACAATTAAAAAAAAGTGCATTAGGAGAAGTAATGTTCTCCGCGAAGAAAATGAAAATAAAATAAAGAAACATATCCTAAAGTTGCAGAAAGCTGGTTTTGCACCTACAAGAGCTGGAGTTAGAGAAATGGCATTCAGATTAGCAGAAGAATTACATAAGAAACCCTGCCTTGAGTACAAGCAAATCGAAAGGCATATCCTTAGCAAGTCGAGGCATGAACAAAAAGGATGTAAGCCATTATATGTAAGCGATTACTTTAATCTGTTAGAGCAAGTTATTCTAGAAAATGAGTTGATGGAGAAGCTCGGGAGTTTAATTAACATGAACGAAACAGGACTCCAATTGAATAATAAACCTGCATTTGTTGTAGCCCAAAAGGGATCTAAAAATTTAGCATCAGTAACTTCTTCGGAGAAGGAGGAAACAATTATATGTATCACCTGTTGCAATGCTGAGGGTAACTTTGTTCCCCCGACCCGCATATTTAAAGGCAAAAATAAAAATCAAGAATTCAAAGGTGGCATGACCCCAGGATCAATGGTATACATAAATGAAAAGTCCGCTTACATAAACACAGATATATTTATTGATTGGTTAACACATCACTTTGTTTCTAGAAAACCTCCAGGTAAAGTCCTACTGGTTTTAGATGGTCATGCATATCATTGCAACTATGTCCAAATGTTGGAGTATGTAGACGAAAATGAGATCATTCTACTGTATTTACCAGCCACACTACACAGTTTTTCCAACCATTAGATCGTTCATTTTTTAAGTCGCTGAAAGTCACATTATTACAATGCTTGCAATTCATTTTTTAAAATAAATCCCACAAAGAAGATTAATCGCTTGCAGTTAGGCAAATTATTAAATGAGGCTTGGATAAAAGCTGCCTCAGTACAAAATGCCGTATTTGGTTTTCGCGCATATGTATTTATTCAGTCGACCGTAATGCAATTCCAGAGTACACCTTTCTTGAGAGTTCAACAACACAAGACAGTCAAAAAAAATGTGAGCCATCTCTCCCGGACTTACCCTAGGTCTAAAAATGAACATAAGTAAGATCAAATTTATGACAAATTTGGTTTTCAGCAAATGCCTAACCATACAAAATCAAATAGTAGAATTAAAGAATTATAGAAGGGAAAGAGCAATGTTAGGTATACGACTGTCAGATAAAAAAAGGAACGACTGGGTAAGATCCAAAACAAAAGTCGAGGACATAACAATAAAAATTGCCAAACTTAAATGGAGCTTCGCGGGCCACACTGCTAGACAGAAAGACCAACGTTGGAATACTACAATACAACATTGGAGACCTTACGAAAGTAAACGACCAAGAGGAAGACCACAGATGAGATGGGTTGATGACATTAAAAGAATAGCCGGAACAAATTGGAAATATGTTGCTCAGAATAGAGACCGATGGAAGGAGTTGCGAGAGGCCTTTGTCCAAACATGGACGACAGAAGGCTGAGAAGAAATAGAAAGTTTAGATAAGTATTGAGTTGTAATTTATGAAAACTTGTTAGTGTATAAATAAATTTCGTCATTAAAAACATCTGATAAATATTTAGTGCCAAAACTTTTAGGATTACGTTTTACTTTTATGATTTTGACTTTTTTCATTAATTTATCAGTATTAATATCCCTAGGACATTGACAACAGACGAGATCAGTTCATAGCAATCAAAAGCTCGTTCCTTTGTAACAGCACGAAGCCGAAGGCTGAGTGCTGTTACCAAGCAACGAGCTTGAGAAATTTGTCATGAAATTATGAGGCATTCATCAATGTCCGAGAGATATTCGGCGGATAATTTTTCGAAAAAAAAATCATAACTCAACATAACGAAACATTTATTTATTAAAAGTACAGTTAGTGAAAGTACAATTATTAAAATGTAAGTTAACATTAGATAGAAACGTGACATTTTGAAATTTATTTGGATGAAGTTGTCAAACTCGATCGTGTTGTCATAGGGATTGAAAATTGCACTGAATGCAATTATCAGTCTAATGTTGACATGATTGGGTGAAATTGTTCCTTCTTCTTCTTCTTCAGATGCTAATCCACTAATGGATGTTAGCGATCACATTTTCCATTAATTCTTTATTTCTTGCAATATGTATCAGAGATTGTATGTCGTTAATCCCTGTCCATTGCCTTATGTTTCGGAGCCAGGACATTTTCTTGCGTCCCATTCCTCTATTGCCTTCAATTTTACCCTCGATTATAAGTTGAAGGAACTGGTATTTTTCATTTCGCATGATATGAACGTGACCTAGATACGCCGTTTTCCTTTTCTTGATGGTTTCGAAAAGTTGGCGTTCTTGATTTATTCTTTTAAGGACATCTATATTTGTGATTTTCGCTGTCCATGATATTTTTAGGATACGACGATAAAGCCACATTTTGCAAACTTCTAATCTGTTTTAGATCTGTATCCCTCGTTTTGAGTGTCCAGCCCTCTACGCTATATAGCAGCACTGACCATACGTAGCACTTAGTAAACCTTAGTCTTAGTTGAAGATCAAACTCTGAACAAGTCAGTACTTTCTTGAATTTTACGAAAGCTTTTCGAGCTTGCTCAATGCGACATTTTACTTCCCTGTCCGATGCCCAGTCTTCAAAAAGCCACGACTTAGTATTCAGTGTTATGGTGGAGTTTTCAAGTGCATCTAAGTTTCTGGAGATGATCATAAATTTCGTCTTTTTGGGTATTAATCTTTAATCCCATTCGCTTACTGTATTCTCCGAATATAGTGACAAGTTGTTCACTATTGAAATTCACTGTTGAAATTGTTCCACATGACACAAAATGACGAAATTTGAATGGTTGTTAGAACAGTCAAAAAATTATCTCCAAAATTTCATCTCGCATCTGTTCTTTTTCCGTGTATCATTCCTTTGTGAGCAAAAATTTAAATAATAATTAAATATTTGCCATTGAACCAGCAGGGTATACTTTAGTCATGCACAAACACGTCTTATGTATTTCGTTATTCGCAGAATTTACAATGATTACTTCTGTTTGCAAAAAACAATCCTTGCACTTGAAAATTAATGGGAAATTTCATTACCGCTTGCAGAAAAACCTTTTAATTTTCTTAGATAATCGTCAATTATAAAACGGACAATTAAAATAATTTCTTTACTACAGCTGCTGAGTTTTTTGCAAACAGGTATTTATCGTGAATCACCCAAGGAGTGGTCGAATGCGCCCGCCGCCGCATTTACGATTTTTAAAGACATTCTGCGCACTTCCAGTAGACAATCGTCGATAGAAAAATATTTAATTAATTATTTATAATTACCGACGTATGCAAATAATGTTTGATTTATTAGCGTCACTTTTATTTACGTTTATCTTAATTTTTCACATAGTCGTATTGTTTGAGAAACTACTCGTATGTTATGTCTGACGTTTAGATTGGTATAATTGCGCTGCTAATGAAGATAAAAGCTCGGGTGCTAATTAGTGGCAAATTTGATTAAATCGTCGCTGGAAGTGAGATTAAATAGTTTTAATAAAGCTGAAAAACATACCAGATAATTATAGAAATAGTGCGCCAATCTGTTTATTCATACGGGTGACAAAAATTTGTATTGGATTAAAAGTCAAGGGAACAACTATACGATTACAAACAACAGCCAACTACCCATAACATTTCTATTTACTAAAGAGACACTTTGTCTCCATTCTTCTGGAACTTCTTCTCCGTTTAAGCATCTTTCGAATAATTTTCGGATCATTTCAAGCAGTTTTGATGATCAATATCTAATCAACTCTGGATGTATTCCGCCTAGGCCTGGAGATTTTCTTAATTTCATTCCCTTAACGGCTTTTTGCACTTGTTCTATTGATAGTTCTATTCTTCCTTCTACTTGCACTTGTTCATTTGTCTGTTTAAAACCTTTCTCTTCTCTCTGTTAATAAGTTCTCAAATGCTCTATCCATGTGTTCTCTGGTATTCTATTTATTATGACTTGGTTTTTTGTTGTTGTTCTCATCGTTTTTATAGTTCTCCAGGCTTCAGAGCTTTTTGTCCCTCCTATATGGTTGTCTAGGTATTGGCATTTTTGTTCCCATGCACTATTTTTTCTTTTTAACGACTTCTCGTTTGACTTCTTTATTCAAGTTTTTATATTGTTGTTTTGGTTGTTCGTCTCCCTGTTGTAATAACTTTTGATATACTTCCTTCTTTCTTTTTATCTTTTCTTCCACTTCTTTATCCCACCAATATGGTTTATCTACTCTCCGTACCTGTGGCCCTAAGACTTCTAGCGCTGCGTCTTTCATGCAGTTTTTTATATGTCCATATTCATCCGTCGTTGATCTGTGTGATTCCTGTACTTTTGTGTTAGTCTCCAGGAGTAAAGTAATTGTGTGCTCTCGTTATCTAGATTGTTTAAGGTGTACGTCGTTCTTTCTATTTTTTCTGTGTGTTCTGTGTTGATGACTATGTGATTCCTGTCTACGAATGGTGTATATATTTTTCCTATTATCAGGCAGTGGTCCGAACCGCACTCTGCTCCTCTATTCACCTTTACGTAGTGTACTCTTAGCTTAGTTTGTTGTCTTGTTATAAAGTAATCTATTATCGATTTTAGACCTCTTGTGTGCTGATACCAGGTGTATTTATAGTGTAAAATTTATAAAAGTGTAAAAAATGAAATAGATTATAACAAACAGAAAAGAAATATCAAAGACATCGAAGTACTCAACCAAATTTTCAATAGGAAGCGGCCACAGAATAATCCGAACTAAGATACTATTAAATGTCGAATTTCTAAAAACGAGAAAATAGATATGGATTCCCCCAAAAAACAACGACCTGTATGAATATACACTAACCAGACTTGAAAGACGAAATAGAAGAGGTAGATCAAGAAAATGATGGCATAACGAAGGCTCTAAAAAACACGGAAAGACAGTGCTGCCCGTCCGTTCTAATTCAAAAAGAAAAACTAAGCCAAAATACCAAAGATCTAATAGGTAAAAGAACACAGCTGATGGAAAAATCCGGCTCCAATTACAAAACAATAAAGAAATTAAATAAAGATATCCAACGGTCAATCCAAAAAACGTAAGAAAAAATAGTACAAGAGAAATAACTGAAATAATTCAAGAAAATAAAAGTTTAAAAGTTTGAGGCGAAATACGAACAACATATACAGCAAAAATATGTACAAAATAAAAAACAAAGATGGAAACATTACTACTGATAGAACCAAAATCCTTGAGGTTGTCGAATCCTTTTATCGCGAAATGTATGAGAGGACCGACGAAAGGCAACATCAGCCGCTGCCCAAAATCACAAACCAGGAATCAGAATTATTACCAAAAATAACTCCAGACGAAATTAAAACGGCACTTTTAGAAATGAAAAATAACAAATAACCTAGTGATGATGGAGTAGTGATCGAAGCAATAAAACTAGGTGAAAATAAAATTATTCAGGATTTGGCCAAGTTTTTCACCAAATGCATCTACAAGAAAAAACTTCTTCTCAATGGAATAATGCACTTTATTACACAAGCAAGAAGATATAACAGATGTAAAAAAACTACCGTTACAGGTACTACTTTGTTGTACAGGAGTACGACAAGGAGGCACAGTCTCTTCAAAGCTATTCACGACGATTTTAAAACATACTTGTAAGAAGGCACATTTGAACGTGCACGGTATAAACGCAAATGGAGAGAAGCTCAGTCATTTGAGATTTGCAGATGACATTGTCCTCATAGCCGATCGTATGGATGATGCAATAATAATGTTTGAAAAATTATATCACGCTACCTTGGAGGTCGAACTAAAGATAAATATGAACAATACGCAAATAATGACTAATATGGTGCTAAATCAAAGTATTGTTGTTGATGAAAGGGATATTGTGGAGACAACATCCCATAAGTACCTAGAACATAAAATTTAGTTAAACAGAGGTAACCAAACATGTGAGCTCCCACATCGCATAGGATTAGCCTGGGCAGCATCCATATGCTTTAAAAGGAAAATCTTTGACCAATGTGTGTTACACATACTCACTTATTTACCGCATACATTAACATTCACAAAAAAAGTATTTAATAAGATTCGCGTGCCTCAGATGGCTATGGAGCACTTGATGTTGAGTTTCTCTCTAAGAAACCGAATCCCAAATGAAGAAATACGTCGTAGAACAAAAACAACAGAAGCAATCGAAACAATCGCGTCGTTAAAATGGAATTGGGCAGGATACGTCGCCAGATTACCAGAAAACCGATGAACAAAACGTATTTTAGAGTTGAGTTCAAGGCAAGAAGTAATACAGAGCAGAGGAGAACTACCACCTAGATGGACTGACGAACTGAAGCGTTTTAGCAATAACTGGATGCAAGGCGCACAAGACAGAGACAAATGGACATAGCTTAAAGAAACATACAGATTGATGATGATGATAATGCTCGACCAACTTCAATCAGATTTCAGACGAAATCGATGCAACATGGACAATCTTGTACTCTTCTACACAAAAATTACGTACAAGCTATCTAACACTACTACACGCACACTTAGGTTAGATTAGGTTTAGATTAGAATAGGGAAAACAAAACACACAAAAAACATATACACGGAGTGTGTGAGAGCGTTATACACTTGGGAATGCACACTCCATAGTTAAGATATTAGCATAGATAGATTTAGTTTTAAAAAACAAAAATCGCTCACTGTCTAATTAATGTCATGTCATCTTCAAGATAACACAAATAAGAATGTATATAAGGCCCGTCAGGCACTCTATAACCAGCCAGCAGGCATGGGCCCTTCAGGCAGATCAATTATTGATCAAACGCGGACTCTGAGCATCGAGGTCATGTGCGGCAAGCATGGGCTCGGCGGCCAGGACTCACTTCTCGAACACCCAGCCGGCGAGAAGAACAAAATTTTTATTTTGTCAAATCGGCGACTGAGTGAACGAGCACACACATTCTTTTCCAGACAGAGAGCTGTCGGTCTAGACCGATGGCTCTCTGTCTGGAACACCACGCTTTTTTTTAGGGACATGAGTCCCGAAGTAAAGCTAGAGTAACTTCTATAGAGTCAGTAAAGTTAAATAGGAGAAAAAGCCGACATGTGTGCTACCCCTACAGTTAGGTGGCCTAACCACAGTCATTAAAAACAGAAGGTGTCTCATTACCCAAGACACCTTACGTAACATTCAAATCATAACCCTCCTCACGTAAGTCCACACGCTGAGGAGGGGTGGAGGAAAAGTCTGGGTGTCAGATTGGTACCACCTCAACTAGTGAGGTTTGATTTTCGGGCATGTGGATCTCACTCTTACAGTGGTATACACATGTCCCTAGGGGTAGGGTTGATCGCCTCGCGTGATTGTGTGTGTGTGTGTGTGTGTGTGTGTGTGTGTGTGTGTGTGTGTGTGTGTGTACGCTATCTAACAAATATGAAGTCAGTGGCATCTACCTTGACATCGAAATTTCTTCTACTTTTATACCGATATCTGTGATACTGAACAAACTAAGTCAGAAAAAAGTATCTGGTAATATATATTCTTAAAAAAAAAGTTCTCACAGACCGCTCCTCTAAGGTTTGACCTGTGGAATACGGAAATATGCTGACGACATAATATTATTACGGCACGTAATGATCACAGCTAGTACAAACACTTTACTGTAGAACACGGCAAATAAAATAAACAACTGTACCAGTCAATCCGGCCTTAACTTTTCTCCATCAAAATCCAAAGACAATCATTTATTTTATCAGAAGACAAAACACGCAAACTTCAATCCTTACTGTGAATGGAAATCTTTTTTATCAAGAACTTTAGGGCTTCTTCTTCTTTTTTTGCCATGCATGGTTTCAATTTCAGGCCATTTCCTACCCAAATCTTCTCCATCTCGGCCACAATTGATTTAGTAAAATCTGTCCCAAAATACTGGCCAGTATTCTTTTGACTTCAAAATCTCCTCCAGAAAGGTTGCTATGAAGTTCTTGCAACACACCTTTTCTGTATTATGTTAGCAATACCAATTGTTTGGCAACACTGGAAAGATACCGAAATTCCCATTGAGCCCAGTACGCGTTTATAGTTCCGTTATAATTGATTATTTCTGCCAAATAGGTCTAACTCCATTTAGAAGCCATTCTAGTATGAATTTTAAGTTATTATCTTTTTTTTTTTAATTATTTTTAAGAGAAGTCTAATTACTATCACCTTCAAGTTTGTATACATTTCCTAAAGATATAAAGCTTACAACACACTCCTGGATATTTCGTTGACATTTAGAACATTCTGGATTTATAAAACGCTTTATTTTCCATCAAGGGAATTTTTCTATATGGAGTAAATCATGCAAAACTGTTGTAACAATATATACGACAGTTTTTCCTCAGCTGAAACATTTTTTAGAAGCAAAACGTTGTGGGCATCAAAATCTCCAACAACAAAGAAACGCAAAGAAAGTTGGTATGTAAGGTTAACCAATTTGGCCACATTTAAACTGTAAGTCACAGAAGAAACCGGCGTAAAGTTACTTCATCTACTCTGTAACCAAATATGGCATTCCACACAATGGCCTGAAGACTGGACAAAATCTACAATAACGACCATACATAAAAAAGGCAAATTAATTACTATTAAACTGGGAATAAGCCACAATTAAAGATAAAAATACGTTTATTGACGTTTCAATTTCCACTTCGTAAACAGTAAATTTACTGCTTGTATTTTGAGAACGACTTCCGAAGTGAAAATTGAAACGTCAATAAACGTATTTTTATCTTTAATTGTGGCTTATTCCCAGTTTAATAGTAATTAATTTACAGTGCCACAAGAAAATAGCTTCAGAACAATATAAAAAAAGCAGCTTCCATAAATGCGACAATTATAGAACTATCTCTCTTATATCCCATGCCAGCAAGATAATGCTACATATAATCAGTGAGAGACTGAAAACATTCCTTCAAAGAGAAATTTCACAAGAGCAAACTGGATTTACCAAAGGTAGATTCACTCGAGAACACCTGCTGAATATAAGACAGATAATCGAGAAATCTAGGGAATTCAACATCCCACTATACATCTGTTTTATAGATTACCGTAAAGCGTTCGACAGGGTCAAGTGGAGACACTTATGGCGAATACTAAAAGAAGTAGGCGTACCACAACATCTAATTACGCTTATAACTGAACTATATGAACACACTACTGGATCAGTTAAAATACTTGACACACTTTCGAACGAGTTTCATCCAGAACGGGGTGTCAGACAAGGATATATACTATCTCCACAATTATTCATCATATATGGAGAGTATATTATGCGAAGAGTAGTTGAAGGATGGGAAAAGGGCATCTCAATAAATGGTCATAAACTAAACAACCTACGTTTCGCAGATGACACAGCCATTCTTGCAAATAGTCAAGCAGAGCTGATGGAACTTATACGACTGATCGAAAACGAAAGTCTAATATTTGGTCTGCAATTAAACATATCAAAGACAAAGATCATGATAGTGGATAGACTACACAACAGTCATCCACACATAACCACAATTGACCGGTTCGAGGTTGTGAGCTCATACTTATATCTGGAATCATTAATCACAAACATAGGGTCATTACAAGAAGAGATTAAACGTAGATGTGACCTAGCAAAAGTTGCCACAGCAAAAATTACCAAAATATGGAAGGAATGTCAAATTTCAAGAGCGATAAAGATGAGGTTGATCAACTGCTTAATATTCCCAATACTGACCTACGGATGTGAATCTTGGACTCTGAGACAATCGGAGAGAAGAAAGATAGACGCCACTGAAATGTTCTGTCGGAGACGAATGTTACGAATTCCTTGGACCGACCGTAGAACAAATAATTCAATTTTAAGAGAGCTAAAAGTTAGCCAACGACTCTCTAGTAAAGTCCATCTCCAACAATTAAAATATTTTGGGCATGTTTTGAGAGTAAACACAGAAAACATGGAAAGACTCATAATACAAGGAAAGGTAGAAGGCCGAAGATCACGAGGAAGATCCCCAACAAGATGGATAGATCAAATTACAGGAATATGCCAAAGACCTATGCATGAAATAAAAGAAATGACCAGAGACAGAGATCTCTGGAGACGGACAATACACGACATCATGTCGACCACTACACTCCCCCTGGGGGGTCAGGATTGAAGAGAGAAACCGTAATTTGGAGGAATATGGATGCTACATGCTGTAATTATATTTCCGCACCAGACGTTAACAAAAATAGCTTTTACATTGGTGAAAATAGCTGAATGTTTAAAGAAGAGATAATTTTTATACATATGTAAGTTTCACATCTAACTCTAACAGAGTCAGTTTTCCAGAAATGTAACTCTTTGAAATTCTTAAGAAGTCTTTTCTTATTGGTTTGATTTTAAATTTCTTGTAAACAAACTGTGTTGACAGTATCAAATTAACTTTTGGACGAAGTAAAATTGTAAGATTTGAAAGAACTGATATTCTTTCTCGTATTCCATTAGACTTTTAATAAATTCATATATTGAGTTGGTAAAATTGATAGACATGTTCAAGATTGCAGGTAGTAATTTTAGTTGTTTAAAGAAATCCTTATGAAATAAATAATAAAGTTATTATATTGAATTTCAATAAAATGTTTACTCCACTTAAATATTTAGTTATCTGTAGTCATTTCGGGGCAAACATTTTCACCCAATGTCTTTAACCTAACTACTTGATTGTTTATTGCATGTAGAAAGTGGATATGTAGATATAGACTAACAAGCAACAAGAATTTCATAAAATAACAAATCAAAAGCAATAAAGTTATTTGTCTCAATTACGAAATTTCCACATAAATAGTTTCAGTTCAGCAATAACGATCGACAGGTTTTATATCGAAACGATAAACAAGTCGAAGGCTGGATTTCAGTCTGAGAGGGACATTTCACAATTCAGGAACATGGTTAAATCGTTCTCTAGCTGGACGTATATTGAAACTTAAATTATAATTAGCGATCATGAGGAAACTAATACGATTAAGTGCCACTTAATAAAAATCTGTACAAGTGAAGTTGGATTTGTCGCCGAAGGTGATGTAATCATGTGCAGAGGACTGGCTGTATGTGTATAGAAAGGTGTTTACGGGGAAGAGGAGAATGTCATGTCGGCGGACGGTATCAACTCGACTAATCTTGCTACAATTTAATCCAAAATCGTAAATAAACTACAACCTTTTTCTAAAATTTGTAATGGCTACTTTTGACACTTTGTTTAGTGTTGTAGAAAATATTTTAGTAAGTTCTATAAAATTCTAATAAATTCTAATCAAGTATTAATTAAAAATAAAAGTCCCAATAAAATAAAAATTATAAGATCTTCAACAACATATACAACTCTGGAGAAATAACAACCGAATGGCTGAAATCTGAGTTTATTGCACTTCTAAAAAAAAACAGGAGTCCCAAAAATGGGAAGATTACCGTTCTATAAGCCTCATAAGTCATCTCCCCTAATTGCGCCTAAAGATAATTCATAAGAGAATCTACAAGCTGTGTGAAAGTCAAATTTCTCCCAACCAGTTTAGGTTCACAAATGCTGTGGGTACCAGAGAGGCTTTTTTCTCAGTACAAGTCTTATTCCAAAGATGCAGAGACTTCAACTACGACATATGCGCATGTCTGGTTGATTACTAGAAAGCGTTTGAACGAGTACAGTACGCCAAGGTGATGTAAATACTAAAAGAAGCAGAAATTAACAACCAAACATATTTGAAAAACGAGATCTAGGAAGAAGAAGAACATCTTGGTTAAAAAACCTCAGATCAGAATCTTTTTCAATACAACATCTGTGCAGCTTGCACAGATGCCATGATAAGTATACAGATAAAGATTGCCATGATGATGTCCAAAATTCGTAACGGATAGGCACATCAAGAACAAGAAGAACCAAAAATGGATTTATAAATGTTCAGACGTTTTCGACGCTATTAGATCATCATCAATAAAAACGTCTATAAAGTAGTTGAAACTAGTCTCATTATGAGGTCAGATGACTCCTAAATTACATAATTTGAATAACGAACAATATAATTATTGAAGCACTAGGTCGATAATAAAAGATTACATTTTTTAAGGGAATGTACAATTTTCCATCTCGAAAAAGGAACCTTTTGCCCTGAGAGTTCCCCAACTCGTGTTAATTCAATTGTCACTTTTAACTCCCATTGAATACTAACACAATGCAAAAAGAAGACTCCATGGTTTAGAGAGGCAGTCAAGACAAAATGTGAAGAAAAGAACAAAACCTTTTTACAAGACAGAACACAACAAAAACTACAGGCATATAACTATATTAGTCAGAAAAATTAAAAGGCACCACTAGAAAAGGTTCTTAAAACGTTTTTTCTATAACTATTTCCTTGTGGCTTCAGTAGATAGTAAACCACTTCACCCCACTTTGACGGTTGTGCCTACAGTATATATACAAAACTGATTCTAGCTGAAAGGGGACCATATAACAACGATTCACATTCAACTGACCGTATGCGGCTTCCTGCTCCATCTGAGCCGAACTGGTGTGCCCATTTCTTCTTAAATTAAAGATGGCGGTATTGTCAAAAGGACATAACGTATTATATCGGGGTTAACGGGGATATCAACGTTCTTATTGGTATGATTTTAATGGCACTCGACCGCATTCAAATATATAAATTATTTATTAAACTGTTGCATATACTGTTGCAAAACTGTTACGCTTTTTTTATGACTTTACAGTTTTTGGTTTAGTAATAGAACGAACAACGAATATTCACTTTTAAAAAATTAGAGTATTTAAGGCTAAGAATGGGGCCTAATTGATAATAAAAATAATTACAATAAGCATATAATTCTGTTACTTCTCTGGAACTTGTTGTACTGCTACCAATTAGTTTATTCTACAAATCTGTAACAGTAAATCTGATGCAAATACAGATACAGCCACCGCGGTTGTCTCTTTGTTTGTTATTTTGCTTTATATGTGTATTTTTTAGACTGAAAACATGTATGTGCAAGTATGTGATGTTTAATAAACAAATATATGATACAATAACTTACCAGCACCTCTCCTATGATTTTAAACCCATCTTACGGGCATATCTTGTCAAGGAGGACAACTTTATCACTTAGTTAATCCTACGTATACCGTCCGTCAGGGATGTATATTGTCACCACTGTTGTTTAACATATACTCTGAGGAAATCTTTCAAGAAGCAGTGGGTGATGATGAAGCCGGAATTCGAATCAACGAAGAATCTATCAATAACATTAGATACGCGGACGACACGGTTGTATTCGCTGACAGTTCTGAAACCCTCCAGGAGTTAATGAACAGAATCACAGAGGTCAGTCAGAGATACGGACTTTCACTAAACACTAAGAAAACAAAATGCATGTTGATCTCGAAGAAGGAACAGCAATTTGGACAAATCAGTGTAAACGGTCAACAAATAGAAAGAGTAAAAACATACACCTACCTTGGTAAGAACGTCAATGAAAATTGGGACCATTCCATAGAAATCATATGTAGAATAGAGAAAGTAAGATCTGCATTTCAAAAAATGGCTAAGTTATTCAAATGTCATGATTTATCAATGCCCATAAAAATCAGGTAACTACGATGTTACATCTTTCCTATACTGTTGTACGGAGTTGAGTCATGGACTCTCACAGACGCCACCTGCAAGAAAATTGAGGCTTTTAAAATGTGGCTTTATCGTCGCATCCTGAAGATATCGTATACCGACCACGATACTAATGAGGGTGTTCTGTTGAGAATGAAAAAAGAAAAAGAGCTGTTAACCATAATAAAAACAGCCAAAATCGAATACCTCGGTCACATCATGAGAAACAGCGAAAGATATGGACTGCTGCAACTAATCTTGCAGGGAAAAGTAGAAGGAAAACGGGGACCAGGAAGGCGAAGGATTTCCTGTCTGAAAAATCTACGAGCGTGGTTAAACACAACAAACACAAATCTTTTTAGAGCAGCAGTGTGCAAAATACAGATTGCCATGATGGTCGCCAACATCCAAAACGGATAGGCACTACAAGAAGAAGAAGAATCCTACGTGGAATACTGGACAACTTTTGTGGACAAGACCAAAATAGAAATTATTTTTCTGCTTATTATTTCCAGGTCTGTAGGTGGACCATGTGTTGCTTGTTGGCTTGTCCAGAAGCTAAATTGAATTTAGTAAAAATGTGACTGCGAAACCTTTATACCCAAGTAAAGGTTGTAGAGAACTTTGTCTATCTATCTAATTAGCCTTCTTCGGTTCATCTTTGGACATAGGCCTCCCCAATCCTTTTCCATTCTTCTCTGTCTGTCCATATTCTTCTTTATATCATCTGCCCATCTCATTTGTTGCCTTTCTCTGCTTCGTTTATATTCCCACGGTCTCCAAATAATAAGAATTTTGTTCCATCGGTCTTATTTTTGTCTTATATTGTGTCCGGCAAATCTCCATTTCAATTTTGCAACTTCTTGTCTAACATCCCTCACTTTTGTTTTCTCTTTATCCACTCGTTTCTCTTCTTATCCATTAGTCTTATGTGCAACATTTGTCTTTCCATTGCTCTTTGGATTTTTAATTTTGTCCATGTTTGCTTTTGTAGATGTCCACGTTTGGGAACCATAAGTAAGAACAGGGAGTACGCATTGATTTATTATACTTTGGTCTTAAGATGGTGTGGATATCTTTTGTTTTTAAGAATGTTGCTTAGTTTGCCAAATGCCGCCCATGCCAGTCTAACTCGTCTCTTAATCTCTGCTGTTTGTTTCTCTTTGTTAAGTTTTGTAATTTGACCAAGATATATTTAATCCTTAACTTTGTACCAAAAACAAAATAATAAACTAGATTCATTTCGTATGTGCAGTAATTAATTTTAGCATGAGTTTGTAGGAATTCATGTTTATTGCTTGACAAAAAATGAGAGAGAATGTAACAATCACAGAACTATTAGCCTAATAAGTGATAAATCTTCTACGAGGGCGAATCGACAGAGTCATTAAAGAGTCAGGCGGGCTGTCACCCAGGTAGTAACGATCAGAGATCATAGCTTAGCAATCTTATTGTTGTTTGACGCCTGGAATGCTTTTAACAACTTAAAATGGAGGTAGTTAAAGGTTTTACAAAAGAGATTGTCTCGGACTATCTATCAGACAAGAAAATGGGGTACCGTAGAGGTCGCTCCTGGGACGTACGATGTGAAACCTGTCACATGACGGGATTGTGATCCAACAATATGATGAGGGTGTAACCATTCGCATATGCGGACGACCTCGTTATGCTAGTACTATAAGACGAGACAGGGAGGACCTTATCTTCGGTGCGCTGCATACATGCGACCACGTCCAGGAATGGTTAAAAATACAAGTAGAACTGACTGCGGATAAAACGAAGGCTATAGTTCTCAAAGGACCAAGGAAAAGGGATCACAATATAACATTCTAATATGAAGGAAAAAGAGTGGTTCCAAAGAAATGCGTGAACATTTTAGATTTGACTCTGAGTCAAAACGGAAGGTAAGGGGAGGACGTGAAGGCGATAACTCAAAGAGCTGCGGTGAGATCCGCCAAGTTAAGGGGATTATGCCTAACATCGAAGGTTCCAAATCTGAAAGATATAAGGTAATACGTACAGGATAACTGATATAATATTCCAATAAATATAAATAATGTTCCTATTAACAACTTACGACACGCAGATGACGGTCTTCTTCTCTACAACAGTGATTAGGCATTGCTGTTCTGTTTCTAAAAATGTACTTTGACCATAATGTTTGTGCTTTTTTTATATCTGTTTTGTTTATCACTTATATCTTCATTTCTTCTTAGAATTTTCGTGCAGCCTTTCATTCTTTCGTGATTACAGCATTAACATTTCGTTTAAAATATTTATGCGCATCTTCTTTTAATACAAAATAGACACAGGAAGCATGATTTATTAAAGAAAATTAACATTAATTATTATAATTTATCAAACGTCTAACAAAATCTCCAGTTTCTTCTTTGTATCGTGGTTTAAACACTCCGAAACGATTTAGCTGCCGGCGCACAATCTAACATAATAATTTTAAAGACTACTTAACTGTATATAAGGAATAAATCAAGCTATTATTAAAATCCTTAATTTGCAGTGATATAATAATTCAAAAGATCAGTTAGCGTCTAGATCTTATATTGGTGTCGTCTACTATGAAAAAGTTAACAGTCAATAAGAACAAATTACGAATCTATACTTTATTTAGTAATAAATAAATTACTTTTAAGTAACTATTCGACAGATGTACTTGATTGAAGGCCTTAAATTGTATTACAATAATTTTTAGCGTTTTCTAGGGAACAATATTTATATATAAATTATAGAAAAATTTTATTTAAATAAAACAAAAAATATAAAGTATAAATATCACAAACTTAATCACGGATTTAGTTTTACTCATCAAAATGACGATTATCTATTCCACAGCCACTCAAATAAACAAACACATGTCTGAGACCAGAAATGAATTTGGCTTTCGTGCAAAAAGATGTAGATTTGGGTGAATATTTGCCCATTTTAGTGCGCGTTAAAAAATTATTATATGTATAGGTGGTTCTGTAAAAAGGAACGTATTGGTTTAATCACGTTCTATGGAATCGCTTCAATATTCTGAAAGTCTCTAGTGATTTTTTTTTATAAATCCAAGCATTTTCACAGATCTTAAAATTATTGACATATAGTGCGATTCAAATAAAAGTTTACAACAACATGACACTTGGATGCATTCGAGGCCATGGCTTTCAACACACACCACTCACTCAACCGATCGAGATCGTATTGAAGATTAACACAATCTTCTGTATTATTGATAATTGTGTAGAACTTTAGATCGCCCGCAAAAAGAATAAGTGAACTGTGCTGGAAGCAGTGGTGTATATCATTGATGAATATGTTAAATAACAGGGGTCCCAAATGAGAACCCTGGAGTACTGCTGAATGAACCTTAATCTCACTGTATACAATCCCGGATAGGCATCATTTAAACTCGGTCAATCAAGTATGTTCTCAGTCATCTAAGAAGCAGCCCATCAAAATCCTTTTTTTAAAGTTTAGCTAATAAAATTATGGTTGGCCCGTTCAAAGGCGTTCAAAGAAATCAGTGTATAGTGCATGTACCCACAGCCCCTCTTCATGGTCGTCCTTAGAAAGTTCACAAACAATAGTATATTATATAGTTGATTTGCAATGCCGAAATCCAAAGTGTTGGTCTACTAGCTGTTTTTCAAGTGAAGCTTTAATATAGTCACATACAAAACATTCAAATATCTTTTGCATTACACTAATTAAACTAATGTGCCTGTAATTATTTACCAATGAATTATCACCTGCTTTAAAAATAGGTGTTAAAATACTATTTTTCCAGAATTCTGGAAATTCACCCTTATTAAAGGCTAGATTAAAAATGTGAAAAAGAGGTCTGAATAATATAAAACAACAATTCTTGAGACAGCTTATTCACATACAGTTCTGATAATTTTTATTAATATCAGATGTAGTTATGTTGAAACTAGACTAGATAGAAAAGTTAAGTAAGACCAAGTGAAGGTGAATCACTGGGTATGTCACATATTTGAGTGGAATTGACTATAGAAGACTTTTCTGCAAAACGAAAATCTTCTAATTATTGGAACGAATGTCAAAAGAGTGAAAAAATATCCATATTTTGGAACGATTGCTTTCAGGAAATCAAAATGAGAATAGAAAAGGTTAGAACAAAATGAAAAGCTCAATGTCTCTTTAACAATGCTACCATCTTTATTTTTGTGTTAGCGTATTCGTTACTCCCTCTCCTTTCCGACGATACCTCTCACTTCACGATCTGACCAATAACAACGAATATGATATAGTGCCGTTTTAACAATGTCTTTGCGTTTGATCTTTATCTCAACATATTCGTTACCACCTCTTCTTTTCATCAATACCTTGCACATCACCATCCGATTTGCCGTCGCGCCTCCACCACGAAATGAGCCAAAATGATCAGAATGGACCGATTTCTTATGGGATTTAAGATGAAAAAATACGCAAAATCCGTGCTGTTCCTGTTCTGTGCTATGGGCAAGAGATTTAGAGTTAGATTGAATATGGGATAGAATAGTTAGGTTAGTTGGAATGGAAGCTTGGATCTTAAATGCGACATCAACGAAAAAACTGGAATCATTCGAGTTGTTAGTGTATAAAAAAATTTTAAAAATATCGTGAACAGAATACGTTAAGAACAAAAGGTTCTAAAAGTAATAAATAAATACAAAATGGAAATTTTAAATACAATAATAAAATAAGAAAATTGGATTAATTCAAAAATATTTTATTTGGAGAGAGACACAACTTGCTTCAACTAATTATACAGAAAAAGATTTAAGGAAAAGAAGTATAGAGAGACGTAAAATATCCTGTCTGCGCAACCTGAGAGAATGGTACAGATGTACATCAAATAAAATTTTCAAAGCTTTTTCTTCTTCTTAAGGTGCCTGTCCGTTCCGAACATTGGCGATCATTCTGGCTATGATGATTTTGTTGGTTGCTATACGAAATAGCTGTGTTGAGGTCTTTTTACACCATGCTCTCAGGTTAGCAAGCCAGGATATTCTTCTTCGTCCTGGGGCTCTTTTTGCTTCAATTTTACCCTGCAAAATGCATTGGAGTAGCTCGTATCTGCCTTGATTTCTCATTATATGTCCAAAGTACTCCAGCTCACGGCTCTTCACAATGTTGACCAAATCCGCGATTGTGTTCATCCTCCGCAGTACTTCTTCATTAGTGACTTTGTTTGTCCATGGTATCTTCAGGATTCTTCTGTATAAACATAATTCAAAAGTTTGAAGTTTTGATAGAGTTTCCGCGGACAACTACCTAATGGTTGGTCTAACTCACTGTTTATAGCTCTACCTAAGAAGACAACAGCTAAAACCTGTGCTGATTATAGAACCATCAGTTTGTTAAACCACTTATTAATAATTTTTCTGAAGGTAATACATGGTCGTATCTACAATAAATGTGAGGAATACCTGGATGACACTCAGTTTGGTTTCCGTAACGGATTTGGAACGAGAGAGGCACTGTTTGGAATGAACGTACTTGCTCAAAGATGTCGTGATATATCTGTAGACATATACTGTTGTTTTATTGACTTTCAAAAGGCATTTGATCGTGTTAAGCACTCTATATTGATCGAAGCTCTAAAAGACATTGGCTTGGACGCAGAGATGTTCGAATAATTGCAAATTTATATTGGAATCAAACAACATCAGTTTTAGTAGATGGTGTGGAATCACAAGCTCTCAATATTAAAAGAGGAGTACGGCAGGGATGCCTCTTGTCACCCACGCTTTTTAACGTTTACTCCGAAAGAATTTTCAGAAAAGAACTTTCTGAAAAACAAGAAGGAATACTTGTGAACGGCGAAGTCATCAATAATTTGCGATATGCGGACGATACAATACTCCTAGCTTCTAGTCAAGAAGATCTGCAAACACTACTTGATAGTGTCATTGAGAGTTGTAGGGAGGCAGGTCTGGATCTTAACATAAGGAAAACCAAAATACTTGTAATAAGTAAACAACAGAATATAAAAAAGTCTATATATGTAAATAATACCAAACTTGAGCAAGTTGATAAAATCGTCTACTTTGGACAGCAATTAAATTGTAATGCAGAAAATCACGGAGAAATTAGATCCAGAATAGAGCAGGCTAGAGCTGCTTTTAGAAGGATGTCCAAGGTGTTATGTAACAGAGACCTAAAATTGGCATTAAGGATCCGCCTACTTCGCTGCTACGTGTTCTCGGTCTTACTTTATGCTGTTGAGTCCTGGACTGTGAATAAAATCGATCTAAATCGCCTTGAGGCTTTCGAAATGTGGTGCTATAGAAGAATTTTAAAAGTTTCCTGGGTGGAGAAGATTCGTAACTCCACAATACTTGAACGTCTCAGCAAGACCACTGAGATCATAAAAAGCATCAAGCAAGAAAGCTGGAATATTTCGGACATGTAATGAGAGGTACCAAATATAGATTGGTACAAAATATCATGCAAGGAAAAATAGCAGGCAAACGCAGTCCAGGACGAAGAAGAACCTCATGGTTGAAGAACTTGCGAGATTGGTATGGTGTAGATACAAGCATGCTATTTAGGGTGGCAGTGAATAAAATTAAAATAGCTATGATGGTAACCAACGTTCTGAAAGGACATGGTACATGAAGAAGAAGAATGTCCACGTTTCTACTCCATACAGAAGCACTGAGTAAACATAACATTTAAGGAGCCTTATTTTTGTTTTCAGGGTGAGGTCATGGCTTTTGAACACAGAGCTCATAGTCAAGAATGCACTTTTGGCCTTTCCGATGCGACATTTAATCTCTCGGGTATTGTCCACACAACTCATTGATTATAGTTCCCAAACAATTGTATTGTGAGACATGCTCATTTGGTTCACATACAGATTTGCTCCAGTTATGTTTTGCTTGCTGATGATCATTAGCTTGGATTTGTTGGTGTTTATATCTAGTCCATATGTTCTACTTGTTTCCGTTATTCTGTTCATTAAGCTTAGTTCAAAGCTAATGTCTCTTAAAGTCCGAATAGCTATGATGATTGCCAACCTTCGTCACGGATATGGCGCTTAAACAAGAATATTAGTTACATTAAAAACACAATTATTTTACAACATTTATTTACTTATTGATACAAATTTATTTTATCGACTAACTCTCTTCATTTGTAATCGCTCTTATAATGGGTGATTCATTTAGACGTACTTTTTTAAAAAAGAAACAACTATGAAAACAATTAATTTTATTGTAAAATCTTTATTATCATACAAACGAATCCTTCTTTACAATTATTTCTTAAGGATAATTTCTTTTAAATGTTGGTCGTAACTGCCGTTAAAATGGTCTATTTTGAAGTTCCAATTCTCGATGACGTATTCGAGCATTTTGACTAGTATTTGACCTAAAATAAATGAGATATATTGGCCTAAAATGCTTTATTGTAACTGGTCTATTCATGTTATTATGTAGACTTTAAACGTAACCCAAAGGAAAATCGAATATATCACACACTGTACATAGACGTTAATGATACACAATTTGGTTTTCCCAAAGGCCTAGGAAAGCGTGAAGCTCTTTTTTCACTTAATATACTGATACAAAAATGCCTAAACGTCAATCAAGATTCTTCTTCTTCTAGTTCCTATCCGTTTCGGATGTTGGAAATCATATTGGCAATCATAACATTGCTCACTGCGGCTCGAAACAGCTCGGTTGAGGTTTTCTTAAACCATGTTCTTAAATTCCGCAGCCATGATATTCTCCTTCTACCGGGTCCTCGCTTACCTTTGACTTTACCTTGCAATATAGACTGTAGCAGGGAGTAACGGTGCTGATTTCTCATAACGTGCCCCAGATATTGCAATTTTATGCGTTTGATCGTAAACACAATCTCTGGTTCCTTCTTTATTTTTCCTAGAACTTCCTTGTTCATGATCCTTGCTGTCCATGATATTCTTAGCATTCTTCTATAAAGCCACATCTCAAATGCTTCAAGTTTTTTTATAGATATTTACGCATATTTTATTGACTATAATAAAGCATTCGATACAGTATAACATGAACAAATAATGAATCAAATCAAAAGAAACCAAAGAAGATTGACTACATCGACCTCAATATCATATCAAATTTATACTATAAACAGCAAGCAAAAGTATGTGTTAACGAACAGCTGTCAGAAGCAATTGAAATTAGACGTGGAGTTAGACAGGTATTGTCGCCAATTCTTTTTAACTCCTACTTCGAAGAGATCCTGAAAAAAGCTCTTGAGGTTGAAACAGGTGGAATAAAGGTAAATGGAGTTCCCATTAAAAGCATTAGATATGCGAACGACACTGTGATCTTAGCCGAAAATAATAAAAATCTTCAGAGACTGATGACCAGAATAATGAAGTATGGGAAAGAGTCGTCTCAATCGAATCGTTCTCGCAGTAAAGCCACACTTTCACGAGCTGTATGGCAAGGGGCGCCATGTTGTTGGAACCAAATGTCGTTGAGATCACGAGTTTTAATTTCAGCCACCAAATAGTCTGTTATCACGGCGTTTCCATTCACAATAATATTTTGGCCGGCCTCTGTTTTAAAGAAATATGTTCTTTTTGTATCCTGGAACTTTATCATTCATACAATAATATCATACATTTATGACATATATGTATCCTTGAACTCTTTACATTACAATAAAAAATCTTATACATAATGCCTTAGTTTAAAAAATAAATAAAAGAGCAATATAAATACAAGTTGCTCTAAATAGGTTATCACATTCTGAATTAATCACATCATTATTACTCACAGTAAAATCTTTGAGGTTTTCCTATAAATAAGCGGCCACCGTTGAATAAATACTATCATTACGATAATGAACATATCGGATAATTTGACCGCCTACTCATGAGGCGCGTTTACTTACGAAAAAGCCTTGCCACAAAAACAAGTTTATAAATAGTGTTGTGGTTTCAGTATGACCGATCGCCCGACAAATGATAACGTGGTAAACGATGATGATGGAAAGAATGCTTTCTGGTAATAGGTAATTCCAACGATTGATTAAGTTGATGTTTACATTTCCGATAAGTATTTCTATAATTAATTATAGATGTGGAAAATTGAAACTAAGACGAAAACAAACGGTTTTATAAAATTGAACAAACACTTGCAGAAAAGGTATAATGTCATATTTACATAAATTCTTAAGAAGAATGAAAATAATTTTATTTAAAATATTTTTGTTAAAAGAAATCCTTTCTAAAACGAATTAACTTAAAAAGACCCTATCGGGCTACATCACAAAACGTTATCGAATAATATTGTTGTGAAGCTACTTTCTTGTGGAATTTTAAATTAATTACTATTTAAATGGGAATAAGCCACAATTAAAGGTTTAAATACGTAAATTGACGTGTCGATTTCCACTTCGGAACTCGTTCTCAAAATACAAACATTACTAAATTTACTAATGTCAGTAAATTGTTAGTAAATTTACTAATGTTAGTAAATTGTTAGTAAATTTACTAATGTAATTTTGAGAACGATTTCCGAAGTGGGAAATTGAAACGTCAATAAACGTACTTTAATCTTTAATTGTAGCTTATTCCCATTTAAATAGTAATTAAGTTATCGAACAAGTTCATCATCATTGCAATTACCAGTTATAAATGAGTGAAACCACTAATTATGTGAGAAAAAACATTAAAAAAAGGTATTTTGCTTACAATTCGAGCTTTAGTCATGAGTTTACTACATGAGAAGATTTAAGCTTTTTTTCTGAGGTTTCCTTCAAATCTCTTCAAATCGTGCCCATCGTGAACATGCTTATAACTTTTTAAATGTTTTTGACCATCTATGACATTTTTGTTAAAGCCTAATTCACAATCTAGTCCTTTAGAGGACTAGGTTTTAAGTTAGGTAACCATATATCGCCTAGATAGCTTATACTTCGATCCTTTTCAAGACCTGTTCCAGATTAGAGACTTTTAAGAATGTTGACGCGAATGAGGTCTTATACGTCACGATCAGTCAAGCCTTACTTTACTTTATCATGCTACATGTATCGTGCATCGAGGATACATAGATGAGGACAGTTTCTGCATATAACAAGATATTCCATATTTTGTGTTTCTCCACCGTCACAGTTCACATAAACTTGGTCTATTTTTCACCATTTTGCTATGTTTGATTTTACTGAAGCGACACCCATTCTTATCCTATTTATAGTTTGCCACGTTTCTAGGGACTGACCGATCCATTGAACCTGGGAAGAGGAAAATACTCAGGCGGTTCATCCTGCATTGTTCCAAGGTAGCTTTTCCTGGATTTTAGTCGCTTTCGTGGTGTTCGAGCTTTGTATAGAGCATGCCACTTGTCCGCGATCTGCTTAATTTTCTCTATGTGCTCTGCAACGCTTCTGCGTGTTGAGAGTTCTGCAAAACTCGCTGCTTTATATCGATTTGAGAGTTGCGTTGGTTTTATGCACCCCGTTACTATCCTGCATTGTCTCATTTAACGCAGTATCAACTTGTTTGGTATGGGCAGATTTGCCTCAAATGTGGTACGCATATTCAGCAGTTGAGAAACACAGTGCATGTGCCGGTGTTCTTACAACGCCAGGACGTGTACCCTTTTTACTTCTCGTTAGCTTTCTATATTTTTATATGTATGCCACCATTTCATAGTTGATGGTGCATTTTTATCTCGTGTGTACATTCAGCTACCGATATCATTTTGTTGTTTAACACATTGCCTGTCACGTCACCCAAATTTGACTGACAGAAATTTTTTGCTGTAGGCCATGTCGGTCACATATGAGTGACAGCGTTGTTTCACTGGAGTCCACAGGCATTTTCTAATACAGTTCGTGGGAGGCCACAGCAAAAAAGGAAGATATAGGGAAAGGTTTTTATGTCTAGATTATTATGTTTTCAGCAAAAAATTATTGGATGATAAAAACATTAGTTTTGTTTATTTAAAATCGTCACCCAATTGTGACTGACGTGGCCTGCCCGGAAACTTTTTTGGTAGAGGCCATGTCATTAGCATTCACGTGACGATTTAAAGGTTAATTGTTGTGAAAATAATAGGTATTTTTATCTTAATTTACAATTTGGCTTTGTTGAAAAATACAATGTCCAAGCGAAAGTATCAAAAGTATTTGACAGAGCAACAATTGGAAGCTGCTTTATTAGAAAGTGATGAAGATGATCAATTACAATACAGTGAAAGCGATACGGGTAGCGACAATGATAATTTTGGGTTAGATGATTCAGACGAAGATTGGCTTCCCTCTGAAGAAGAACCCGGCAATGATAGTATTGAAGCATTACTACATTATATGCAAGAGGAGGAAGAAAGAGAAGAGGCAGAGAATGAAGATAAAGAGGCTTCAGAAATAAATGTTCTAAAACCAGAAAATAAAAACGATCCTCACAGTTATAATCCCCAGTGGTCAAAATCTACAGGATGTCATAAAACTTTTTCTTTTATCCTGAATCTGTAAGTAGTAAAATTACTGTCTACTAAATATGCTCTTGACTTGATCGATACCTCACAAAATAAAACCAAGTATGGTAGTAGCTTATAATCGAGGAAAATCTGGCATAGATATATCTGACCAAATGTCTTCTTACGCGACAACTTTAAGAAAAGGGGTAAAGTGGTTCATGAAGCTGGCCATGGAATATCTTCTTGGCATTAGTGTTGTCAATGCTTACCTGGTAATGAAAATGGTTTCAAAGAAAAAGAAGATGCAAATACAAAAGTTCAGAGAACAACTGGTTCAGCAAATGTTAGACATATAACCAAGAGAAGAACCTATAAAAAACACAGGACATGCATTGACCAAAGACAAAAAAATTCGTCGTATTTGCAAGCCTTGTTACAGACATTTGATTGGTTCTCTAGGAAGATCGGAAGCCAGAAAGAAAGTGAAAAAAGTAATGACTTATTGCTGTGGTTGTCCTGATCAACCTTATATGTGCATGGACTGCTTTAAAAATATTCATACGTAATAAATTTATATTTTCCTGTTTTTGTTTTACTTTTGTATGGCAAAAATAAAAACTATCTTTTTCTTTTAATTTTTCATTATTTTTTCTTGGTGCGCCACCAATGTTTTAATGAAGTATTACTGGACGCCACAACAACAAAATTGTATATAAAAATCCATATACCCTCACGTAATTTTAAGTTATAGAAAGGCATTCGAAAGCTATCCTGTCAGTCATATATGACCGACATGGCCTCACCGTAAAAATTTTCGTCGGTCATATCTGTCTGACATGACCTCCAGGAATTGAAAAATTTTTTTGGTATAGCGCCCCATGAAACTTTTTGAGAAAGGGGTGTGGCAGGCAATGTGTTAAATATATTGTTTTTGTTTTATGTACGCATTTTATTTGTCGACTCTTAACAAGTTTCCTGATATAACTATAACTCTGAATATTTGCTTTTCACCTTTAATTATTACTATACCTTTGACCAGAAGAAAGACCAGGCTAATTAAGTTTCGTAGGTAAGTAGATGGACGGAGTCCACCTAATATATTTATTATTGGTTTATATAGTGTGTTGACCAAATTTATTTAATAATTAACTGTTAATATCTTTTCTTGGGTTTGATCTCTGAACCCAAATATCTTTCCTTACCTCTTTTCTTTTCTAAAGTTTTCTCAAAAACATTGAGTGGCGCCCTGTTTCTATCTTCAAATCAAATCAATAAAATTCAAAGCAACAAACACGTTGATATCTATTTTATCTAAAATTAATCTAACAATGAACAAGAAAAAAATAAAATATTTGTAAAATATTTTGTAAATACAAATGGTTTTATTTAACAAATATGTTAAAATTATATTTTATCACTAATATTGAAAAAGGCAAAAAACTGAAACAAATTCCATTTTGAAGGAACAAACCTAATACATATTTACTGCTCCAGCTCTTATTAACCCTTTGAGATAAAATAAAAGCAACATTGTCGTAGAAATGTTGGAATAAATAAATATTTTTTTGTTGTTGTTTAACAACGGTTTAAGTAACTACGACATTCCTTCATTAAATCTAAAATATACCTTGTAGGTATATAAAAACCCCTTGAAGACCATTCATCACGCTCTCTTGAGAAAACTTGTATGTTGTATTTTATTTATTTGATTTTTTTTTGTTGGATGTCATAGGTGTTTACACTGGCCCGGTCTATCGGTACCTACAGCGTTAGCAAACTAGTAAAAAAATGTTCAAATGGAATGTAGATGGTTGCGTAAGCATTTCCACACATCCATGGTGCCCACGTAAACAATGACATAGAATTGTCGAGGAAAACTGGTTATGGAGCACCGAGTGGCCTTATTCTATACTACTCGACCTCCGATCTGATCGGTATAACGATGGGGAGAGGATAGACTGCACGGATTCGAATCTCGAAAATTATCTTGATCATTTTAGAAAATGTATCGCATTTTAAAACATGCAAATCTTCCAATTGAATCAATGAAATGTAAGAGAATAAAATTCTAAAAACTCTACTTTTGGAAAATTAAAATAAACGTTTTATCTTTTTAACTATATTTAACAGCATAAAACTCTTAATTACTTTTGTGTAGTATGGAACAGAAGATATTTATGTAACAAATAGGTTTTATATGTATACATATATTGAGTAATTACTATTGTACTTATTAGACTGTTAACCTTTTAGAAGTCAAGTAAAAAATCAACGCTATATTTTTACTACAAACTTATTTATGTACATTTAAATGCTGTTATACAGTTTATTCTTCTTCTTCTTCAAGTGCTATCTTCGTTCCGAAGGTTGACGATCATCAGGGCTATACGTATTGTCGAAACTGCTGACCGAAACAATTCGTTGTTGCTACAGCTATACCATTCCCGTAGATTCTTTAGCCAGGAGTTTCGTCTCCCTCCTATGGGCCCTTTTCCTGCTATTTTCTCTTGCATAATTATTCGAAGCAGTTCATATCTCTCGTCTCTTGTAATGTGTCCCAAGTATTGCAGTTTTTGTTTTTTGATCGTAAATATGACTTCCTTTTCTTTATTTATTCTTCTCAAGACCTCGACATTTGTGACTCCCTCGGTCCATGATATTCTCAGGATTCTGCGATACATCCACCGTTCAAATGCCTCTAATTTTTTGATATCAATCTTTTTCAACGTCCATGACTCCATTCCGTAGAACAGCACAGAAAGTAGGTAACATCTCATCAGGCGAAGTTTCATTTCAAGGTTCAAATCTCTTCCGTAGAACACTCTCTTCATTTCAGTGAATATGGATCTGGTTTTTTCTATTCTTATTTTGATTTCTGCTGAGCTATCGTTGTCTTCATTTATAAAAGTGCCTAAATATTTGTATTTTCTAACTAGATCGATAATTTTATTGTGTAAATATAAATTTTGGACATTTTGTGTTGATTTCGATATTACCATAAATTTAGTTTTCTCTATGTTTAAAGATAGTCCATATTCTTCGCTGCAGTCTGCTATCTTATTCATTAATGTCTGTAGCTCTTCAAGTGTTTGTGCGATCAGAACGGTGTCGTCGGCAAATCTCAGATTGTTTAATCTTGTAACGATGTCATCACCGTTCAACAGCTTGAACCGTAGGAGTGTCAGCGTTGGCGCTTCCACCTCCTTAGCACGATGTGAGTGGGGTTCAGAGCAACTATTTAAGGCATATGAATAGCGGCATTTATTCAGTCTTTAGCTTAGCGCCTTAGGCTCCTCTCTTCGCCAGTGTCCTGAACTGGCGAGCCCACCCGGACGGAGGTAGTTCTGCTTTGAAGTTCATGCTCCGTCCATAATTAAGCAAAGTCTACCGATATCGTGTCTTGAACTTTATCGCGGACCTGCATAAGCGATTTTGTAGTTGACGAGTGTGTTCGCAGCTCCCGCTGGTTTGAAGCGGAAGCGAATATACGTCTGAGTGCGATTGACTACACCTATTTTATTTGTTATTAATAATTATTTTCTTTCTTTCTTTTATAGGCGTCCGCCGGGGATTCATTCATCGCGGGATCCAGACGGAGCGCAGAGTTAATTTCTACGGCACAGGATTTATTTTATTTTCATGTATATTGTACATATATTAGATCAATAGACATATTTTTATTTTAACCTGTGTTTTACTGAGTCTGTCGTCCTGAAAGAGCTACCCGTTACAAATTGGCGCCCGAGAAAAATTGAGGATTGGAAAGTTACTAAAAAAAAAAAAAAAAAAAAAAAAAATTTAGTAACATGCCGACAGATAAGGACACAGACTCAGTAACAGGTACATCCTGGATAAACCGACTTTGCAAAGAGGAATTGCAGAGCGAGGCCGAAAAATTCGGCTTAGATTCCAAGGGAACCGTCGACGAATTGAGAGTACGACTCAGGATATATTTTAAAAATCGCGAGGAAGCGACAGGAGCAATGCAAAAAGAAAAAACTTCCAAGGGAACAGAATCCGACACACTGGCCCAGGAAATTTCGGGCATCCGAAGACAATTACAAGAATTAACAATAGCGAAACAAATGGGGCAATCAGAATTGCTAAATCAAGTACGAAGGTGGAACACACACTTCGACAAGAAACATTCGGATGCAATAGGATTCTTAGAGAGGATAGACGAATTAAGCTTGGCCTACGAGATCGATAAACAAGATCTATTAAGAGCATTACCAGAGTTATTAGGAGACCACGCTTTGTTATGGTACAGAAACAATAACAAAAATTGGAAGTCATGGGCAGATTTCAGCGAAGATTTTAAAAAAGCTTTCTATCCCAGAGGATATTTGCTGCAACTAGAGGAGCAAATCCGAAACAGAAAACAGAGACAAAATGAGCCGGTAGATAGATATATCACGGAGATTCAAACACTAACCAGACGAGAAGGATCGTTTTCCAGAAACCAAGAACTCGAAAGGATATACAAAAATCTGTTACCAGAATATAAGCTTTATGCTCGCCGCCGAGATTTTGAAAACTTAGCCGAATTACAAGATTTAGCTCAAGAATACGAAGCTTTAGAAGACGAAAAGAACCGATCAAATCAGAGTTGCCGTGGAAACTGGAGACGCACGGACCAAGCAGAGTACGATGCCAAAACGACATGCTTTAGATGCAAGATGCCAGGTCACATCCGTAAAAACTGCAAAAACCCGTGGAAAAAGTTTTGTTCGCGTTGCGGCAGAGAAGGGGTTTACAGTAGCGACTGCTGTTTTAGGCGTCAGGGAAACGAACTACAGACTGGAGAAACAAGGAGTCGTCCCAGTCTGTAAAGCAAGATTCGACTCCATTCGTTTTCGCCGTTACACAGCCAGCAAGCAATGACATTCGGCTATTCGCATCGCTGAAAATAGGGCAAAGAACATACAGAGCGCTCATCGACACAGGAACCACTAAAAATTACGTCGGGGATAGAATAGCTAAGACATACAAAGACTCTCTAGATAGCTACAGCGGGAGAACAAGACTAGCAAATGGAGCGTCAATGGAGCTTAACCAGAAGTTGACGATGGAATGCGAGATCGATAGGTTACAAACCCGACAAACATTCATAGTAATGCCAGGGTTGACGGAAGATGCCTTACTAGGAGTGGAATTCCTTAGGAACCATTCTATCGAACTTAAATTCGATAAACATACGAGCAAACAATTCGTACAACATCAAGAAGAGGCATGTAATACTTTAAAAGACTCCACCAAAAATACAGAGCTAGAAAGGTTTCTAAGAAAAGAACTAAGGGAGTTTGAGAACATAACAGGACCCACTAACTTAATAGAACACGAAATAAAATTGAAGACAAAATGCGATCCAGTCAAACAGCCTTATAGACGACACAATCCCGCAATGCTGCAGATCATCAACCAAGAAGTAGACAAGATGTTAAAAGAAGGAACCATCGAACCCTCCACAAGTGGTTGGAGTTCACCGATTGTACTAGTTAGGAAAAAAGATAACTCGTACAGGTTTTGCATTGACTTTAGAAAAGTCAACGAACTATCAGATAAGGACGCATATCCGTTACCCAGAATATCGGAAATTCTGGATAGACTTAAGGAAGCAAATTTTATATCAACCCTCGATTTGAAACAGGGATATTTTCAAATACCCCTAGAAGAAACTAGCCGCCCAGTGACAGCATTCAGCGTACCCGGAAAAGGCCATTTTCAGTTCAAAACCACCCCATTTGGACTGCATTCCGCAGGAGCCACTTTCCAACGCCTACTGGACAAGGTAATACCTCCTGATATGGAATTCGCGTTTGCCTACTTGGATGATATCGTAGTAATATCTAAAACGCTCCAAGAGCATTTAAATCACCTACAGGAAGTCTTCCGAAGACTGAAAGAAGCCAAGTTACAGCTGAACTTTGAAAAATGCACGTTTTGCCAGTCAGAACTCAGATACTTAGGACATGTGGTTGGAGCAGAAGGAATAAAAACTGACCCGGAGAAAACCAACGCTATAACCGGACTTACAGCACCGAGAAATGTGCGTCAACTCCGCCGGTTTCTAGGAATAACATCATGGTACCGCCGATTCATAGAGAACTATTCGACAATAGCAGGACCGCTAAACATGCTTCTGAAGAAGAAGATAAGATGGAAATGGACCGATAAGCAAGAAAACGCGTTTGAAGAGCTAAAATCAAAACTTACATCGGCCCCAGTATTAGCATGCCCCGATTTTTCAAAAACATTTTACCTGCAAACAGATGCGTCGAACTGCGGACTTGGAGTCGCACTAACACAGAAGTACGACGGCCAGGATAAAGTAATCGCATATGCTAGTCGAACCCTCACACCGGCCGAGACAAAATATTCCACAACGGAAAAAGAATGTCTATCCATCGTATACGGGATAAAGCAAATGAGGCCATATATAGAAGGATACAATTTTAAGGTCATATCAGACCATCAGTCCCTCAAATGGCTGAAGAACCTTAAAAACCCGTCAGGTCGATTAGCCAGGTGGAGTTTAGAACTGCAACAGTACGATTTTGAGGTAATATATAGAAAGGGAGTCCTCAACAAGGTAGCAGATGCTTTGTCACGACAACCACAGGAAAACCAGAGCGAAGAACCAGAGTTGGAATTATTAGCATCAGAATTGGAATCATGCAGTTGGTACGATAATTTATATAGAAATGTACTCCAGAACCCAGACGATTTCCCGGATCTACAAATAACAAACGGGAAGTTATATAAACACATTTGGAGCAGCCGTAATTTAGCCGACCCAGAGTTTAATAACCCATGGAAGTTATGCGTACCAAGATATAAAAGGAAAGATATTTTGGAGGAAAATCATGACTCGACCACAGCAGGCCATTTAGGAATTGCAAAAACAATTTGCCGAATAGCACAAAAGTACTATTGGCCTAAGATGTTTAAACAAATCGCAGACTACGTTAGAGCTTGTACGAAGTGCCTCCAATATAAACCGTCTCAAATGCAACCAGCCGGGAAAATGCAACCGTCCACTGTAGAAAAGCCTTGGCATACTGTCTCAGTTGATTTAATGGGACCATTCCCAAGATCTGCAAAAGGAAACATTTTCTTAATAGTCGCGCAAGACCGGTTTACCAAATGGGTCGTTGCCCAGCCAATAAGAGCAGCATCTACGAACTCCATCATCGACACTTTACGATCGAAGGTAATTATGCAGTTCGGCATCCCGACGAAAATCATTTCGGACAACGGCGCGCAGTTCACAAGCAGCAATTTTAAGACGTTCCTAAAGTCCTATAACATAAATCACATTCTAACACCGCCGTACTCACCTCAAGGCAATCCAGTGGAACGAATGAACAAAGTACTGAAAACGATGATAGCCACATACGTAGAAGATAACCATAAAGACTGGGACAAATTCATACCAGAATTCTGCTACGCCGTAAATTCGTCAAGACACGATTCAACAGGGTTTTCACCAGCGCTGCTTAATTTCGGAAGAGAATTAGACACAACAGAGGCGACAAGTGGACAAGATATACAGGGGTATGCAGAAAACTTGAACAAGTTAGAAGCGTTAAGAGAACTGGCGAAAGTGCACATGGAACACGCTTTCGAGGACCAAAAGAAACATTACGATCTAAGACGAAGAGACTGGCGACCACATCCAGGAGATCGAGTCATGAAAAAGGAACACCATCTATCGTCGGCGAGTGCAGGTTTCACCAGCAAACTAGCGCCGAAGTACTCAGGGCCATACGTAGTAACGTCAGTAATATCACCGGTAATAGTAAAACTGAAATTGGCCGATAGAAATACCCGCAAGCAGATAACGGCACACGTAAAAGATTTAAAACCTTGGGTGGGGGAAAATGTCATTACACAAATCGAATCCCCACCACAACCAAACGGTATTTAAAGAGCGGTGCTAGCAAGCAAAATTCAGTTCATCCACATCTAACATGGAAGACATACTAGAGATACCAGAACAGATGACCCCTCTGGGAACGCCAGAGAAACCCGAACTGCCCGTGACACCAGGAAAAGACGCAGAGAGAATGTTGAAAAGATTCCACGAACTGTTTGGGACGCCACCAACACCACCGAAGAAGAAAAGCGTACCCGATACGATAACCGGACCTGAAGCACAGTCGGAATCCACTACAGGCGAACCAGAACCCGGGAGACACGCCGATCTTGTAGAGATCGTCCCACAACACCTAATAGAGAGGGGGACCAAAAGATACAGATTGTACTGCAACAACAGGAAGAAGATCGTAATAAAGATTCCAAGAGGGATAAATGGCATTACAAGGCTGTAGACGCCATATACAAAAAAAAAAGGTATGCTACTTTTTTTTTTCCAAAGAGAAGGGGGTGTAACGATGTCATCACCGTTCAACAGCTTGAACCGTAGGAGTGTCAGCGTTGGCGCTTCCACCTCCTTAGCACGATGTGAGTGGGGTTCAGAGCAACTATTTAAGGCATATGAATAGCGGCATTTATTCAGTCTTTAGCTTAGCGCCTTAGGCTCCTCTCTTCGCCAGTGTCCTGAACTGGCGAGCCCACCCGGACGGAGGTAGTTCTGCTTTGAAGTTCATGCTCCGTCCATAATTAAGCAAAGTCTACCGATATCGTGTCTTGAACTTTATCGCGGACCTGCATAAGCGATTTTGTAGTTGACGAGTGTGTTCGCAGCTCCCGCTGGTTTGAAGCGGAAGCGAATATACGTCTGAGTGCGATTGACTACACCTATTTTATTTGTTATTAATAATTATTTTCTTTCTTTCTTTTATAGGCGTCCGCCGGGGATTCATTCATCGCGGGATCCAGACGGAGCGCAGAGTTAATTTCTACGGCACAGGATTTATTTTATTTTCATGTATATTGTACATATATTAGATCAATAGACATATTTTTATTTTAACCTGTGTTTTACTGAGTCTGTCGTCCTGAAAGAGCTACCCGTTACAACACCATTTATTTTAATACCTACGGATTGCTCAGAGAGTGTTCTATTCATTACGTCTTCAGAATAGAAATTAAACAGGATTGGTGACAGTATACACCCTTGTCTCACACCTCGCTTAATTTCAATTTCTTCAGTGGTATTATTCTTTACTCTCACTACTGCTTTTTAATTGTAGTACATATTTGCTAAAAGTCGGATGTCTCGTTTATCTAAATTCTTTTCTGTCAGGAGTCTGATTAGGTGATCATGCCGCACTTTATCAAAGGCTTTGTTGTAATCTATGACACACATGAATACATCTTGATTTATGTCAAGACATCTTTAAGACATAAAGTTCAGTGCAAACAACGCCTCTCTTGTTCTGAGTCCATTACGGAATCCAAACTGGGTATTATTGATGTCCATTTCCAGTTGTCTGTGTACTCTAGAGTGTATAATTTTCAGGAATATTTTCAGTACATGGCTGATCAGACTGATTGTACGGTAATCACTACATTGTTTGGCATTTATCTTTTTTGGTATAATAACAAAGGTGGATAAAAGCCATTCTTGTGGTATTTTTCCTGATGTATAAATGCTATTGAAAAGTTCAACTAAAATGTGAATCGAGTCTTTTTGTATTAGTTTAAGGATTTCCGTTGGTATTTCATCTGGACTGGGGCTTTACCATTTTTCATTCTTTTTAGTGCGTACATTACTTCCTCTTCTGTTATTTCTAGACTTTCGTCTTCTTATATGTTACTTAGCTCAGATTGTTGGCTATCATCTGCAAAGAGTTCTTCAATATAGTTTTTCCATGTCTTCAACTGTTCTTCTAGTTCTGTTATTATGTTTCCGTTGACATTATACAGGGTATTTTGCTGCTTACGTTTTTGTATACCTGCAAGTTCTTTCACTTCTTTATGTACATTAAAATTATCATGTTTTGCCTGCAATTGTTCTGTTTCTTCACATTTTTTTTTATGAAAATCTTCTTTTGCTATTCTGATTTCTATTTTGACTTCTTACTGTAAGTATTTGTTTATACCTTTGTTCGTTTTTTCCTTTCATTATTCTCCGATTGTCCATGAGAAGAATGATCTTATCAGTCATCCACCTTTGCTTTATTTTTGGTTTATCTGTAGTCAGAATTTTCTTCGCAGGACCTGTTATCACCATTTTTAAGTTTTGCCATTTTTTATCTATGTTGTTCGTTGGCTGAGATGTTTCTTTTTCATGAAGTATTTTCAAATTATTATTAATATATTTTTGCAGTTTCTCCTTTACCTTCAGGTTACATAAATGACTGACGTTTATCTGATTTGCTCTTCTTTTCTGCTGCAATCTTTTTAGTTTAATACTTATTTGCGCTATTAGAGGGTTATGGTCTGAAAAGACATCTGCGCCTGGGTAAGCTTAAACGGATTTTAAGGAGTTTCTATATCGTTCGTTTATCAGTAAAAAATCAATTTGGTTTCGAATTATTCTTTCGTCATTGTCCTGGGGTGATTTCCACGTATAAAGTTTTCTCTTTGGTAAGTTGAAGAATGTATTAGATACAATCATATTATTCTTCTGGCAGAATTGAAGTAGTCTGTCACCTCGTTTATTTCTTTTACCGAGTCCGTATTCTACTACATGTTTGCCACTTTTTCCTTTACCAATTTTTGAGTTAAAATCACCTAGAATTACGGTGATGTCTCGTGGTTTCGTAGATTTTAATACTTGATTAATTTCTTCGTAGAATTGTTCAATTTCATCCTCGGATTTATCTGCAGTAGGTGCATAGATCTGTATGATATTTAGTTTACTTGTGTTTGTTTGTAGTTGGAGAAATAAGAAAAGATCTGATACTGGAGTTTATTCATCGTCACTTAAGTCACTTATTAGACTTTTTCATCATTCTCCTCCATTGGAATTGATTGGTCCCAACTTGGGATCTGTTCGTAGAAATGTTTATGTTCCTCTGGTATGTAATGCATAATATGTCTGACATCAACGAGTTTTTTAGCTTCCACTGGCAACATTTAGTGATAGACTTGATCTGTGGAAAGCTCCACTCTTCCTGCTTTATACAACTTGAACGTTCCAACCACGAAAAATCAATAAATGGACTAGCGTCGACATATCCATATTTCTCACTGGTATGCTAGTAATGCTTAAATTTACTGATGTTAAAATCTTGGCTTTTTGTAGTTTTCTTGAATATTGAAGGCCAGCATGGTTTGAAATCAAGAAAATTTGCAACGTTTACGGCTATAATACCATTATGATATCGTGGCCACCTTCTTTATATAGTTCAGCTGGAAGATTGTCTATGCCAAGTGATTTGTTTCTAGCTAATTTTTTAACTGCATCTTTAACTTTAAGAATTGTCGGTGGTTCCTTTTCTTTCTCATCTGTTTCCCTTACCTCATCTCTTTTGTCTTCCAGGTTTTCTTGTGCTTCCTCTATATTTAGGGCGTAATTAAAGTATTTCTTGTTGTTAATAACTAACTGACTTCTGCATTGTCTAGTGGTTGCCATAAATTCTTTTGTGTTGATATTAACTCTCTCATAGAATGCTCTGAACCTGTTAAGGTTCCTTATCTAGGTGGTTTCGTTTTTTTTGTTTCTCCTCTTTTTTTCTCTTCCCTTTGTTTGGTAATTCTCCAGTTGTTCTTGTTTATCGGGTAAGCCTCTTTCTGTAGGCTTATTTTTTTTTGTTGCATTTTTGCATTCATCTTCAAACCAATGATTTTTACGAGCACAAATTTCTGTTTCTATTACATCTTTTGCTGCTGCTTCAATGTCTTTCTTTAATCTGGTCCAGTCTGGAGTCTGTTTATGTCTGGCCTTCCTCATTTACATTGTAATCCCTCAGCTTCTGGTAACGTTATGCAATTGTCGCATCTCTCAGCTTTTTCACATTCCATTTTTTTTTCTATTTATTTTATTTTCTTTACTGGTGTTAAATTCTAGCCCTCAATGTTGAGATCACTAGGCAATGGTCTGAGGCTATTTTTGTGCCTCTATACCTTCTGCAGTTTATTACATCTTTTCATGTCTTGAATCTATTAAGATGTAACCAATCTGACTCGTTGTTTTTCCATCAGAAGAAGTCCAGGATACTTTGTGTATGTTCTTGTATTGAAAATAGGTGCTAGTGACTGTCATATTTAGTGCTGCTGCTAAGTTTATCAGTCTTAATCCATTATCGCTACTAATGTTGTGTAGGCTATGCTTTCCTATCATGGGAATGAAAACTCTCGTCCTATTCTTACATTTATGTCACCTAATACAATATTACCCCGAAATAAACAGAGGTTATAAGACCCGATATCAAGGATTACAAAAACCGTTAATTTGCTTGTCTTTTGTTTATTCAAACCATGAAGACATAAATAAAAGGTTTTTCCCATGAATTTTGCTAACTAAGCAAACGAGTGTTTTACATATTTAAAATTTTCTTTTTCTTCTAATGATACTACAACTCTTTGTTTGTCTTGGCCTGCTTAAAAACGTTCCTCTATTCTTTATTGTCGGACACTTTCCTTCACCACTACCTAATATTCATGGTATTAGGAGTTAACTCTACATCGCCTATCCATCTGTTACGGGGCCTTCCTCTTGTCCTATTTTCTTGGGGTGTTCATATCTAGATTGTTCTTAGAGCTCGATTATCTGGCACTCTTTTTATGTGGCCAAGCCATTTTATTTAAAGCAATATTTTAAATCTAATACAATATAATCTTTCAAATTTAACCATTCACCATATTATAAGTCCATAATAAATTCATATCACTTTTAACATACCCAAAAGAACCATTTGTAATTATAATTCATTTCTCTGTTTTTATCTAGATATAGAACAATTTGTATTGCCCAACTTGTTGAACCATTACAGGTTATATTTAATCTAGCTTTAAAAACTAATATCTTTCCTAACAATTAAAAGATACCGTTACAGTTTTTATTTTTATATCTGGTAATATTAATGATGTAAAAAATTATAGACCAATTATTTTAAATCCTTTGGCAAAAATATTTGAATCTATTTTATATAACAACTTATTACAACATTTTATCAAATCTTTTAATCAATATCAACATGGATTTCTACCAGATAGATCAACACTTACAAATTTATGTATTTTTACACAATCTGCTGCAGATGCCATAAATACTAAGAGGCAAATGGATGTAATCTTTACTGATTGTGCAAAAGCATATGATAGGGTTGATCATGGTTTATTACTAAAAAACTGGGCACCTTTGGCCTCTCAATTAATGCATTAACATTTTTGAATTCGTACCAGCAGGTAGAAGTCAGCAACTTAGATTTGGTAATTTTTTCTCAGAGGAATATTCTGTAACTTCTGGAGTTCCCCGGGGCAGCAACCTGGGACCACTCTTATTTACTTGCTTTCTAAATGACTTTCTAGTTGTCTCAAATTTTCCTCTTGTTTAATGTTTGCAGATGATTTTAAGATGGTTAAAGTTGTAGAAGATCAATGTGATTGCCAGCTGTTACAACTAGATTTTAATGATATATCTAATTGATTTAAGATAAATAGAATGGATCTAATTGTTGACAAGTGTTCAGTGATGACCTTTACACGTAACAAGAGCTTTATTAAAATGGTTTATTATATCAATAGTAGAGAATTGCCCAGAAAATCTGTGTGTAAAGATCTTGGTGTGAATTTTCAGCAAAGTTTGCACTTCAGTGCTCACTATCACATTGCTGCTAATAAAGCTTTCAGGATGTTAGGATTTATAATTAGAAACACCAAACCTTTTAAGATGATAGATAACATAATTAAACTATATAAGACCACATTATGTAGTTTGGGCTGTGGTTTGAAAAGGTACAAAAAAGATTTTTAAGATATCTGTATGTTAGAAAATATAATTCTTATCCGTACCTGGTGTCTTACAGGAGTATGCTTGAAACTTTCAAATTTGTAACTGTGTAACAATGCTACTGCTAAAATAATACGACTTATTCGTGGTCAATGATATAAAGTTCTTGGTACCTAAAATTAACTAAAGGTTAATTCATAGAGGGCTGTTTTTTTTTATTTGTGAGTCTGACTGCTCTCTGACTGAAACAACATCATGAGGCAGTGTAATATAACACTAAAACTGCATCTTCAACACCAACACCAAAGCAATTAAATCTTTCTATCCGCTTCAATCACTTTATCTTAGCATGTACGTATATCTAATGTCAAAATCACTACTTGTAATTACATTTTATTCTGTAAAATGTCTTTGTTGTGGAATAAGTAAATAAATAACATAAATTTCTTATAAATTGTGGTTATTCGTCCTTTTCTCCGTCTTCATAATTTTTCTACAATTTCGGATCATAACAATATATAATAACATCATCATCATTCAGCCTCAAGAGTCCACTGCTGAACATAGGCCTCTTCCTCATGCTTCCAACCCAGTCTATCTTGCGCCGGTCTTATCCAGTTTTTATTGAGTCTTCTTAAATCGTCAGTCCATCTTGTAGGTGGTTGACCGACGCTTCTCTTGTCTTCCCTTGGCCTCCATTCCAATAACCTCTTTGTCCATTGCCCAAATGTCATTCTGGCTATGTGTCCTGCCCATCTCCATTTTAGTCTGGCTATCTTCTCGATGATGTCAGTCACTCCGGTTCTTCTCCTGGTGTCTTCGTTGGTTATTCTGTCTCGCAGAGTTATTCCTCACATGGACCGCTCCATTTTTCCCTGCCCGACTCTCAGTTTGGTAGCTGCTGCTTTTGTTAAGGTAAGTGTTTCTGCTCCGTACGTCAAAACCGGGAGGACGCACTGATCAAATACCTTTCTCTTTAGGCATGTGGGCAGCTCACTTTTAAAAGTTTCTCTCAGTTTTCCAAATGCTTCCCACCCAAGGCCGATTCTTCTCTTCACTTCATGAGTCTGGTTATCCCTGCCAATCATAATTTCATGTCCCAGGTATTTATATCTATCTACTAGTTCTATTTCTTTCCCACCAATACTAATGTTCTGGTTGGGTACCAAATTAGTCATGATTTTGGTTTTCGAGATATTTATATTTAAACCTATTTTCTGTAGCCACAATGAGTTCCTGTACCATCTCTCTTGCCATACCTAGATCTTCAGCTATTATAAGTATATCATCGGCGAAACGTAAGTTGTTTAGATATTCTCTATCTATTTTCATTCCCTTTGTCATCCAATCAAATTCTTAAAAGCATGTTCTAGTACCGTATTAAAAAGATTAGGTGACATTGGGACCCCCTTTCTAACCCACCGTCTTATTTTTATGCGATTACTGTTAGTATGTAATCTGACAGTGGTTGTTGCTTGTAGGTATATTTTGTATAATAATTTAGTATATCTATAATCTAGCCTGCATTCTTTAAGCGCCTGTAATATTTTGCTTAGCTCAACTGTGTCAAAGCCTTTGTGAAAATCGATAAATATTAGAACTAGAGGTTTATTGTATTCCACTGCTTTCTCTATTAGGGTTTTTATACTTTGTAGATGGTCATTTGTTCCGTAAGTTTTTCGGAATCCTGCCTGTTCCCTTGGTTGATAAGTCTCTAATTCTCTTTCCATTCTATTAACTAGTATTCGCGGAAACAACTTCTCAGTTTGTGAATTTCTATTTTCCCCTTTTGTACGCTCCTCTTCAAAACTTTCATGTTCTTATTTTGCTCTATTGCCTGTTTCGTTTTTTCTACATTATATATAATTATATAAATAAAATAAAATAATAATCCTGATGCATGTTTTATTACATCTGTTATATATTAACTATACACCCTAATAACCTTTACGTATATTGATGTCATCATATATAACTAGGTGTAAAATACAAGATTAGCACTATCTCTAAAAGTAATCTGACGGTAGAAAAGGCCTTTTGAAAGAAAGTAAATCTTTGAAAAATTTCGTTGACCCTAACACGGACAGGTGCACACTTAGAAAAAATACAAGTCCGTCCCGAAATCTAACGTACCGAAATGAGCTAGCTGTTTTACGACAACATCTGCCCCCGCTGGCTGCGGGGTTTTTGTATTAAATTTCACTTTTATATATTAGCTGCCACTAAGAAAGAGGCAAGTGGTAATTGAGCGGACAGTGCGCCTTTCGTAGATAAGGAAGAGTAACGAGAATTTAATGAGAAACTGTTGTTTGTCGGTTTCAAACGGTACGGAATTTTAAAGATGTTTCGTACGTTTAAAACTAAAAATTTCAAACATTTTAAAGGAAATACCTAAATGTAATGATTAGAGTAAGCCATATAATTTGTAAAGACGTTAAAGAATTTTATTTCAACAAAAAATGTTCTGTGAAGAACATTCCATATTGAAATTGTTAATTTAAAAAGTAAATGAACATTAATTACCCTAGAGTGTGTTATTTGGGAACTTTAAAAAAGCTTTTGATATCGTAGCATCCTAGCATGCCCGTAGCATGATTTAAAAAACGAAAGAATTGGTTATAGATATCATCAGCATCATAGCATCTACACTCCTGACAGCGATTGTCGTTGTCGCCCTATTTGGGCTCTTCCGATTCATTTGTCTCTGGGAATCAATCCGCATTAACTTTTTGGTTTATGTGCGACTTGGCTTTCTGTATAATATTTTTCCATTAGTTTCTTTTTTTGCAGATAGATTTTCATTCTTTAACTTATATATTCTCAACTCTTTGAAGACCGATTTTTCTTTCTCTTCAATCCTGACCCCCCAGGGGGAGTGTAGTGGTCGATGTGATGTCGTGTATTGTCCGTCTCCAGAGATCTCTGTCTCTGGTCATTTCTTTTAATTCATGCATAGGTCTTTGGCATATTCCTGTAATTTGATCTATCCATCTTGTTGGGGATCTTCCTCGTGATCTTCGGCGTTCTACCTTTCCTTGTATTATGAGTCTTTCCATGTTTCCTGTGTTTGCTCTCATAACATGCCCAAAATATTTTAATTGTCGGAGATGGACTTTACTAGAGAGTCGTTGGCTAACTTTTAGCTCTCTTAAAATTGAATTATTTGTTCTACGGTCGGTCCAAGGAATTCGTAACATTCGTCTCCAACAGAACATTTCAGTCTAGAAAGTTCTATCTTTCTTCTCTCCGATTGTCTCAGAGTCCAAGATTCACATCCGTAGGTCAGTATTGGGAATATTAAGCAGTTGATCAACCTCATCTTTATCGCTCTTGAAATTTGACAGTCCTTCCATATTTTGGTCATTTTTGCTGTGGCAACTTTTGCTATAACACATCTACGTTTAATCTCTTCTTGTAATGACCCTGTGTTTGTGATTAATGATCCCAGATATAAGTATGAGCTCACAACCTCGAACCGGTCAATTGTGGCTATGTGTGGATGATTGTTGTGTAGTCTATCCACTATCATGATCTTTGTCTTTGATATGTTTAATTGCAGACCAAATATTTGACTTTCGTTTTCGATCAGTCGTATAAGTTCCATCAGGTCTGCTTGACTATTTGCAAGAAGGACTGTGTCATCTGCGAAACGTAGGTTGTTTAGTTTATGACCATTTATTGAGATGCCCTTTTCCCATCCTTCAAATGCTCTTCGCATAATATACTCCCCATATATGTTGAATAATTGTGGAGATAGTATACATCCTTGTCTGACACCCCGTTCTGGATGAAACTCGTTCGAAAGTGTGTCAAGTACTTTAACTGATCCAGTAGTGTGTTCATATAGTTCAGTTATAAGCGTAATTAGATGTTGTGGTACGCCTACTTCTTTTAGTATTCGCCATAAGTGTCTCCACTTGACCCTGTCGAACGCTTTACGGTAATCTATAAAACAGATGTATAGTGGGATGTTGAATTCCCTAGATTTCTCGATTATCTGTCTTATATTCAGCAGGTGTTCTCTAGTGCCTCTACCTTTGGTAAATTCAGTTTGCTCTTGTGGAATTTCTCTTTGAAGGAATGTTTTCAGTCTCTCATTGATTATATGTAGCATTATCTTGCTGGCATGGGATGTAAGAGAGATAGTTCTATAATTGTCGCATTTATGGAAGCTGCCTTTTTTATGTATGGTCGTTATTGTAGATTTTTTCCAGTCTTCAGGCCATTGTTTGTAGAGTGGGCCATGGGGTGTAGAGTTGTGTTATAGAGGTAGCACCTTTTATCGGAACGACCACATCGAGCGTCATAGACGGGAGATGGTTCTTGATAACTGGTCCTCATAAGACAGCTAACTCTCACTTATGGCTCCACGTGCCACACCCCGGGCAACTGCATTGGTCTGCAGGCTAAACTAAGTGAGGGTAGCCAGATATGGCGAAAATTCCACCGAACGATTGCCGGTATAAGCAATCCCCCACTTACTGACCAACGGCTTCGGACGGATGAGTTGGTAAGTGGTAGGGCACTCTTTTGTCCTTGGGCTGAGAAATCGACCCTAAAGGCGGATGAGCCAAGTATACGGTCAACGGCATAAGGATGCAGAAGGCAAGGGGAAACCACTGCATTAAAGGTTCAAAAGAACATACTTAGTAAGTCAACATGGCTAGTAAAGACCTACTCAAAAATGTTACTGATCATGGCATACGGATACCAAGATCCGGCAGGAGAGGGCAATCGCAAGACTATGGGGCCTCTCCGGTCGTCAACATGCAAAATCCCTGTAAAAACATGAACAAGTCGAACAAAACTAGACTAGGTATTAGAGTTGGGACATGGAATGTTAGAAGTCTGTTTATGGCTGGAAAACTAGACAATGCCATCTTAGAAATGGAACGTTTGAATGTAAATGTATTAGGAATTAGCGATGTGAGATGGCAAGGAACAGGTAAATGCATAACAAACAACGGAATGCTATACTACTCAGGAAACGATGACCCATCACATTTGTATGGCGTAGGAATTCTCGTTGATTACAAAATTAATAGAACAGTAATAAGCTTTACTCCAATATCAGACAGAGTCGCGATTCTGAAACTTAATTCAAAGACTGTTCCAATAAACATAGTACAGGTGTATGCTCCAACAGCCGACAAAGATGAGGAGGAAATTGAAATATTCTATAATCAACTCAATGCCGCTCTAAAATTAACAAAAAAATGTGAGATAACAATCATCCTAGGGGATTTTAACGCCAAAATTGGTAAAGGAGCAGTAGCACCATGGATTGGTGAGTTTGGATTGGGCGTTAGAAATGAACGTGGAGATAGACTCTTAGAATTTTGCCAAAATGAAGATCTGGTTATAGTAAATACCTTATTTGATCTACCTAAACGTAGATTATACACGTGGAAATCACCAGCAGACCGAGAATCACACATCGTCAGAAACCAAATAGACTTTGTCTTGATCAGAAATAGGTTTAAAAATTCAATAAAATCAGCAAAAACTTATCCAGGTGCCGATATATACTCGGATCACGTCCCTATTATTGTCGAAATGGAAGCAAAATTAAAAAAGTTAAAAAACAAAAAGATTAGAAAAGAATTCGATGTGACAAGATTAAAAGATACTCAGATAGAACAAAGAGTTAGACAGAAAATCAATGATAATCTTAAACCCATCAAGTCAAAAAACACCAACTCTAAAGACGTAAATGAAAATTGGAGAGAGGTTCAACAAGCTTTAAAAGAAGCGGGAGAAGAAATACGTGGACCAATACCAAAGAAAAGACATATGTGGATGACAGACGAAATACTAACTCTCATGAATGAAAGAAGAAAATATAAAAACATAAACACTAGCAAATACAAATCCTTAAACAGCAGGATTAGAAAAGACATAATAACAGCAAAAGAAAGATGGCTAACTGAACAGTGTCACGAAATAGAAGAATATGAAAAGAAATATGATAGTTTCAATATTCATCGGAAAGTGAAGGAAATGACGTCGGGAAAACAAAATAATATACATGTTATAAAAGACTCGAATGGTAACATTCTCACAGATACAAAACAACAACTAAACAGATGGACAGAATATATAAAAGAACTATTCGGGGATGACAGACAACAAATCATAGATGAGGACTCTGGTGAATCGGGACCAAAAATTTTAAAACAGGAAGTTCAATACGCATTAAAACAGACAAAAGGGAAAAAGGCCACAGGTCCGGATGAAATCCCGATTGAGTTTCTTAAACTGATCGATGATGAAATGATAGACATTCTAGTAGAACTTTATGATCATATTTATCAAACAGGTATTTTACCAAAGGAGTGGTTAGTATCCACATTCGTAATTATTCCCAAAAAGCAAAATGCAAAAGAATGCTCAGAACACCGTACAATTGCATTAATGAGCCATGTTTTGAAAGTATTTCTACGAATAGTCCACAACAGAATTTACAGAAAGCTGGATGATGAAATTAGTGATAGTCAGTTAGGCTTTAGAAACGGCACGGGAACCAGGGAAGCATTGTTCGGTATAAATGTGCTCATGCAAAGAAATCTGGATATGAACCAAGACATGTATACATGTTTTATTGATTTTGAAAAAGCATTTGACAAGGTACAGCACAATAAACTAATTAATATTTTAAAAATGAAAAACATCGATAGCCGCGACATCAGAGTAATCTCGAACCTCTACTGGAACCAGAAAGTCAAAATAAGAATTGAAAATCAAATGTCGGAAGAAATAGAAATTCTTCGGGGTGTGAGACAGGGCTGTGTATTATCACCACTGCTGTTTAATATATATAGCGAAGCCATCTTCCAAGAAGCTTTAGGAGAGTGTAACGATGGAATGATAATAAATGGTGAAATTATTAATAATATAAGATATGCCGATGATACTGTCATATTCACTTCAACTCTGCAAAGTCTATCAAACATACTGGAACGGCTGAATGAAAAGTGTACCATATATGGTATTAAAATGAACTTAAAGAAAACAAAATTCATGGTCATTACAAAACATCCAAAAGACAACGAGACACTCCATATTAATAATATCCAGATAGAAAGGGTAGATAAATACAAATATCTAGGAACATTGGTTAGTCAAAACGCAGAACAAACGCAAGAGATTAAAAGCCGTATAGAAATAGCAAGGGCAAAATTTGTAAAAATGAAACATCTATTGTGTAGTAGAGACCTAAGAATGGATCTAAGGATAAGGTTATTGCGCTGCTACATTTTTACAACCTTGCTCTACGGATCTGAGGCATGGACATTGAAACAACTGGAGATTAAGAAATTGGAAGCTTTTGAGCGTTGGTGTTATCGAAGGATGCTACGAATAGCATGGGTAGACAAAATTACCAATATTGAAGTCCTTGATAGGGTTAATAAGAGGGAAGAAATTGTACAGACAATTAAGAGGCGGAAACTTGAATATTTCGGTCATATATTAAGAGGTCCTCGTTATGGGCTACTACGTTTGATTATAGAGGGCAAAATAAAAGGTAAAAGAGATGTAGGAAGAAGACGAACCTCCTGGCTACGAAATCTAAGGGAATGGTTTAGTCTGAGCTCTAGCCAACTATTTAGAGCTGCTGTAAGTAAAGTAAGAATTGCCATGTTGATATCCAACCTTCGTTAGAAGATGGAACCTTAAGAAGAAGGCCATTGTTTGGAATGCCATATTTGGTTACAGAGTAGATGAAGTAACTTTACGCCGGTTTCTTCTGTGGCTTTAAGCATTTCTGAAATCTACCGATTTTTATTAAATTAAAAAAAAAAAAACAATATTTTTGTGAAATTTATTCATTTTAGTATATTCTTAAAACAAATTTAGTCAAAATGAACGATGCTGATCCTGAAGTATATCCTGCAGTATGTGGTATTCTCAAGATACCAGCAGGAACATAGTTTAACACAAAATTAAATGAGAAATAAAACCAGGTAGCACTTCTTTCTTTCTATTCTTCCTATTGTTCTGCATGGAACATTACAAAACAATTTTTGTCGTGTTTGGGACAAAGTACGACATTGCAAGATAAATTTCCACTGTGTTCTGCTAACATTTGCTGTTATGCTACAGTTGGCACATCTCAAAAAAAGGTCTTTGGGGCATATGAGAAGACTTTGAATGGCACACTTTCAAGGGAATATAACTTTTGAATTTACTCACTGGTTTTTCTGCTGATGGTCTTTCCCTTTTTAATTGTTCTAGAGCTCCAATAAGGCCTCTAATCACAAAGAGCCAGAATTCTTTCAAAGACATACGTTTGAATTAGCTTCTGTTAGATAGATAGATGGTTTATTGGTAATAAATGAATACAAAAGTATTTTTTACAAGTCAAAGAAAATAACACTGTATACTGTATATATAGTACTGTCTATACTGTTGACAATTACAAATAATTAAAATCAGAAGTAAAATACTTCTCATGTGTAAAAAAAGCATCCACTATAAGGTAACTCTCAATTTTTGCCTTCCACTGATGAAAATTAAGAGCTTTTATTCTATCTGGCACTTAGTTGTAGAATTTTATAGCTAAATACCTTGAACCATTTCTGGATCTCCCAAGACGGCTAAATTCTAGTATAAGATTATTGTTAAATCTGGTGGGATAATTGTGAAAATCTACATGCGCACTGTATTGGCTAAGATTTTGTTTAATGTGCAACAGACACTGCATAATGTATACACATGGTAAAGTCAAAATTTTTAAAGCTCTAAAGGAGTTTCTACAGTCTGCTCTATAACAGCCCAGAGATAATACGAACACACTTTCTTTGTTGTGCAAACACTTTATCAATATGACAAGAGTGACCCCAGGAAAGAATAGCATATATCAGATGAAAATGAAAATTACTATGATAAGCTGTTAAAATAGTTTCCCTGGAAGTCACTTGTACAAGGTTCTTGAAGAGGAAAAGTTGTCGGGAAAGCTTTTTCGATAGATTAACTATAGTTATTCCCAGGTTAATCCTGCATCCAAATATATTAAAAATCAATCAAAAGACTGATATTTTTTTTTTTTTTATCCAAATATATCCCCAGAAACTTCGCTCCGGTTACACATTGCGGTAAAGCAACGTTTTCAACACAAGTGTTATTTCTTAGAGTAAAATTAACATTTTGAGATTTAGAGTTGTTCAAAGAGAGACGGTTAGTTAAAAACCAATTAAATAGGTTTCTTTCATATGTTTGGTAATCAAGGGTGTCAAATTCAGAAGGTTGATAGCTAGCATAGAAAGTAGTGTCATCAGCAAATAAAAAAGTGTTAACTGTTTCATTTTGAGAGTACACTAGATCATTAATATAGATAAGAAATAATAGTGGACCCAAAACCGAGCCTTGAGGAACACCAAACAACAGAGATTGTTTTTGAGAATCACACTGGTTGAAGTGAACATATTGATCACGAATCATGTTGAAATATAATGAATGCGTTTACGACGCAAGCATCCACAAAATAAAAAATATTTTATGCCACCACTTGTGTGATTTACGATTACCTCATAAAGACTTTTCAGCATATCAAATTTTTTCAACATGTCCCATATGTTAGTTGTAGAGCACTACCATTTGTATACATGAAACCTCATTCAGTGTAGCGTCTTTTTGTCTTCTCCTTGCAACTTCGTTTGTAGCTGAATTTTTGTGATTTGCTAAAAAATCGCTCTTCTGTGATCCATCCACTTTAACGCAGATAGTCTTCTTCTTCTTCTTCTTCCTTCTAGTATATAGACTTTAAAGCCTGTTTATTCTTCGATATTAGCCTCATAAATTGTCGCACCATCTTTTTCTTGGTCTGCCAATACTTCTTGGTCCATTTGGTGACTTATCTCGTGCTATTCGTACTATTCTATCCTCTGCCATTCTACTGATATGTTCGTTCCACTCCTGTTTTCGTTTTTTTACCCATCCATTTATGTCATCTATATTACTTGCTCTTCTTATGTTTTCACTTCTCTCCCTATCCAATAGACTTTTCCCTGATATTCGTCGAAGTATTTTCATCTCTGTTATTTCTAGCAGTCGTCTCGTTTCAGATGTGTCAGGCCTTGTCTTCGCTGTATGTTAATATAGGTCTAATTACTGATTTATAGAATATTGTTTTTGTGTCTTGTCCTCCAGATTGTGTCATTAAGAGAACCTGCCGCTTTACTTGCTTTTAAGCTTTGTTTTCGTACTTCTTCTTCAACATCTCCGTAACTAGTTATATCTATTCCCAAATATCTAAACCTTGCTTCCTGCTTTATTATTTTCCCATCAATTTCGATTTTGCACCGTAGTGGGTATTTAGATGTTGTAATACATTTGGTTTTGTCTGCTGATATTATCATATTGTATTTCTTAACTGTTGTATTGAAGATATGTGTTAATCTTTGGAGCTCGTCTTCTATCTCGGCGATTAATGCGGCGTTATAATAAATTAACATAATATTTGGATTTCTTTGTTCCCCATTCTGTAGCCATGACCTTTACGTACTGCTTGTCTTATTTAGTCCATTATTATAATAAAGAGAAGTGGGCTCAACGAGTGGATTAAGTAGCTCAGAAGTCGCGTTCATGCCCACAGCCGGTCTCAAGCCCGGATAAAAGAGGAGGGTTGATGGGCCAGTTTAGTATCCTACCCATTGTAAAAGGAAACAAGGGACCGATATTAAGCCTCAGAACTAGACGCAGATAGTCCATCTATTAAAATACGGTAATCTAAATCATCTTGATTCATTTATTTGCCAGCTTTGAACTCTGGTAAATCCTTTCTTTTGTTTTGAACGGTTCCACTTGGGTAAATTCCGTCCGATAATAAAGATCTCTGAAGATCAAATCAGTTGAAATAGTTGTCAAAGAACACTCGAGTGTTTATTTACTAAGACCCTTGTTAGATCATGTATGACTCGTTTTCCTATGTTGAGTTTTTTTTGTGGAATTTTTCACTTTACCGATTTATATTAAAACTCGCACATGAATATGCTTAAATCTGTTCTAACACTTACTTGAAACTTCAAAAAGAAACACTCTAAAGCAATAACCTCAAAAACGCACACCGCAGAGGTTGCTAAAATTCCAGCCGGCGTGTTGATAGTGACATTATTTTGTGTACAATTATTGCATGTCCTGGACATACAATATTCTGCCCTTATTCATTTGATTGCTAAGAGCACACATATTGTATATGGACATGCAACAATTGTGTCCTCCATAATACATTTTTGAGCTTAACTCACAGTTTTGAAATGTCAACTATATCACACCAAATGGTTTAGGACATGCAATATCTGTGCAGGATGATAGACTGTTACGAGGCCATCAAGGTACAGGACATAACTGAAATAATGAAAAAAAAATGGACATACAAGAAGTGTGCTTTTGAAGCCATCGAAGTATTATCTTCTTCCATATTTTATGATGGCTTTTGTTAATTATATTTAAAATATTTTTTCACTGTAATATATTTTTAAGAAGGAATTTCAGAATGAACTAAGAACTATTTGTTAAACGCAAAACATTCGTCGTATTTTTCTAGGATCGAGCTACGTCATCGGCAGATATATCTCTAAAAACATTTTTATCTTGATACGACAACGCTACTGTTACAAAAACAGCAATAACAATAAACCGTGTAGAGTGACACATAAATCTTGAAAAAAATGCCGAGACGAAGTGGATACGATTATTACACGTAACGTATCGTTCGAATAAATATATTTTCTAATATTATTTAAAATATTGACAAGATCTAGAGGTGAATGTTAACCGCTCTTCTACGCCCGCGGCGGATCGTGTAGACCTTGGCTGATGAAGGCCTTCCTGCAACATACATCTTCCACTTGCCATCTTATCCTACTTATTATCTAACTAACGCTATTTTTATTGCGAGGATATTATCCGAATAACTTACGTATAACTTCACAGAATTCATCGAGACTTAAGATATACTGTCAATTGTTATAGTACGCGGTAGTTAAATCGGAAAATATATGACTTGCGAAACGAAACTTGGACAAATCCTTGTAAATTACCTTTTATTGATGTGGAATTTTTTCTATAAAGATAATTGTCACAGTAATTGTCGATGTTATCGAACGAGAAAGTTTTTTTTTTTTAACAACATACAAAAACGTGTATAAAGGGAGTTTTTTTAGAGGTATAGAAATAAAGGTTGACAACACTTTTTGAACTGTCAGCTATTTGACAGCTTCTAAATGATTTATGTTGTTTGGTTTGGCATTTTAGTATGAATAGACTTAACGTCTTAACCTCCTCCTCCTAAGTGCCTTCTCTATTAAGGTTGGCGATCAATATGGCAAATTCTCTCTGTTCTGAGCTTGATGGATTAAGTCATTTCCTGTTGTGTGAGTCCAATCTCACGATGTTTCGGAGCCAGGATTTCTTCTTTCTTCCTATACCCCTTTTACCCTCGATTTTACCTTTTAATATTACCTGGAGCTGCTCAAATTCCTTATGGCGCATTATGTGTCCTATATATGTCTTTATAATTTTGATTGTATTAACCAGATGAGGTCGTGTGTTCATTATTTCCAGTACCTCTTCATTTGTGGTTTTGCTGGTCCAGCTTATTCTTAGCATTCGGCGGTACATCCACATTTCGAATGAATTCAGGTTGTTGACGTCATACTGTTTTAATGCCCAGGTCTCACAGCCATATAGCAGTAGAGACCACACATAACACTTTAGTGTTCTAAACCTTATTGTAAGCTTGGGGTTACAGAGCATTTTACGCATGTTTATGAAGCCAGATCTTGCTATTTCAATACGTCTTCTAATTTCTTTTGAGTGGTCTAGCTGACTGTTTAGCTCTCTGCTCAGGTATATGAAGCTTTGTGAGCCCTGAAGGGTGATACCATTGATTTGTATGTTGGGTGTAATTTGTTCATGGGGGTTCTTGTGGAATACCATGATTTTGGTCTTAACGACGTTTCCAAATTATACAAATTTATTATTATATAATAGTCAATCAAAGCAAGTAATTCAATTAACCATGAAACTTTTTAGCATCATGTTTACTCTAAATGATAATATGCATCCACAGACACGTCATATAGTGCATACAGAAGAAGTTGCTGCTGCTGTAGAGCGTAGCATTCAGGAAGACCTTAATCAGTCTATCTGCTATCATGCACAGCAAGTAGCTACATATGCATCTACTTTACAATCAAGGTACATCATCACCTAGCAAGGCGTAGATTTGTAGATTCAGTGAGTGGGTCTAAAACGAGTTTTGTTTTGGACCCAAAAATTTTGTTTCACAATCAAGCTCATGCTCATGCAAGCCAATGCCAAAGAGAAGACTATATACCTGGAAGTCACTAGCAGATCAAGAAGAGAGAATTGTAATAAACCAAATAGACTATGTATTAGTTAGACAAAAATACAGGAACGCAATTATATTCGCACAAACCTATCCAAGTGCCGACATAGGATCAGATCACAAACCAGTAGTGACCAAAATTAGGCTCAAAATGAAAATAATAAAGCGAAGAACAACAAATGCAAAATAAAGTAAATTAAGGAACCTGCTCATAAGGCAATGCCTAGCAGATGAAATCAACAACGGATTAATGAATGTTAAAGAACAAATTCTGCAAAATACTGAGACGGAGAAAAAATGGTTATTAATAAACACAGAAATAGATAAAAGTCAAAAAGAGATTCTAATACAAACCAGAAATAAAAAGACGCAATGGATGACGGAAGAAATTTTAGATTTAATGGAAGAAAGACATTAATATAAAAACAAAGATAATCAGATGTACAAAAAATTAAACAAATAAAATACAGAATTAAGAAAGCGAAATAACAATGGCTAAAAGAACAATGCGCAGAAATGGAAGAATACCAGAAAAGACATGATAGTTTTAACACACATAAAAAAATTAAAGAATTAACTCACAACAATAGAACAAGAAAACCGAGAATACTGAAAGATGCAAATGGGAAACTTGTGTTAAATACTAACGACAAATTAAAGAGATGGACAGAATACATCAATGAACAGTTCAAAGAAAATAAAACAGAACAGATGGAGATAGAAGTAGAAGAGGATATGGTTTTAAAGATATTAAAAGAGGAAATTAAAATGGCATTAAAAAACAGCAAAAATGGTAAAGCATTAGGTCCAGACGAAGTCGTTATAGAAATCTTAACATGCATGAATGATGAAACCTTAGACATTATAGTAGACTTATTCAACTCAGTATACAAAACAGGACTTATACAGAAACAAGGGTTACTCTCCACCTTTTGTGCTATCCCTAAAAATACAAACGCTAAAAATTGCAGTGAATACAGAACAATATCACTAATAAGTCACATTCTCAAATTATTCCTGAAAATAATACATGGTCGTATAAATAAAAAACTGGAAGAAGGAATAGATGATAGTCAGTTTGGGTTCAAAAAGGGACTAGGAATCAGAGAAGCGTTATTTGCTTTTAATGTGTTAGCTCAAAGATGCATAGATATGAATGTTGATGTGCATGTTTGTTACGTTGATTTTAAAAAAGCATTTGACAAAGTAAGACATGAAAAATTAGTCCAAATTTCAAAGACAAAAAACATAGACCATAGGACTTACGAATAATATCAAACCTCAACTGGAATCAAAGAGCACAAATCGTAATAGATAATGAAGCCAGTCCAGAAATTTAAATCAGGAGATGAGTTAGGCAGGGATGTATTATGTCCCCATTACCATTTAATCTATATAGTGAATCTATTTTTGAAGAAGCATTACTATTTCAAAGTAAAGGAATAATAATTAACGGAATATTTTTTATCAACATACGATATGCAGATGACATCGTGATTATGGAAAGCTCTGCTGAACAGCTCCAATTATTGCTAAACAAAACAAACAGTTTTAAATACATGATAATAACAAAGAAAACAAATATACCAACAAACATATATTTTGGAAAATATACCGATAGAAAGGGTTGATAAATACAAATACCTAGGAACCTGGATTTCAGACAATAATGATCAAAAAACAAAATAAGAGCTAGGATAGAAATAGCTAGAAATGCGTTTGTAAAAATGAAAACAATTCTCTGCAACAAAGATCTTAGATTAGAACTGAGAGTAAGAGCACTGAGATGCTACTTCTTCTTCTTCAAGTGCCCTGTCCGTTGCGAACGTTGGCTATTAACATGGCAATTTTGATCTTGTTTGCGGCGCTTCTGAATAGTTCGACCGATGTGAGCCCGAACCACTTCCGCAGATTTTGGAGCCACGAGTGTCTTCTCCTGCCTGGCCCTCGCTTACTGTCTATTTTTCCCTAAACAATCAATTGTAGCAGTCGGTACTTATCGTGTCTCAATATGTGGCCTAGATATTCAAGCTTTCTTTGTTTAATTGTATTCACGATTTCTTTCTCCTTTCCGATTCTTTGGAGTACCTCTATGTTGGTGACATGTTTGGTCCAGGATATACGAAGAATGCGTCAGTACACCCACATTTCGAATGCTTTTAGTTTTCTCGTTAGCGTCTCCGTCAGCGTCCAGGCCTCCACGCCATACAGCAAGATCGGAAAAATGTAGCGTAGTTTTAGGGGAAGAGACGCTACGTGTTTTCGATACTGCAATATAGACTTGAAAGCTGGACATTGAAGCAATAACACATAAATAAGTTACAGTCCTTTAAAATGTGGTGTTACAGGAGGATACTTAGAATAGCATGGACACAGAAGAAAACTAACACGGAAGTATTGTGATGGGTGGGCAAAGAATGTGAAATAATAAACACAATAAAAATAAGAAAGTTACAATATCTGGGACACGTAATGAAGGGATAGCCATATAAACTGCTAAGGCTGATAATACAGAAAAAGATAAGAGAAGGAAGGAGTATAGGAAGAAGGAGAGTGTCATGGCTGAAGAATTTAAGGGACTGGTTTAAATGCAGTTCTATAGAACTTCAGAGCAGTAGTAGATAGAGTAAAAATAGTGATGATGATATCCAACCTCCGATTAGTAGTCGGCACTTAAAGAAGAAGAATCAAGCTCACTTTTGGTTGAATGACTACTTTAGCAAACAAAACTGCCCTATTTTGAGTTCGGTGTGGTTCGTGAGTTTGGATACCGGCATTGTGAAAAGAAGAGAATAGTTTTGAAGAAGGGAATAACAAGTAGATTAGAAGAGGTCCGTGTGTCTACCGTGGGCATTTTGTGAAGTATATGTGAAAGTAGTTTTACGGCATCAAGTTGACAAAAGTCCTTGTGTCATAAATAAGTAGCTGAGTTTTTGGAGAAGTGAATCAAATGTTTTTGGGTAGTCTGCAGGAGGTTTGCAGAGACGTTAAGAAGGAGCCGAGGTGCCAAAGAGGAGAAATCACATCGTTGAGGGGACTGGACTTTTCTGGGTATGTTCTAACATACAATTCAATAAGGAAAAAAGCTGTAAGTGTTTTGTACAATTGAAATTGATATATGTGAAGCGTCTGTGTTGACATCATGATCATTATCATTCAAATTAAAAGAACTGAGTTTTGTTAGACTAATCAAAAGTTTAAAGTTTTGTTGTTTTTTTTTGTTTCAAGTAAAGGAATGTTTAAGAAAAATTGGTTTTCACTTAATATAAATGTATGTAGATTTAAAATCTTATAATTATAAAAATTTCATTTAATTTCTTGTATGCTGATTAATAAGGTAACGGCAGAATTTGATAATTGTTTTATTCTTTTTTATATAAAATAAAGAATACTTAATTTTTTTGTAATATACTATTCTCGTTTATTATTATCCTTCTTCTCTATCCCGATAAAGGACGACTAGAAAATCTTTAAATCCATCGAACACATGTAATATAAGGAGTTTTATTTTACATTTGATAATAATTAAGTTATATTTTTTGATTGGCTCAATAAAGTAAAATCAAAGTCAAGATAAACAATCATTACAATATATATATATATATATATATATATATATATATATATATATATATATACTGATGTTCTTTTAAAGGGTATATAACATTTTAATCAAATAAACGAATCTTAATGTCTTCTTAAGTGCTAAATTACAAGGCAGACCAAAAATGATACGTCTTCAAATGTGAAAATAATTTGGGGTCATTTTTTAAAGCCACAATGATACCTAAACGATTTTTTAAGCGCTGCTAATATTGTCTTCAAAACGAATTAATTTGTAGTCTTCTGGTGGCCAGGTACATAACACGAGATGGGACAGACTGGGTCATTAGACGATTACCACGCTCTTCTAAATGATTGTTATTAATGTGGACAATTTATTTTGTTAGATATTAAATGTAAATACATATGTTCGTCGTTTTTTGTTGTATATAAAATTGACGATAATAAAATGGTTTGTATAACCAGACATAACCATTGGTAATGTGGGATAAAAAACTCTTGGTAATCGTTGATTTAAAATATTTGAATATTTTAGATCGTAAAAAAATATAAATAGTATCTTTTTTGTTTTGACATTCTAGTGGGAAGACGCCAGAAATCCATTTCAGTTGTGTTAAGGATTTTCTCTGTTGTATTCTTTATTTGTCACACTTTTGCGTAAGTATGCTTTTAATTATGGTATTAAAAATTCTTCTTTTATTGTCATTGGATATCGTTTGGTCCAATAGAATATTATTAACTTGTGAGATATCTCTCTTACTCTGAGTATTCCTCTGTCTTCTAGCTTTGCCTAATATACCTTCTTCTTCAAGGCGGAGGATATCTCCGCGTCGGAGGTTGGCAATCATCATAGCTATTCGGACTTTTGATACGGCTGCTCTCTCAGGTTGTGCAGCCATGACATTCTACGCCTCCCTGTGCTTCTCTTTCCTTGGATCTTTCCCTGCATAATCAGCTGGAGCAAGGTGAATTTATAAGCCTAATATACCAGTGGATGTTATTTTAAACAAATCTGGGTAATTATATTTTTTACATTCTTTGATTAGCTGTATATCTTCTAGCTGCAGGTTCTGTTGTTTTGCTCCAATGACATATATTTAGTTTTCTTTATATTCACTTCAAAACCATATTATTTATATTTTTGTATGAGTTCTTATGTCATATATTCTAAATCATCATAGTCTTGTACTAACGCCATCTAATCATCTGCATAACAAAGAGTGTACAGTTCGGTGTCATCCATATTCTTAAAACCCTCTCTACGTATATCTTGAAAAGTGAGAGGGATAGGTTATTCCATCGCTAACTTTTATTTTGATTTTAGTATTGAGCTGTAGATTATTTATTGCTTTAAGTATCTCAATATTTATATCGGTTTCTTCGAGTGCCTTCAACAGCCTTCGAGGTTTTGATGCGAAGCACTATCGTATGCTTTTGTCAAGTTCACATAGAGCTTTTTTTTTAAATCATACACTGTTTTTTTTGACAACTTGGGTTATAAAAAAAAAGAAGTTTGTTCTGGACCTTCCTACTCTAAAGCGTACCTGTTTTTCGGCTTTTATATCTTTATACTTCCCTTCAACCCCATCTATATAACTTGCTTATTGTGCAGAGATACTGCTGTAGTAATCGCAGTCTATGGTTTTCCGGGTTTGACTTCGCGTTGAATCATTTGGGTTTTGTAAAAAAAACCATTATTTTGATAAGATTTCGTCAAGGTTGCACTTGCCATTATTAAGTCACGGAATAACGCTTCTTGCTAAATTAAACTTCTTTCTTAATTTTTCTATTTCTCTTCAATAAAGTAAATTCATGTACACCCTGATGTGATGTTTGTCGGGATGGTGAGGTGGTCATGTTATTTTTATAAATTCTTGTACAAAAATGTTGATTGTGACAAAAAATTAATAAATAAAGAAATAAGTAAAATAAATATTAATAGCTTAAAATAAGATTTAAGAAGTAAATAAAACTTGGATTTAAAATTTGTCGTCAATTATTAATTAGGACTTTCTTAACCAAGAAAAATCGTCACAGTATAAACTTTTATTTAGAATTTTTCATTATATTGTTAAATTTGAAAGTTGAAAAATAACTACCCTTGTAAATGTCGGCCACTTTATTATCATCTATCTTTCGTTTTAATAAATCTTTCATATTAAGGAATATATTTCAGCCTGAACGTACCACAGTTATAGAATATTATCTCGTCCTCTTCTACAACTACGTAATAAAATCCAGTATGGCACATTAATAGGGATAAATGTACGGCTGCAAGACCTAAATAACCCTTTTATATAAATGACAGTGCACATTCCGCGGTCGCTGGAAGAAGGGAAGGGTTGAAATTATCCTAATTTGATGTCGAGATACGACTTTATTACTTCTAGACAGACTATTTCGTTCAATTAGAAGAAATTCCTGGTGTATCAGCGTTTGGAAGAAACCCCACAGATTCGTTCTGAAAAATAAAAAGAAAACAATTAGAACCCTGAGTCGCTTGCTTTATTAAAACGATATTTTATAATTGAAGGGTTTGTTTCTTAATATTGTTGTTGAATTTTTTTCTGAAATAGTATCGGGATCATTAGCTTGCTGAAAATGTAAAATATTTTCTTGCACGACTACGAGCCTCTTCCCATATCAGTTGGCCCAACGTTAGATTGATAAGAAAATTAAATTTTAGAGATCAAAAATAAAAGCGCAGCGTCAATTTTAAAAGTTTTAATGCATCGAACAACATTTTTGAATTTCCAAATTATAGAAAATATTTTAAAACATAATGAAAACTATTAATTAAACAAAATAATATTTAATTTCAAAAACGCAAAGAATATTAACAAAATAAAAATAGGAAAGTTTACCACTAAGTTAGATCCCCATTATTTTTAATGACAGTCACAATTCTTGATGGCATAATTTTAATAAGTTCTGACAAAATTCTAATGTAAACGAATCTCATATTTCTTGCAATTTTGCCTTAATTCGTTGACGGATCTAGCAGGATGTTTTTCAAAGCTTTTTTCGTTTCGTATTACAAATTCTCTATCTAGGATAAATCGGGACTGTTAGAAACTTATTCCAGAAGTGGTATGGCATGGCCTTCAATCTATTTTAAACTCTTTTTTGAGATATGATAACCTGCGCCGTCCTGTTGGAAGACAAAAGCTTCTGCTGATGTTAAAGGTGTTCCATATTCGGCAAAGAGATTCTTCTAAAACATAGTCCTTGCCTGTTTAACTTTGTTATGAATGTACTGACAGAGAAAGTAAGGGATAGGGCTCCTTGGTCAATGCTCTTTGCTGATGTTATCGTTTTAGTAGAGGAGTGCAAAGAAATGTTGAAGGATAAGTTGGAATGTTAGAGAAGGGCTTTTGGAGTGTGGTGAGACTTGCGTTGGTGGACGACGAGGAAGTGTGGCTTGTGAAGAAGATTTAAGAAAAAAAGATGGAGCTGGCTGAAATGAAAATGTTTCATTAAATGTTCGCTATAACTAGAAGGGACATGATCAAAACGAAATGACGATTTATTTACATTAAATATATGTATATAAACATAAATCTTTTAAATAATTTAATACATGTTCGGTATCTGGCGTTCGCAGTACTGGCAATCAATCAGAATATATTTCACCGTCAATGGGAATAAACAGTTACTGCAGGTTGGCGACGATTCTTTTTTGATTAAGAATTAATGGGTTAGTACTATGTACTAACAAGGTTAGTGGTATGTCCAATTTTTAGTAAGTTAATTATTACTTGGTCTCTTCTATTTAATAGATTATTCAAAATGGTCTTTACAAGAGGAGAGATGAAGGGTATAGAAGCAATCATCCTATTTTTCCCAAAATGAGTTATTGCTGACACCTATATTTTTGTGTTCATCTCTACAACTTGACCGATGCACCAGGAGACGCACCATCGAAGTCCAAATGTGTTTTTAAGGCTGGAAACGATATCAGGATCATTAATCCTGATATTATTGAATTGAGGGCTATTAAAGTTAAACCGTTAAAACTTTGGAACGTAAGTAAACTTCTAACAAAACATTTTGGAGAAGAGTGGAAAAATACAAAAAGAACAAAGGATATATTGAACATATTGAAGGTGAAGCGATGCTTGTTACGAAATGTCAGATTTGGTTGTTTAAAACTTTTTCGTTTCATAAATATTTGTTTTTATTTGTTTTCATAAAAAATTTTCAATAAACATTAAATTTTAAGCAAGATATGTGTTTTTTTACATTTATATATTGTTTTTTTTCTGTTACAAAATCGGCAATCTTCAAGTGTTTGAAGCAAAACCAGAAATCTCAAAAGTTAAAGTGTTAATTACTTAAAATTTAATAAAATAACTAGGTTAATTTTATGAATAACTAAAGCGAATGTACAAATAAATATAAATAACAAAAAAAAAATCTTTAATAATATGCTAAAATTTTAATTACTGTTAAACTGGGAATAAGCCACAATTAAAGATAAAAATACGTTTATTGACGTTTCAATTTTCACTTCGGAAATTGAAACGTCAATAAACGTATTTTTATCTTTAATTGTGGCTTATTCCCAGTTTAACAGTAATTAATTTACAATGCCACAAGAAAATAGCTTCAGAACAATATGCTAAAATTTTATTAAAAAACTCTATTTCCTGAAAAATTAAACAAAGTGGAAATTGCTGGTTTTGCTTCTAGAGCGCTCAGATTTCTGTGAGCTTTAATTAGATGTGTAACAGAATATTGATTGATATCTTCTTCTACTTACTTTTATAAACAATGCTGCTTGTTCATTGGCGGATCAATACCTCTTTGGATCTCAGCTTATTGCCTGTAATTCTTCTCAGTACTCTCAACTCTGCCGTTTCCAGTAGCCTTGTTCATGATTTCATATATCCATTTTGGTAGACGTTTTCGATAGTTTTTATAATATTTAAGTGAACTTCTTTATTATACAGAAGATGGATTATATCTTTGAGTCTTACTCTGTAGAACCATTTCTTTATGTCAATCATACACAACAATGCTGGTCTATTATACTCTAGTGATTTATTAGTTTTTATAAACTAAATAATGAAGCAAGTACAAAAAAATAATTGTTAAAATTATTATTATTATACCATTATTTTCCATTTATTTGTATTAATTTCGGTTCATATGTTTATTTGTAAAAGAAATCATACACTAAACATTAAAGAAAAACATAATTTTCAACTGCATACATAGATTTTGTTATGATGACTGATTCTTTACTGACTCTAATACATATTTATAATACATCAAGTTGACTTGTTGTATATTTACTACTTTTTGTTTCTTTTTCGTTTAAAAGAAGAATGTGAATGGCATATGTTTCTGGTCTAAGTAGAACAGTATTCTCCAATGGACAAGCATTTTTTTATTGTCCAATATATTCGAAATATTTCATAAATTTCATATGCCTCGTGAACGTCCATTTTAGTAATAAACCACATCAATTAAGACCGATATACGACCGCATCGAAAGATTTTGAAAGTTCCTGTTAGATCGACATTATAACCCAAAAATTTGCATCCAAAGCAGTCTCCAAACGACATTTGGTCATTAGATAGATGTAGAAAACCACATGTTTCGTATAAAAAATATCTGAAAATGTCCACGATGCGGTAATTTTTACCGTTATTATCACCCATCGAGTGTCACAAGTTAATTTACGTACTGCGAAGAAATCAAATCCTAAAAGGTCACTACGGTTCAGGACCGGATTCGTTGAAATTGAACGAGTGGGCGGAAATAAACAACCAGTTAATTAAGGTATTGAAAATACTAAAAAAAGAATTGAAACTAAATATACAAGGGTTGTACTAAACATTTTTTATGCACTATAACTTATCCCTAAAAAAAAAACTCAAAATCACCTAAACTGTTTATTATTAAGACATAGTACACTAAATAATTAAAATGTTGACAAGAATTATATTTCAGAAATTATTTCGGAGTAAAGCAAAAAAAAAAAAATTACAAGCGATCGTGTATTCCTGTATATGATATACAAATTAAATTCTTATTTATAAAGAACCTCGTCGTCTAAAGTTCCGTCCACCAAAATGTCTTCCAGTCGACATATTTCTGCTGTGTTGTATCAATATAATAAATTTTTAAACGTGATGAATGGCCGGTATAACCTTACATATCCTTCTTTTTCGTAGTAGTAACTTGTCATTGGAGCTTCATCTTCTTCTTAGAGTGCCATATCCCTACGGAACATCGGCGACTACCATGCTTATAATATTATTATACTGATCTCGGTCTTGGGCCACGTGTAGCAATTGGTCCGCTGTCAAACCTGTCCACTGCCGCAAATTCCTCAACCAAGAGAGTTTCTTCCATCTTATCCATTTCTTTCCTTCGATTTTACCGTTGAGAATTAGCCGAAGGAACTCATATCTTGGTCCTCTGATTATATGTCCAAGATATTCTAGTTTACGCCTCTTAATAATATTTAATAGAGTTCGTTGATGTCCCATTCTTCGAAGAACTTCTTCGTTTCTGGTTCGGCTAGTCCATGGAATTTTTAGTATCCTTCGATACAACCACATCTCAAACGCCTCGATTTTATTCATGATATCGGCGTTTAAAGTCCAAGTTTCACATCCATACAAAAGTACAGACCACACGTAACATCTTGTAAACTTTTTACGGATTTCCAAATTTAATGAGTTATTGGATAATAGAGGCTTGAATTTTTGAAATGAGTTTCTTGCCTGTTCAATTCTACATCGAATTTCGAAGGATGGATCTAGATTTTGGGTAATCCAACATCCAAGGTATTTGAATCTTTGAACTCTCTGCAGCAGTTGTTGGTTTAATATCAGTTGGGTTGCGCCGATATCCACTTTACTGGTCACCATGTATTTAGTTTTATCGATATTTATCGACAGTCCCCAATTTGTGCATTCCATGTCAACTCTATTGATTAGCTCCTGCAGATCGTCGATGTTTTCAGCTAGAATCACAGTATCGTCGGCGTACCGTATATTGTTAATTATTTCTCCTCCTATGATAATTCCTTTTTGATCTTTTAAAGCTTCCCTAAATAGATTCTCAGAATACACGTTAAAGAAGGTAGGAGATAGTATACAGCCTTGTCTTACGCCTCGTTCAATACTGATTGGCTTTGATTCTCTGTTGTTGGTATTAATAATGGCTGTTTGGTTCTAGTAAAGTTTGGCAATAAGTTGGATGTCTTTCTCATCTAGTTGGATGCTCTGCAAGGCGGTAATTAGTCTGGTATGCTGAACGCGATCAAATGCCTTTTCAAAATCAATGAAGCACATATATACGGGTTTTCTTACCTCCCAACATCGTTGAAAAAGTGTTTGCATAGAAAATAATGCTTCTCTAGTTCCAAGGCATCTCCGGAACCCGAACTGATCTTGACTAATTATTTCTTCGCACTTGATGTTAATTCGGTTTTGAAGAATATGCAACAGTATTTTAACGGCATGGCTCATTAAACTAATGAGTCTACAATCGCTTCATTTCTTAACGTTTGATTTCTTAGGTAGAGGAATAAAGATTGATTTTAACCAGTCCGATAGAATTTCACTGGTATCATATATTTTATTGAAAAGTACAGTGAGTTCTTGTATATTATCATTTGAAAGTAATTTTAGCCATTTGCTGTATATTTGATCTGGTCCACTGGCTTTGTTGTTTTTGGCTTGGTGCATGGCTTTTTCCACTTCAGTTTTTAAGATTGATGGTCCTGTATTTGCACTTAAGTTAGGTAGTGATCCTCGATCATCCCTTTAATAATGCTTTAATGTAGTTTTTACATTCCTCCATTACTTCGTCTTCTAGGGATAGTGCATGACCTTCATTATTCGTTTATGTTATGGGTGTATTTCTTTTGTGTACTGTAACTTCTTTTATTTTCTTATGTGTGTTAAATTCGTCAAGTTTTCGTTGCAATTCTTCTAGTTTCTCACATTTTGCTCGCATTCATAACTCTTTGGCTTCCCTGATTTTTCTTCGAATCAGATTATGCTTTCGTTTATACTCTGAGTTATTTTTATTTTTAAGCTGTCTTCTTTCGTCCATCATTTCGATTATTTCATCTGTCATCCACGCTTGCTTTTTATAATGCGAAAGTTCAGCAGTTAGATGCGGATCAGCTTTAAGTATTTCAGCAGCAATGTTATCGATTCCCGGTGACTTGTTGTTTCTCAGATATTTGATAGCTGTTATTATCTCCATTTTGGAAGGGGCCTCGCAAGAATTATGCAATTCTATATTCTGCGGGTTTTCGACAATTTCATCTGCGTTATCTCTGAGAATACCTAGCATCTCCTAAAAATGCTCTTTCCATCTCTCTACTTGGTCATCTGTTGTAGTAAGTAACTCGCCTGTCTTGGATCTTACAATGTTCAAACAGTTCGACCCATTTTTTGTTAGGTGTCTAGTAATTTGGTAAAGTCTCATCTAATATTTCTTTATAAAATATTTTATAGGGGTAAATTTTTAGAAATTGTAACCATTGAATTTTCAACCACGATACTTTCGCGTTATCTTCATTTTTCTTTCGTCTAATAGCAGCTGTTTCCAGGTTTTGTAACGGTACAAAATTATTTCTGTCCATCTTGCATACACGATACGGTTTATTTGTGTGACACTTCTCAGACCCTCTATACCAGTCATCAGAAACATACTTCACTTCATTTTTAGCGTATTGTTTGATTACACCAAAATCGCGATCATTCGGGAGAAAGGAATGTCCGGATACTATAAACTTATGATCTACTATTTTTAAATTTTTGGAATCCGCAATCAGTTTCAACCAAAAAAAACACTATTTAAAACTGCCCCCCAAAGACATTACTAAATGCAATGATGTGTCTTGCGTCCTTTGCGTGTTCTAGAACATGCTTTCCAATACAAAACCCTATTTATTGTGCTCCTCGAGAGGTTGTAGTTTCATCTCAGGCATAGAGAAAGGCCTTGTCTACGTCGCTACACTCGTGAATACCAAAATTGTATACATACATGTTTCTTTTATAGCAGGCTAAGGAAAAAGTCAAAGTTGGAAACGGTAAGGCCTTTTCCAAATCAAACGTGAATCCATACACTCTTCCTTTTTCACGAATACTTGTAATTTTATCTTCATTCAGAGCCTCTCTAGTCTTTTCATTACGCCTTAAATGCAGTTTGTCTTGTGATTAAAGCACTTTCTTCGTATTTTCGTCTTTTTTGGCTCACTTGATTCTTGTACGTATGTATGTATCACTTAACACATATATCTCGTTATGGTACGTGAAAGTGAGGATTAAAGTCACGATGGAAAATTTGTCTGTATACACTTTTTGACACAGGAAGAGTACGTACATTGAGCTGTGGATCTAAAAACTTTCTGCTGGGATTATACGCTCCTGTATAATAATATTTATACGCGGGAAAGCTGTTTATGTGATCGCGTACTAACTGTATATTTTCTGCAGCAGTTTTATTCCTAGGTGTGTGTTTGCCTTGCCTAGACCTTCACCAGAAATTGATATCTGTGCCTTTTTTAATTCATTCATTAACCTACCGTTACTTATTGCAAACGTTTGCAGAAAATAACATTTTGCACACTTTATGAGACTCGTTAGGAGTATTTAGAACACCAGTGTAGATTACTGTTTTTCTGTTTTGTACCATTTCTTGGAGGGTGAGTGGCTGGTTTAGAAAATTTTAAAATACCACATAGAAAATCATTTTGTGCTGAAAACTTAGCTATATTCCAGGAATTTGTACACATTGTAAACATGTAAAAGGTTTCCTTTCTTCCTGAGAAATTTTTTGACTGCATTTACCCTGGCATGTACACTTCCTGTTATGAAACTCTTTCCTTCCTAACGTGCCTTATCAAGTCCCCTTGACGTTGGCGAATAACATGGCGACACTGTCTCTGTCTCGAGCTATTCTAAAGAGTTGCTCAGCTTTCCTTATTCCTGTCCACTCCCTGATATTCTTCAACCAAGAGGCCTGCTTTCTACCAATTCCTCTGCGTCCTTCGATTTAACTCGATAAAACTCTTTAGCCTAACTTATTAGATGTCACAACATGTTGTTCTCCACAGTTTCTTTTTTGTTTTCGAACATCCTTGATGTATTTACTTGGCTTTCTATTTCGCTTTTTTGGTAGTTGATCCCAATACCTACTTCGGACGTTTATCAGCTGAAACAGACATGCAAATAAAATATCGCTATTCACGCATTTGAGGTTGATATATACAGGATGGAAGAAAGTAGATTGGTCAATAGTTAATGAGGCAAAAAGAATAAAAACAGAGAGAAAGAAAAGACCAAGGAAAACTTGTGCATACCAGAAATAAAACCTTTATCAAGGAACACAAGAAATGAAGCGAATGTTTAAAATAATAAGTACCCACGGCGTCCTTTTATACGGCATGAAAAGTTCAGAAAAATCTTTTTTGTTTGTTTTTTGTTTTCTCTGTCAATACATGGCCGAGTCCGCGACTGCTTCAAAATCTCAATTCCTTAAAGGTCACTACTAAACCGGCGCACAGGGAATAAAATTTGACCCACGAGGAGTGAAAGTTGAGGATTTAATATATATTTATTACCACTAATGTCACAGATGTTGTCTACGCCTTCTGTCGCAACGATTTTCAAGTTCTCATATCAAAACAAGAAATATTGAAATGGTCCCGTTTAATGGGCGAAGTCTAACAGAAAAATCACTGCGGTAATGTCGTTAAATGAGATAATGATGTTTTTATAAGGCCTATCTGGAATCAGATCGGTGAAAAAATTCCGAGTTAGAAATCAATTTATGTAAAGAAGATGTAACTGAAACACCTACAGTAGTTCTATGTTATTCGGTTTCAGTGGATTTAGTTATTCACCCGATAACAGAAGAAGATAATAATTGTTGAGTAATAGCATCAGGATTTTTTTTAATGTTAGTTTTTAGTATGTATTTTTGTAAAGTCTAATGTGCTGTCGTTAGGATGTTTTTTTGAAAAGATTTTTAAACTTAAAAAAAATTTTTGTATTTTTTCACCAATAGAGGGATTCTTTAGTAGTTGTACATTATAAATTTGACATAACATAAAATTTATAACAAAAAGATTTGATTCGGGAAAGCTCTAAAATGGGACTGAAAATTAATATTAATAAATCGAAATACATGGAGATCTCGAGCAAAAAAGGAATAAAACACCAGGGAATCCTTTAAATTGGAGGTGGAGAATGGATCAGTTGTAGAATTCGAGAAGGTGGATGAATATATGTACTTAGGTACTCTTATTGATCAGACACGTAAAGAAGAAAACTGAAATCAACCTAAGACTGACCAAGAGCAACAGGTGTGCTGGAGCCATGAGCAAAATAATTAGAGCCAAAGATATATCTCGTAATACAAAAATTAACAAAACCATGCAGAATACATTGGAAGCATGGGAAAGAAAGATTCTTCGCAGAATATTTGGTGAAAAAGTAGTAGAGGGAGAATGGAGAAGACGAACTAATGCAGAAGTGTATCATTTGTATGCTAACCCTACAATAACAAAAGTGGTAAAAAAACGTTAGACTAGAATGGCTCGGTCATCTAGATAGAATGCAAGGTGATAGACTAGTCAAGAATATTGCTTGGAGAGTACCTGAGGGCAAAAAAAGAGAGGAAGACCAAGAAAGAAATGGAGAAATGTAGTGATGGAAGATGTCAGAGAGATGGGAATCAGAGATTGGAAGCTGTTAACTAAGAATAGAAAACGATGGAAATTATCCATCCAGCAATGGGCCTAAAAGGCCTGTTAATGCTGTACATACATGCATTATAAATTTGACCATAGCTCTTAAGATGATATTGTAAGCCTAAAGAGCTGAGCTAGAAATGAAATTATTTTACACATTTTAAAAATATTTTTCATTCATTCTTTTTTCATATTTGTACAAAAACATGTCAGTCCTTTTCACTAGAAAAATAGGTGTCAATGATTACAGTTCGTAGACCATCCTGGACAATATATGCAGGTGATTTAGTTGTGTATATTAGCGGCAAAGGCATTCATAATATAATAAATAAGATCATTACAGAAATTATAAACATTCAAAATTGGCTGGAAGCGCACATGTTGTCTCTTTAAATTGATAAATGTGAAGCTGTGTGGTTTACGAAAGGACAACTGAAAATAAACCCTGTTAAGTTCTCTTAATAATAACAATTACATTTTCTTTAAAAATCAGGTGAAATTTTTTGAGCATCACCTTTCATAAAAACTTGAAATGGGAAAATCATTTTGACAAAATTGTACAAGCAAAGAAAAATAACAACATATTGAGTGTATTATGTGTATTTGGTGGGGTTCAGATCCCAAAACCCTAATTATGATTTTTCTTCTTCTTCTTATTTTTATATGATCCTTCCATTATACTCTTCTACTTCTTACCCAGTTCTTAATGTTCGGTACCTTGCATCTACGTCGTATATATGTATTTCTAGCTCTGTCAGATAGTGTATTACGATCAATAATTTTTCATCTCTGCTGTTTCTAGCACCTTTTTTGTCCTCTTTGTGTGAGGTCTTGTTTTTGCCGCGTATGTCGTTATTGGTCTGATAACTGTTTTGTAAATTCTGCCTTTCGTTTCTTTCCCGATATTTTTATTTCTACATATTGTTTCATTCAGGCAGCCTGCGCCTCTCTTTGCTCTCTTCACTTGATCTTCTACTATAGATTCGAGTTTTCCGTAGCTAGTGTGATGCTTAGGAGAGCATAGGAGATTATTTTAAGTTTATTTTTCTCCCATTTCGTATATTTTTAAAGTTCTTACTTTTTTTTGTTATTTCATCCATAATTAAGTTGAATAATAGAGGACTCAGAACATCTCCCTGTCTTATCCCCTTGCCAGCTTCAATAGGGTCGGTTACTTCTTTTTCCAATTTTACTTTTATAGTGTTGTTTTGGTAAATTTTCAATCGTTTTAATTATTCCTAAAGGTATCTCTCTTGCATACAGTAGGTGGATAACGTTTTTTAATGTAACTTGGTCAAATCCCTTCTTAAGGTCCATGAAACATAGATATGATCTTTAATGTTTTAATTGGGTCTCATATGGATTACCGCTGATTTTTATTCAGTCCAATTACGTAGAAATGTAGCAATAGCCTAAATAAAGTATTTTTGAAGGACTCAGAAGCTGCCTAGGGTGCATGAAATCCACTCCACGCATGGCAATGAAAGCTGAAGCAGCTCAGATTGACTTAGAGCATATAAGTCTAATACTTGCCTCTAAATTTGTATCTAAAATTATCAAAATCAATAATCATCCAGTAATAGTGACGCTTTTTAACATACGTAGAAAAATCATAAACAAAACAATTTTCTACAATACAAAGTTCGTACCTTTCCTCGTTACGGCTCTTAAACATTTTTTCGCTTATCAAAAAAAATACATAAACATCAAAATGATCCTAATTCTGACTTAGATTTTAATACACTAATTAAACCAATACAGATTTTAAACTGTAATATTAAGTTAAATGTATAATCAATCAAACAAAAAATTCTCTTTATTTACCCAAAAATACAATAGGGATTTCTCCCTTATATATACTGATGTTTCAAAAAATAATAGGAGAATAGGAATTGGAATAAATATTCCAAACAGTAATTTTAAGTTTTCTTCTAGGCTTCCTGGTGAGATATCTATAACAAAAACTGAAAATGTGGCAATTTAGCAAGCAATTAAAATTATAATATCTAAAGGCATCAAGAAGACTATTGTCATCCCTGATTCTCTAAATGCTATAGCTTAAATTAAAATTTAATTTTAATTTTCATTTCATAAATTTCAGGACATTCTGACATTCCTGGTAATGTACAAGTTGATATACTAGCCAAAAGGAACAAACTTGAACATTCTGTTAGCTATGTTACTAGACTTCCAGGAGATTCTAAACAGCATAAAGGGAAAAATTAATGCTAAATTTAAATTTAATTAGAGAGCCATAATGCGGAAGAAAAACTACCAGTATAAGAGAATGGAAACCTCTTTTTCCTTTAAAACGCTGGTACTTCCCATCCAGTGAAATCCATTAAACGGCAAACACTACACCAACTATTGAGAGAATTAAAACTCTCAACAGTAAAATTTACCCACAGAAACTATCAACGGCCCCCCTTCTAATACACTAGACACCCTAAAAAGTTCCTGCTCTTTCCGCGGTCACGTATCCTGCCGGAAGCCCAAAAAGAAACATCTCCACATTATGTATATCCTGACGAAGGCTTGAATCGACGAAATTCCGGAAGAATACGCTAACATCCTTGAGACCACTCAAATAGCCTACAGAATCCACATATCCTTTTCCTACTCCGGACAGGTGGAGATTGGTTTTTTGCGGTTTCCCAATCTCATTACTTAATGATACCTGTCCGTCCCCGAGATAATAGTCGCAACTATTTTCTTACTTGAATCAGCAGTTGTTGGAACCGAATCAAACTCCGACGAGGCCTGGCTGTTAGCGGGAATGAACAATAATAAAATTTTAGTGCAATACACTAGTTTTATAGTTGATCGCAAATGCATAAATGGCTGCAGTAACAATGGTCACTAGAGAACACGGTCTTAGTTGCTGCCGTGTCTGACTCGCGCACATTCACACTAAACACAAATTCACACATCTCACTCACAAAATCCAGTGAAACAGTGAAAGGGGTCCTCTTTCTGCTACCGAAGCATCCTCATCGTCATCACCTAAAAACCCGACCGACTGCAGCCCACGTTTCTTTACACGGAGTCTGTGGTCAACCGGGGAAAATCTAAGTGATTGACTTGGCAAAGTAACATTAAAATGGTAGCGTCCATCACTGTTAGATTAACACACATAAACACACACATTAACCATAAGCAAAAATGCGACAAACTTACTCTCGAAAGCCGAGTCGCCTCCACTCACGAGCACACACTGCCACAAAATTACAGTGCAATACACTTATTTTGGGGCCAAATTAAGCTCGAGACTGCACAGGAACAATGGTCACTAGAGACCCGGTCTTGCCGCATCTAGCTCTAAAATACACACATTTACTTCGGAAAGAACATCTTATTCCAGTTAAGCCTCTCACCCCTGATTCAATAGTGACTCCATCTCGACAGCCTCCAAATATCTTACAGAAGAAAAACAAGAAGAACGCTAACACCCCAGTGGGTTCTAGGACTGTTTGTATCTTATGTATCGTATCATATTCAACACATTCAACTTAAGCCTGAAGAGGATCAACCGATCCTTAACGGGCACAAGAAACGTTCTATCCTTATCTTAAATAAAGAATCCCCTTCCCTATCCTCGATAACGAACATTGACTGACTGATTTTCCTTTAATGTAACGTGCTATATTTTGCTTCGTTTCTCCTTTCTTTAGTAAGTTCATGTCTGGTTTTGGTTGTTTCTTTTTTGATTTGATATTTTTTAGTTGATTTTTAATTTTGGCTACAAGTAAGATGTGGTTGATAGATGTTTGATTAATTATTCTGTAGGCTATATTGCTTTGATACAATTTTCTTTATTGTTTTGTGGCGATTTTCAAATGTATAATCCAACTGTCAATAATTTGCATTTCAATTTCCTAGTTTTTTTTTAAAACGTTTTTTTGTAATTTTTGTTACCGTTTTCCTAGTTTGTCTTAGTTTATACCGAAAGCCAAAGTTACTTATTAACACGTTTAGTTCCGGGTGGCGTCAATACGATGCCTCATTAAATAGTACTCTTGGGGCAGTAAGGCATCACTCTAATGCCACACAACAGTTTTGTATTCGGAACACCGTGGCATCAATTGTGCCCCCACAGCTATATAAATTACATAGTAAGTTTGACAGGGTGGTCCAAGAAGCAAAATAATATTTCTTGATCGGATATGAGACGATTTTTACGAAATAAAAATTTATGACAAAAAAGGTTTTTGTAAATGGGTATATGTAAGAACCCTTAAAAGGGGTTCATCAATTACACGAACGTTTTCGGAATAAAAATTCCATCATCAGGTTTAAATTGCAAATTGACATTCCTGAGCCACCAAAATATCAGGGTAAAAACTCTTTAAATGCCATATGTTTACTAAAGATTATACATAATGTTGTTAATTACATTTGATGTTTGATATTAATTTAAATTTGACTTGAGGTAACATACACCCATGTTTTAGACGAGTTCCAGTGGCCGGGAGAGTAAACCTCTTCACAAACGGGCTCCAGCTGGTAACTAAGATCTAACCTTTTTAAAAGGTTTTATTCATAATGTGCAAAAATAATTATAATAATATAACACCTTATTATTTTAAAACAGTATTATGTGTTGGAAAAAAACAAGAAATACAATGTTTTTTACATTGGTTGCACAAAAATTAAGAACGAGAACACTTGTTTTGAGCTTCCTTCCGCCCCAATTTATTCTTCATTCTGACGTAGCAAACCACACGTTTGTTTTTTCTTCCTTCTGCAAGCTCATGACTAACATCGGTGTTATCGTTGATATTAGTTTCAATAGCGGACATTTCACCCAGTAGTTCTACAGCGACTTCTGTTTTGAACTCTGTTATAGTCAATTTAGTTTGTGTAACCAGTGTATATACAATATGAGCATTCACCAAGGCACTACCAAACAATAATCCTGTGGCTAATTTCCTGTACCATTTATTCCCTCGTCTCAAGCAATGTAAATAAGCTTTTTTCTAATCTGAGAGATTAATAAAGGATTTTAACAACAATCAACCCGACAACCTCAGGACAATTCATTTTTCTGTTTGACCGAACAGTGCCTACAAGATGAGTTGTACGGCTGAGCAGTGTATGAGCAAGGGTATGCTCGTATAATATCTGTGAAGAGAGTACGACCACTATTTAACAACCCTTCAATAAGTGGTAGAACAACAGATGAAGAGGCATTTTGACCACCCTGACTATCTTTTCCATAGTCAATTTTGAGGTCATAAGTGTAGCCGTTTTCTAAGTAAAGCTTATATAATTTGATACCAAATTTGTGTTTTTTATTTTTGATATATTGCTTGAATTTCAAGCGACCACGATAAGGTACCATCGTCTCGTCAATACAGACATTTTCTCCTGAAGTAACGATTTGCTGAAATCTAGAAATAAGTTTTTGAACCAACGGAGATATTTTGTGAAGCCGATCTAAATCCGGTGAGTTTGGTTGCGGTGCTGTTTCATTATTATTGAAGTGAATATTTAAAAGTAATTGCTCAAAACTATTTCCAGACATTTTGTATCTTATATTGGTAACAAATAAGTAATTTCTGCTCCAATAGTCGCGTAATCGTGGTGCTTTTAGCAATCCCATCCATATAGTTACTCCAAAGAATATTTTCATTTCTTTTCTTGTAGTTGGTATGAAACTTTTACATTTAGATTTGGCCACAACAGGTCACCTATTTATCTGTTGATCTGCGTATAAATTCGTTTGATCAACTATATAGTCGATCAAGTCATCAGTCACAAATAGTTTGTAAAAGAAATAAGGAGTTTCTGCAAAACTGTTTTAATATTCCAGTCTTACCATAGCATTATGAATCGTCTGCGAAAAATTTTTTAACTTGAAAGTGTCAACTGTGCTCCATAGTAAATCTGAACTCTTCACTTTATCTTCTTCTGTGACAACAGCAAATGCAGAAATTACAATTTCTATTGTCTGTTGTATCAGGTCATCCTAAACAGAAATTAGGTAAGTTTAGTAAAACTAACTTCTTTTTCAACGGCCCGTAACGCTATTTTTGGTATACCGCTAGGCCCTGGCACTGCAAGATTGCCTTCGTCCGGTACTTCACTGATGCCATGCAATTTTCTCAGTTTCCTAGAAATTTCTTGGAAGAATCCGAGGTTTCTGTGTCACTGGGTATATAATCATCCGATAATTCAGAATTTGCATAAGGGTCTTTCACTCCTACATCTTCATCTGACATAAGTTCTTCGTATAAACTTACAAGTCTTTTCTGTACTTTTTCGTAGGAATCCAGCGACAAAATTCGTGTAATCTAATATTTTATAGTACACTCATACAATATCCGTACGCAAAGAGCAACGAACAAAGAATGACTCAGAATATAACGTCAAATACTTCCATCGCTTCATACAAGAATGAACAAGTTTGAGGCATCACGTAAATGCCACGCTGTCCAGACAAACAAATTTAGAGTTCTCCAACAGCGAGGCATCAATGTGATGCCTCAAAAATGTTGTGCAATAATTCGATTGTTAAATATTTTTGTTTGAAAATGAATCAGAAATGCGGAAAGGCATTCACAACTCCTGTCTCATTTACAAAAAATAAAATGCTGACCAATGGACAAGAAAAAAAATTATAACACCGGGGCTGAACGTGTTAAAGATATCATTAAATTGTAACTATAGTATTTGAAGAAGGATAACAAGAGCTTTGTTATAACATATAACATATATAACAGCTATAGATTTGATATTTGAATAGAAATAACTTTTGAATAAAAAGTAAAAAAACTGACTAATAATGATATGTCTAATGTATCTTTTTAATAACGTTTTCGAGTTGGTATTTACGGTTATAATAATTTTAACCCATTCGTTCGTGCATAATCTGCTTTCCTGCAGATAAGAAATTATAAAATCTCGCTTTCATAGTCCGATAGGATCGTTTAAAAGGGATTAGAGGCATGCACACGTATCACAATGATTCGGTCACGAGCTCTCGTCGTCATCCAGTGTTTCCCCGTTTGATTCCAGCCCATTCCTCACTGTCACTCGGGGGGGTTTCCTCCCTCGGATCATATTGGTTATATTCCTAACACCCGATATTGTCATATCAGTCCTGATTTATGTAATTGTATTGACTTTTTCTTTCGTTCTATTCCGAAATAATGCGGCGGAGCGACCGTCTGCTACTGGGTTTTTGTTTGATTGATGATCTGATACATTGAACTTGGTAATCTTGTTTATGAGTGGTCAACAACTCAGCATTTTTTCTATATAGCGAGAGACTTTAAGACCTACGATTTATTTCAACTACGGGAATCATCCTACTATGGAGAAATATATAGAAAAATCTTTTGGTATTAGACATAATCTTAAAAATGTATTTAATTCACCAATAACTAATTTTTAGTAAAAGTAAATTGCTACTAGTATATAGAATTTGAAAGAAATTTAAATAGAAGATCCCGAAAAAATGTAGAATGAATTTAAAATTAAAGTCAAATAAATTTGCATAATATTTATATTAAATATTATGTCTGTTCAACGTTTTGATTTCCACTTCGTAAATTGTTCTCAAAAGACTTTTTCAAAAATAATGAGTTATAACCGCAAGATGTTGTAAGATACCTGCAAGAAAATTGAGGCTTTCAAAATGTGGCTTTATCGTCGAATCCTGAAGATTAGAGTGCAAAAAGGAAGAGACCTGTTAACCACAGTAAAAACAGCCAAAATGTAACTAATGTTAGACTAAACTAAGAAAAATCTACGTACGTGTTTCGACAAAACAATTACAAATCTTTTCTGAGTAGCAATGTACAACGTACAGATTACTATGATAGTCGCCATCATCCGAAAGAAAAAGAAATGCTGTGCTTTTGTCAATGAAAGAAGAGATCATGTACAAAGAAGCAGACTTTTTCTATGTACAATTAACAAAAGTATAATGCAAGTAAAAAATAAAAAAAGTGTATCTTTGTAAATGGGTATATTTATTTAAAAAACCCTTAAAAGGGCCACATCAATAAAACAAACGTTTTCGGACCACACAGTCCATCATCAGGTTTTTAAAATCGAAAAATGCCTAAAAATAAGTATAAACCATTTAGTTAAAACAAACGAGATTGTGAAATTTTGACTATGGTTGAAAAGCAAAAGATGGTTATACTTACTAGGTCACAATGCCTGAGCCACCAAAATACTAGGGTAAAAACCCTTTAAATTACATTTAGTTATGAAATGTTGTACATTGTGTTGTAAAATAACTGTGATGTTCAGTATTAAATTAAATTAGACTATAGGTAACACATGGCTCAATCTGGTTCCAGAGCCGGTGAGAGGGAACCTCTGCACTCGGAGAACAGCGTGGAACTGATTGACAAGATACTTTTGAAGGATGAAGATAACAGAATGTCAATGTAACAAAAACTATAATAGTTGTACATAGTATTACTACAGCCAAAAGATTCAACAAGTTTTGATGATTTTAAAAAAATAACAACAATCTAGGTGTTGGGATTTAAAAACTTTTTTATTTATTAATTTAGGGTATAAAAGATGTCAAATCAATGATGGTTTTATAGTCATGATTAATAGAATGACCTGTGCCTTAGGCAACTTATGTTGCTTTTCGTCGTATGGAATGTGGTCTAAAGTGTATTTAATATTGGGTTAGCTTATATATATGAAATTTATCCTTTTATGTTTAACACATCTAGGACAAGGTAAAAATTAAATAACAAATATTTGAAGCTAATATCAGACCTCATATTTAAATGACTTTATTTAAGACTGCTCCTATGGTGAAAAATTAATAAAATTAAGTTTAGTAAGATGGAAATCTACAGGCTGAAGAAATTGAAGTAGTAACATATGTGATTGAATTTAAAATTGAAGAGGCTGGGTTCCTCAGAGACTAATGAGAATAAAAGTAAAGGAAATGACTGAAGAAAAGGAGGGGGGGGCGGTTGAAGGAGAAAAGGAGTTGATCAACAATTAGAGATAATAGGGGTCCTTTATACTTAAAGTATCTAGCACCCTGAACAAAATCTATTTTGGTGGTATTAAATTCAGTTTGTAGAAACCTGAAATTTGTTGTATAAGTGTGCTACTAAGTTGTTGACCGAAAGAAGGTGGACAAAGGTAGATTAGGATTCTTTGTAATATGGTAGATTATGAATTTTAATAAATTGTTAGATAATGTTTAAGTGATTACTAAATTAAAACTATTGGATACATGTTTAATATATGAATTGACCAAGAAATAATGAAAGAGAACAGAATTGACAGGAATGCGATGTAGAAGTGAAGAGTGGATAAGATAGTGATATGTTGGTATGATGGATGTGGATGGTTCTGAAGTTAAAATTGGGGTCAGAAATTTGTGAGAGGAAGGTGTGGCGATATTGTAGAAAATGGGTGTTTGAAGAAACACAAGATTGTGTAGGATTAAGGTGTTGACGTTTGTATAGGAAAATAAGGCAGAGAAAGTAGGGCAGTATTGTGAAGTGTGAACTATGAAAAAAGTTGACGATGTAAAGGTTGAAAGTCACGGTTGAAAGATACATGGCGATTAACACAATTGGGGCTATTTTGTTTTTCTTTGACTATTTCCAAGTCTTCATATAGATCTAATTTTAGAAAATTTTTTTGGGGAATATTATGTAACAAAGAGACATCTTCTGGGATGTTGAGGGTATGTTTATGTTGTGCAAGATGTTGAGAGAAGGTGGAAGTGTTCTCTTTTTTAGTGTGTTCTAAGGAACGAGAAGTTAGTGATCTACAGGTTCTACCTATATATGTAGCATCACAATCAGAGCACTGTAATTTATAAACACCACTACGATCCATGTAGTTGATGGGATCTTTTGTATTGGTTAAACATTGTCCTAGATTGTTCGGGACTTTGAAAGAAATGTGGGTATTCTCAACAGATCTTTTTAGGATGTATCTAAGATCTCCAGAAAGACGTTCTTAAAGGTAAGGCAAAGAAACATAATGAGGTTTGATGGTCAAGTCTCTGGGAAACGCAGTCTCTCTCAATAGTTTGAGTTGTCTCTTATTTATAAGTTTGTTAATTGATATTGGGGTCATATCCATTGTTGAATGCTATTTGTTTAAGGGTGTTAACTTCTGTATGGTAGTTGGATTGTGATAGTGGAATTGTTAATAATCGGTGAATGTAACTATGGAATGCTGCATATTTGTGTGACATTGGGTGGTTGGAAAACAAAGGTATGATATGGTCAGTTTGTGTTGGTTTTCTATAGATACTGAAATCGAAGTGGTCGTTTAATCTGGTGATGGTAAGGTTAAGAAAATTAATAGATTGAGATAATTCTAGTTCCATAGTGAACTTAATGTTTGGGTGGATTTGGTTTAATTTAGAGAGTAATAGATCAGCTGAATTTGAGTTACCTGATATGAAGACTAAGCAGTCATCAACATATCGAAACCAATGGAGAATTTCAGGATTTTTCATAATGTGTGTGGATTCTAAGTGATTCATAAATATATCAGCTAAGAAAGGGGAAAGGCAACTACCCATGGCTAAGCCATCAGGTTGTCTGTAAAATTTACTATTGAAAACAAGAAAGTCTTGAGCTAGACAAGTTTGTAATAATTGAATAATTGAGTTAGTGGTAGACAAAGTGATAGAATTTGCTCGAAGAAGAGACTGGACCAGATTAATAGTTTCTTGTTTGGGGACTGAAGTAAAAAGGTTGCTGACATCGAATGAAAGCATTGTGATGTTAGGATGAAGATTTATTTGTTGACGATTGTTGACTAGATGAATAGTGTTTTTGACTGCAAAGCGAGGGGTGAAGTTCGTCATGTTGTTAATGAGATTCAATATGAATTTTGACAAAATAGAAACTGGAGTATTTATGAAACTAACAAACGGGACGAATGGGAATGCCCTCTTTATGTATCTTAGGTAAACCGTACAATCTGGGTGTTAGTGGGTTACTGGGTATTTTATAATATGGAGCGTCATGTTCTGAGAGAAATTCTGTGAAAAGTTTATTGGTGGCTTTGATTTTGTTAATGAACTTTTTTGTTGGGTCTTCGGAGAGTAAAGTGAAATTGTTATCTGAAAGAAATGTGGTGACCTTGTCGTTATATGAATTTTGATCTAAAATAACTAGGCAATTGCCTTTATCTGCTTTACTAATAATAAGATTGTGGGATTTAATTTTGTTTTGAATAGACTTGAGGATTTGGAGTTGGTCTTTCTGTTTTTTGTTTGAAAATTGTGGAAGAGAATCATTGAATGAATAATTTTGAGAAGTAAAAGGTGGGTTTTTTTGGAATTTTTCCTTGTGGATTTTATAATGCAAGTGTTTATAGAGACCATACGATGAGTGATTTCTAATAGACCACCTTAAAATTATTAACGGTAGTAATAATAAAATAAAATTTTAAAAATTCCAAGCAGTCTGACGTAAATATTATTTGCACATACCTACACAATTTTTTGTAACATAACCCCTTCAAAGGAAACTAGTATGTTGAACACACAAGACAACCCAGAAGAAATGTGAAAAGGTTTCAGAAATGCCATAGAAACCTCTGTAGAAACAACCAGAACCGAAAAACAGATCATCAAAGAAAACACTAGATGACAGACAGAACGCTGCAACTGCTCGAAGAGCGAAGGAGAATCATCTCCCAATCTCAAATCTCTCATATATCAAACGACAGCAACAAAAATAAATTAGCAACGTTAAATAGAGAAATTAAAAGAGCATGAAGAAATGATAAAAATAAACATATAAATGAAGAATGCGAAAATTGGAAAGACATGCAAACCGGTATGAATCCCATGAGCTATATAACAAAGTCCGATATCTATCCACCGAATTTAAACCAATTACACAAACAATGATGGATCAAAACCAACATATTATAAATGACGAGAAATGGATTGCGGAGGTATGGAGAAAATATTGTCATATGCAGATGATCCCCAGAATGCAAATCACGATGGGTTCACTGCAGAGAGAGAACCAAGCATTCTAAAGTCAGAGGTAGAAAATGCAATCAAAAATATGGAAAATAGAAAATCTCCTGACGCAGACCAGTTTACCGCAGTTTTAAAAGAGACTCAAGATGTTGGAGTAAATGTTATGCATATGATCTGCAAAATGATTTGGGAAACCGGAGAGTGGCCTAACAACTGGACAACATCCACTTTCATCCCTATATTGAAAAAAGGAACTCCGCTAGATTGCAGCAAATACAGAACGGTAACCCTAATATCCCATGCAAGCAAGGTTCTACTTCATGTAACACATGAAAGACTAAATGCTTTTTTATTGCCTCAGATATCAGAAGAATGAGCGGGAATTGTCCCAGGAAAAGGCACAAGAGAACACATCCCTAATGTTAGACAGCTAATCAAAAAACTTCGTGAATTCAATACTTCTATGCTTATGTGCTTTGTGGATTACACAAAGGCCTTCGATAAAGTCAAATGGCAGCAGCTATGGTCCATACTAGCGGAAATATGAATACCCCACCACTTAATTCAACTAATTAAAAGTCTATATGAAAATAATAAATGCGCAGTAAAAATAAACAACACCCATTCCGATCATTTCAGAACAGAGGCAGGTGTCAGGCAGGCATGCATAATCTCGCCAACTCTGTTTAATATCTACAGCGAACACATTATGCGAAAGGTACTAGACGGATGGAAGGACGGAATATCAGTAGAGGTCAAAAAATCAATAACTTGAGATATGCTGATGACACTTTAATAATCGCGGCAAATCAAGCAAAAATGGAAGACATAATGAGATGTCTGGAGGAAAAAAGCAAAACATATGGACTAAAGCTAAATAGGAATAAGACAAACGTCATGATAGTAGACAGAGCTCGGAATATTCTTCTACACATTAAAAAAATTGGGGGCTTTGAAGTAGTTAATAGTTTCATATACCTGGGATCCCTAATAATAAATGACGCAGGTGTGACAGAGAGATACGTAGAAGGTCGACTATTGCTAGAACAGCTATGATGAAACTAGTAGTAATTTGGAAAAATTCTAGCATAACAATACACACCAAATGAAGGCTGGTAAGAGCCTCATTTTTCCATAGCCACATATGCATCCGAAACCTGGACCTTAAAGAAAGAGGATAAAAATAAACTGGACGCTTTTGAAATGTGGGTATACCGCCGCATGTTGAGAATACCCTATATTGATCATTGCACTAACGTATCGATATTAGAATAACTTAAAAGTAAAGTAAAGGATATATTGCTTAAACAAATACAACAGAATATTTGCAGTATTTTGGACACATTGCTAGAAGAAGGTACGATGGAAAAACTGATATTCGAGGGTAGAGTTGAAGGAAAGAGACCTAGTTGAAGATCTCCAAGCCGTTGGATGGATCAAACAAAATATTGATTAACCAAGGGATACATGAAGCCGAACAACTAGCCCAGGACAGAGAAGGATGCAGGGAAATCGTGAAAAAGGGATTAGGACTGACGAGGAGGAGGCATGTGTTTCGTTTTTAATTGTGTTGTAATTATGGTATGCCTCTTTTGTTGTTGACCCCTATGGGAAAATTGTAGGAAAAATTTACTAGAAGCTCTACATTACGTTAGGATTCATTGTGCAAGGTTTGTGAGCATTTGTTATCATTTATCTACGTACTAAAAACTCAACGTATATTCCAAAGCAATTTAAACGTTAATAGAAACAATATTAAAGGAATTTCCATGTTTTACCAATAACAGATTGATTTTTATTGTTAAACAGTTTAAAAATACACGCTATAAAAATTAAAACAATTACAAATTTTATTTTAATTGTACTGTTAATTGTGCAATTATTAGTATTAATACTTAGCAAATAAATCACTGATCTCTGGCAGAAAACAATTATAGTCAACTTCTTCCTTTATACCTAATTTTATTACTTAATTAATACTTAAATTAATGAGTAGTTTAACAATAGCGTAAAGTCATGTTTTCAACCAATCTTTAGATTGACTAAAAAATAATCAATCAATCTAAAGATCAACCAATCTTTAGATCGATTCTTCTTCTTTACGTGCCATCTCCGCGACGAAGGTTGAAAATAATCACTGCTATTCTAACTTTTGACACTGTAACGAATATATTTTGCCTACCACATGGGGTATTACTATGGGGGGTTGAAAATTAGGGACAGAAGTTATTGGGGTAGAGATAGGGCAAGCAAAATAATCGATACTTGTGCGAACGGCACTTAGGGTTTATTTGGAGAAACTGGGTCGTGGATAAGTAAATGGCAAAGGAGTTCTTCTTCTTCTTCAGTTCCACTCCTATCGGAGATTGGAAATCATTCTGGCAATTATATTTTATTGGTTACTCGCCTGAATAGTTCAATTAAACGGCATCCAAACCATTCACGGAGATTGCGTAGCCACGAGATTTTACGTCTTCCTACGCTTCTTCTACTTCTGATTTTACTCTGCATTATATTCCTTAGTAGTTCGTACTTTTCACCTCTCATGATGTGCCCCAAGTATTCCAATTTCCTGATTTTTATGGAATTTAAAACTTCGCATTGTTTTCCTAGTTGTTCGAGAACTTGTTCGTTTGTTTTGCGATCCATCCATGATATTTTCAAAATATGTCGGTAACACCATGCAAAGGAGTTGCATTGGGGCAATTACAAAAAAATGAAACAGAGAGTCATAAATCTCTTGGGACAAATAAAACACCTCTAGCAATTTAAAAAGGACCCCGCTTCGAGGTGCCAAATTATAATGGTTACAACAACTAATTGCAACTATTGAAATAATTATTAAAAATAAAAAATATGTCTTTTCAAATAAAACTAAAAAAGGGGTTCGAAAGTTAATTAAGATAAACAAACAACAGCTTAACAAACAGTTACACAATTAAATGGCACAAATTTACTAGATTAATAAATACAGAGTACAAAAATAACAAAGAAATCTGACATGTCATGCGTTTACAAACTCTAGGAGATGTAGATACTACATAAACTTTTAATGAAAGCTATTGTTACTTTAGCAAAAAAATATCTGTCTTTACTTTAAAATTTGATTACAAAAAAGATACCTAGATTTCAATGTATAACTTATTTCTGGAACTATAACTGGAACAACTAAAATTTCTGGGGATAGAACTGGACTTCACTCTCTGTGTAACGAACACACGAACAAATTTATCTCCATACTGCCAAAAAGTCTGGGATGACATTCAGGGAGAAACAAAACGAGTCTTCATCCGACTTTTATGCAGTGGGAGCGTATACTTGAATTATATTGACTCTAGATTGAGCTGTTTTTAGTGTTACCATCATATCTCTATCTGAGATGGGTAAGTAGCCAGTTACAAATTTCTGGGTAGTTTTGTCAACTAATATCGCTACTCCGTTCCAGTGATTTGCGTCGTTGTCATTACCAGAGTAGTATATCTTTGTTTGGCCTACTAATATGTCATCTGAATTGGGCCATCTGGTTTCACTTAGTCCTAATATTTTTATGTCAAGTCTTTCCATTTCCTGAATGACATATTACTAATGACATAATGACATATTACATGATTACTAATACATAATTCATTTCTATAACAAAAGGTTAAATACAATATCTTAATCCTAGGTACAAACAATGAAAAGATTATAATGAGTATGGGCTTTCTAATTCAATTAAAAGATTTACTGCGTGTTTAAAATAGTTGTTGATAGACAAAACTTCTGTTAATCTAATCTTATCTTAATCTAATACATAAATTTGTTTACCAGGATGTCTTGAAAATTGTTTAATTATGTATTTATTTATTTTTATCTTTCTCTTTGGCTGAGAAAAAAGTATGGCAAAAAAGTTTTTATTCGAAAGTTTTGAAAAACATTTGGTCATTTATTGTTTCCATATTGTTGATAAAATAATAAAAATAACACTCAAAATGTTTCTTAATTAGAAAATTACCTTACAGTGTAATCAAGAATTAGATCCATACTCATAATCATTGTCGTCGCTAAGTTTTGTATATTCCCCAAATATGATTCTTAAAAAATTCCTCTTTCATTTTTAATCTTGCAAAAGTAGTATACTCCTTACAATTTGTGAAAAAATGTATCTTCTTAAAAATCCCTAGGATTTCGAAATAATTCCTGTACTTTTCTCCAAGTAGCTACTGATCTCAAAACATAAAATCCCCTTTGAATTATGAGAAGCGAAGAGGGCATAAACTTTTCAAATGTACTCTCTCGACCAAAAAGTATATTAGCTACCAGCAATAAATCAGTTGCATAAACTGCAACCCGCCGAAAGTCATTAAGTGTTCTAGTGACAGTCCTAATGATTTGATAAAGAAGTGCCAGAAAGGGTTGAATTGGAACGTAGCCTTAGGCAGCCGAGCGTACATTGGGGTGGGAAAGGGTTGGTTTAGTGCTTTGCATCTATCGCTTTATAAATTTACTTGTAGGCTTAATTAGGGTGAAAATTGTCGCTCTCGGACTTGCAGGATTTTTGTGTTGAGTTCATCTTTCTTCCTGTAAATGCTTTGGCTTTTAAAAGACTTTCCTTAAGCCTGGGGTGTCTTTTGAAATAACTTTTATATCTTTGCGATAAATGTATTATATACCACATTTTTTTATTATTATTCGGCAACAGGTCATTCACACCTGGGCAATTTAATTACAAATCAAGAAATATAAAAAAAATATTTTTAAGAATAAAATTTAATTCAAGCAAACAAGCAAAAAATGCCTTTACTTTTTAACTTATATTCGGAAGAAATATCTAAGGAAGCCTTAATGGAGACAACCGAAGGTATTGTGAATGAGTAACTGTCAATAATAGAATGCTGACGACCTTAGTGCTTGCTAATGGGAGACCTTAAACTATGACAAATAAACGTAGTGATCAGTATGGATAAATCCGTAAGAAACTAATAGATAGTAGAAACAAATTATACAGGATCGGTTAAAGTCGAGTCCACACTGGACAGGTAGAGAACTCATGTATCTCGGCAGTAATATCAATGAGAGCTGGGATCCAACCGCAGAAATTAAAAGCCGAATAGAACAAGCCCGAGCTGCCTTTGTAAAAATGAGAAACGTACATTGCAGTCACGATCTTAGCACTAGAGTTCGAATGACATCTTTCCTGTCCTGCTATATGGAGTGGAAGAGTGGACTCTAAAGATACTAATTACAAATTGCGTATTAAATTACAAATAATAACATATACATACAATATACATATAATATAACCTAAATTTTGTGTAGTAAACGTTATGTCCTTATGGAATTTGATTGTATTTGATATATTACAGTTTTAAATATCTTTAAGTTTGAATAATTGATAGATTCGACCGTTACTTGATGGAAATTCATTGTATGTAACAATAAACACTGAAAACTTTGTTTTCAAACTTCCACAAAATTTATTTTAACTCTTATCACTACAGCTGAATGACCAACTCGAGACAAACAGTTCTCCCCTCCTCAACCTATTTCATTAGACACTATAAAGTGTAAACACATGCCAAAAATATATCACTTGAGAAAAGCAACCAGCCGAAACAGCTGTAGTGATAAGAGTTAAAATAAATGTTTGTGGAAGTTTGAAAACTTTCAGTGTTTTATTGTTACATCTTTAAGTTTCTTTGCTTCTTCTGGTACGTTGTTGATGGCTCTTTCAGTGCTGTTTAATATTGAGTTGAATATCACGGAATGGAATTGTAGTCATAATTTCAGTTTGCTCGTCAGTAGCAGCTTTCTTTGCTAATTCATCTACTTTTTCATTTCACTGCGATACTTGTATGTGATAGTACCCAGAGAAATTTAACGTTCACGTGTCTGTTTTGTAGGTGATAAAGTGCTATTGTATTTGTTGCAGGATAGCATGTACTGGATACATTTGCCTTAAGCTCTGAAGAACAGATAAAGAGTAAGTAATGATAAGAAAGTTTAAGCTTGCATGACTCTTATACATGTCTAATGCCTTTAAAATGGCAATTGCTTCTCCTGTGAAAATGCTGCAGAATTGAGGGATGCGAACTGCATATTCAGACTTTCCTAGAATAAAGGCCGCTGCGTGTCCGGGTTTCAATTCTTGACGCATCAGTAGAAATCTTGTTATGGCCAGTGTATTCTGATAGCTGTTCTTGATATAATTTGTTAATGATTATGGGATTTGTGGTACTCTTTGGATAGGCCGTGCGGGATATATCAATAGTGGGAAATTAATAGTCCAGAGAGGTATAATTCGTTGTGTAGGATAAGAATGTGTCAGCTGCTCCATGTCAAAAACCATATCTCGTTAAACGTTTTTTAAGGGATGGATATTTAATTTGTTGATGGCAATGAGTAGGTAGATATATTTTGTAAAGAAGTGGATAGTTTGTGTTATTAGGAATGGAAGACAATCTCGCAGCATAATTTTAAAAAATTGTGTTGTCTTCGTATTAATAGAGGGGTTTTATCTAGGATAGCCTGAAAACTTGAAACAGGACTAAATCGGTAAGCACCCAGAATAAGTCTTAGTCATGTATTTTGTATAACGTCTAGTTTTTTAAGAATATAATTACTCGTAGTTGAATAGCATATTGCACCACAATCCAGTTTACTTCGGATTAATGATTGGTATATATGCAGCAATTTTATGGTATCTGCTCCCCGAGATCAATTTGATAACATTTTAAGGAGATTTATTTTAGATTGGCAGGATACGACTATGTTGACTATGTTATGAATATGTTGTGCCCATGTTAACTGACTGTCCAGTCTCAGGCCTCTAGTTGTTTTAGGTTGATACCATTTAGAGTAAGTGTTGTTTTGCAATCAGTTTTTCTTTTATTGAATACGATGAAACGAGATTTATCACCTGAGAACGTAAAACCAGTTTTTTGGCACCGATCTTCTAGTTTATGCAAAAGTGATTGCAACATTTTTGGGGCTAGTGTAATATTGCAGCTACTAGTATATACCACTAAGTCATCTGTATACAGATCTGCTTTCAAAGGTAACTTTATCTCTTAAACGATATTATTAATTGCTATTAAAAATAGAGTAGGGCTTAAGGTTGAGCCCTGTGGAATACCGTTTATAAGACATTCTTTTTTGAAGTAATTTCATTCACACGTACTTGAAATACTCTATTATTCATAAAATATTTTGCAAAAGCAAGAAAATTTCCTGGATACCCCAGTAAGACATGATTTGTAAAATGTTTTATCTCCATGCAGTATCAAATGCTTTATTTATATAAAAAAATATGGCAATTACTTTCTGGTTATTTCTTAAGGACTCACATATAATATTGTCAATAGCTACCAAGGCATTATGAGTTGATCTCCCTTTTCTAAAACCGCTTTGGATATGACTTAATAATCGCTTTTTTTCAAGAAGCTATACTAATCTGTTATTTAAAATTGTTTCTAGTAGTTTGCATGTATTATTTGTAAAAGAAATTTGTCTATAGTAATAATTGTTGATTCAGACCAGATTGAAGGAAATTTTTTATTAAGGTAAATGTGATTGAAAATGTCTAAGAGAATTCATTTTCCTGTGTACGGCAAGTTTTTGAAGTTTTGAAGTTTTTTTTGATTTATCTAATGCTTCTTCAAAGTATTGATAGGTGATGGGAAAATTTAGTGGATTATCACTATCTACTATAGATATTTCTGACATTTCATGTTTATTTTTGAAATCTAAAAATGCGGAAAGGAAGTTTGCATTACTTGAATTTGTCGTATATACATCTGATATAATATTACTAATTTCTTATTTGGAAGATATTAGTTTGTTTTTATAAGAAAGAAAGTTAATGTGAATTGAGTTTTGTTCACCTTTTAGTGCACGTACTTTATTCCAGATTGTAGTCATAGGTGTTGATGAATTTATGGTAGAGACCATGTTTCTTTTTTACTTTTCTTAATAAGATATTAAAGTTTTTTAAAACTGTTAACATTTTCTGTTGTTTTATGCCTTTTTAAAAACATTGAAAGCATGTTTGCTAGATTTCATAGTTAAGGCTATTTCTTCATTCCAACATGGTACTGGTTTTCCTTTACAAGATTTTGTTTTCCCACTGCAATATTAGCGCATTTTAGTATAGTATCATTGCGAATGGAGCAAATCGACCCAGCTAGATAAACTCTCCTTGATAGACCTATTGGTCAAAGAAGAAGAGGAAGACCCAGAACAAGATGCCTAGATACATAGACTAAGATATGATAAATATGGAAATACGTGCTTGGCGGAGGAAGGCGATGAATAGGGACGACTGGAAGAGAATTATTGGGGAGGCTAGGACCCACACACGGTTGTAAAGCCAAAATGATGATGATGATCATTGAAATGATGAATATATAGGTCCCAGTTTGATGAGTTTAATTTCCATTTTTGGTAAACAGGAATATTCGGTTGATCATGCTCAATGGTTTCAATTGTTAGAGGAAAATGATTGCTATTATATAGATAATCAAGACTATTACAAGAAAAACTTGTAGCTAATGAGTTATCCCACAACTAAATATCAACAAATATTGAAAAAAATATTTTTAAGAATAAAATTTAATTCAAGCAAACAAGTAAAAAAGCAATCTTATCAAAAAAATCAAACAAATCAGCTGATCATCATAATTGTAAGAATTAAAGTTTTCGTTCCAAAACTAAGTGAATACCAACTTTTTTATTTTAATTACTTAGATATCATATAAATAAGTCAATTGCACTAAAATGCCTTTATCATATATATTTGTATGTGCCCCACATAAAGCAATTAAAGAATTACTATTCGCTACCGAAGTGCTTCGTTCCTTGTCATTACTTTATGAGCAGTTTTAGTATCGACTAGGGACCTTTGTCATCCAATATTAAAAGTACATCAGGAAATTGGTGAGCTACTACCGCGAGAGAAAGCTATGTTGGTATCTCGAAGATATATTATGTTTTTATGAAAGAAGGCGGTTAAATATTACAAAGTATATTTTTAGCGAAATGTGTGTTTTATATATAGTGTTATACATAGTGTTTTAAATATTATACAAGGAAACAAACGCATTCAACAAAACGAAGAGGATATTCACTAAACTTTGAGTTTAAACTTAAAAGACCTGAGTAAAGCTGAGTTAATACGTATTTTCCCGGTTTTTTTCTTCTGTTTTTTTTATTGCTTCAGCGTAAAAGTGTTGTTACATAAAAAAAGGCGATATTACTAAATTAGAAAATTATAGACCCATCAGTCTCTTGAGAGATATGTACAAACTCTTTATGAAAATCTTAACAAAGAGACTGACACCTAAACTTGATTTCTGTCAGCCCAAAGAACAGGCAGGCTTCAGGTCAAGATATGGCACAAATGTCCATTTGCATACCATAAAGATCTTAATAGAAAAGTGCATCGAGTACAACATACCACTGGTTCTTGCATTTCTAAATTACGAGAAGGCTTTTGATTCTATAGAGTTTGAAACATTACTGAAAGCCCTAAATCAAAGCCGAATAGATTACAGGTACACGACACTAATCAAAAACATCTACGAGAACGCTACATCAAGTATACGACTACACGAAGACATAGAAAAATTCAGCTTATATCGAGAAGTTAGACAGAGGAGACAATATTTCACCAAAATTGTTCACGGCAGCTCTAGAGTCGATATTTAAGAACACTCAATAGCAAGATCAATATAGATGGAGAAAGATTCAATCATCTAAGGTTTGCAGATGATGTTGTATTAATCGCAGATAACTTACAGGATACAGTTTCTATGATACATTCGCTTAAAAGTCTGTCTGGAAGAGCAGGAATTAAAGATAAACTTTAAGAAAACCAAACTTATGACAAATCTCGTAATGAGTGAAAATATTACTATTGACAATAATACCATACAACAAACAGACACTTACAAATATCTGGGACACGAGATCAAAATAAGCAGAGACAATCAAACACATGAAATACAGAGGCAAATAGGTCTGACATGGGCAGTATTTGGCAAATTAAGCCACATTCTAAAAGTTAAGTTCATTTCCATGTATCTGAAGCGAAAGGTTTATAACCAATGTGTTTTGCCTGTACAAACTTATGGAGCAGAGACTTTAACAATCACGCAAATATCTGCGAATAAACTCAGAGTTACACAACGAGCCATGGAACGTGCAATGCTGAACGTGAGCCATTCGAGACCACATAACAAACCAACAAATCAGGCAAAGATCAGGAGTTCAAGACGTCATCGAAAGAACCACGACGCTCTAAGTGGAACTGGGCAGGGCACTTAGCCAGAACACAAGATGGACGGTGGACAAGACGTATTATGGAATGGAGGCCCAGAAACTATAAAAGAAGCCGAGGACAACCACCGACTAGATAGACCGATGATATAAAACGTGTAGGGGAAAACTGGCTACAAGCGGCCCAGTGTAGAGAACACTGGAAAAAACTGAGGGAAGCCTATGTCCAGCAGTGGACGCGATTGGCTGATTCATGATAAAAGTTAAGGTATTTGCGTAAGGTGGTAGTACTTTTTAAAAATTTTAAATTGGAGGTTAAGACGTTATATACAAATAAGGAACAAGATTGAAAACAAATGGTAATGGAAGGTTTACACGCTAAACAAGACGCTACAAAGGAGAAATTGAAAGCCAAATATATTAAATTAAAGTTGAGCATCATAAACTATAGATTAATTTTATCATAATAAAGAAACTGTTAGATTGCATTGACTGACCTTTCATGGGGATATTAAGATTGTGTCTATGGAGATTGGGCTTTTGAATTTTTTCTCTTTTTTCTTATATGTAGGCTTTAAAGCCTGTTTCTTCTTTAATATAAACCTCCTAAATTGTTTAAATTGTCGCATCATATGTTTCTTGATCTGCCAATACTTATTTTGTCCATTTGGTGACTTATCTCGTGCTATTCGTACTATGCTATCCTCTGTCATTCCAATTAATGTGTTAGTTCCAGTCCTGTTCCGTTTTGTCACCCATCCTTTGAATTATGTCTTCTATATTGCATGCTCTTCCTGCGTTTTCGCTTCTCTCCCTATTCAAAAGACTTTTCACTAATATGTCGGTTTTCATCTCTATTGTTTCTAGTAGTAGACTCGTTTTAGATGTGTCGTGTCTCACAGTTACAAGTATACCAACGATACATTTTTTCTTCTTCTTTAAGTTCCATCTTCTATCGAAGGTTGGAAATCATCATGGCTATTCGGACTCTGTTGACTGCCGTTCTAAAAAGTTCTGCACTACTGCATTCAAACCATTCCTTTAAGTTCTTATGCCAGGATATTCTTCGTCTTCCCACATTTCGCTTTCCTCGGATTTTGCCCTGCATAATAAGTTGTAATAATGCGTATTTTTGCCCTCTCATCACATGTCCCAAGTACTCAAGTTTTCGTCTTTTAATAGTTAATAATATTTCCGCCTCATTTCCTATCCTTCTAGTTACTTCCATGTTTGACATTCTTTGAATCCATGATATTCGTAGGATTCTTCTGTAACACCAAAATTCAAAGGCGGCCAACTTATTTAGATGAACTTGTTTTAGTGTCCAAGCTTCCAGACCATAAAGAAGAGTAGAGAACACGTAACATCGAAGCATTCTCACACTCAGAAGATACATTTGGGACACAGCTATTTGGATTAAATTTAGTCGATTTGCCACGGCCCTTAGGCTCAGGCCTTCTTTCCACAATACAATTGTTTGAGATGCTTTGACGGATGTGGTATCCATTTGTAATGCACTTGCGAACTTCATACAAAGAACTGATGTATTAGTCGGTTGATATGGAAATGGACATATGCGATGTTAACTGTCAAATTTTGACCCCCTCTCTACGTGTTGCAGTCTTTATTTTTTGTCATCCGATTCACCCAAAAACAAAAATTTCGTTAAAACTCAATAATGAGTTTAATAAATGTATACTAAATATTTTTAAATTTACACTTTTTAGGTTAAAACAGGAGACGTACTTTCGCAAAATAATTTTGAATCGATATTATTTCCAATGCATTTCCTACAAAAATCAGGTACTGTTGTAGAACAAAGCTCTAGGTTGGAACCCTAAATATAATAAAAGTTTTAACTATTTAACTGTTTTAAATATATTTTACGCAAACTTTTGTTAAATAAGAAACGAAATATGGAAAGTAAGAGCACTCCACCTTTCCATACAGTCCCAGACTGCCTTGGTATTTTATAGTTTGCTTTTCTTGTTCTTGTAATGCCTATCCGTTTTGGCATTCATGGCAATCTATATTTTAAAAACAACGAAAAGATTTGTGGTTGTGTGTTGAACCACGCACGTAGATTTTTCAGCAAGGAAATCCTTCGCCTTCCTGTTGCATCTACTCTTTCTCTGTTCCTCATAATGTAACCAAAGTATTCGATTTTGGCTGTTTTTATTATGGTTGACAATTTTTTTCCTTTTTTGAATTCTTAACAAAACGTCCTAGTTAGTAACGTGATCGGTATAGGATATATATATATATATATATATTATATATATATATATATATATATATATATATATATATATTGGATATATATTGGACTACCTTGTCTTTCTTTTATATATATATATATATATAAAATATTATATATATTATATATATATATATATATATATATTACAGGATCCAATTTGTAAATAGAATACATCTTGGAGATGGCTATCGCCGTATTCCCGTCCTCCTCCTCCAATCCTCTCGGTCCAAGGCATGCTCCTCCTCCAAACCTCTCGATTGAATTGCTCTTCTAATACCTTCATTCCATGAGCGTCGAGGTCTACCTCTTTTTCTTCTACCAGGGGGCTTCCATCTGTGAAGTTTTCCATCTGTGAAGTTTTTTGGGGCCAACGTTCGTCAGGCATTCTTAACAGGTGCCAACCATTTTAAACCTCTTCTTCTATTCTGTCTATGACCGTATCTGTAGCATTCATTGATTTCTATATATCATATATCCTCGGTATAGGATACTTCAGGATTCGACGATAAGCCACATTTCGAAGCGCAATTTTCTTGCAGGTAACTTCTATGAAATTTTAAGACTCAACTTCGTACAACAGTATGGGAAAGATATAACATCGTAGTAACCTGATATGAAATAAACATAGTTTTATTTAGTTTTGTAATTCTCAGAAGATAACCATTACTTGCATTTTCACCAGTGGGGCTTCGAATATTAGATAATACCTTTTATTAGCATGTTGAATAAATAAATGGTCAGTTTAATTTGTATATTTACCATTTCAGATCAACGGATACTTTTAAGAACACATTTATGTACAAACTTGGTGCTGAAAAATGGACAAAAAAAAGGAATAACTATTGCAAGTATGTAATAAAACATAATAATTTTGATTTAATTTGATTTTAAATATATTTAGAGACTAATTCTATAATTTTGTCTTATCTGGTATAAGATATTATTGGATACAAAGCGTATTCTAACACGCAATCGCACTATTTTACGTCTACAGCCACTAGGATTATCAAGATAATGTCAGTAAATTACATACACGGAAAATTGCATAAACACTTCAGGAGAAAGCCTTTAGGAATAAACGGTTTGACACATATGACTTATTTTTGAGAGAAAACAAGGAATAATATGTAATAATAGTAGAAGATGATTTGAAAGCGATCGGCAATTGAACTGTTCTATTAGTTATTGATAAATGGCTGCTAATAGATACGTTGGAAACGGTTCACAATGAGAGCTATATAAACGCAGGCAGAATATTATTTTTTCGTTCTTTATTACATAGTAATGATAATTGTGTTTTAAACTTTCCTTGATAGAAAATTAATCTTGCAAGAATTTTATCTAACTTGAGATTAACACATCACAGAGATTTGACACTCAAATTTGTTGATACTGGAAATTTTATAGTTCTAAAAATATTAAAAAGATCGGTACAACGATATATTATACAAGACTTGTCTAAAAGAATAATCTTGTTTTTCTTCTTTATAAGAAAATCTACTTGTTCATTGGCAGGTATATGAAACGTTGTCAGTACATCTGTTACGCTGTGTCCCGATGCTTCTTCTACCGATTGGTGATTTATCTCTTGTTAGTTTGACTACACGAATCTACCAATTCTGCATGTATAGTTATTGCATTCTTTTTTCTGTCCATTTTTTTGTTTTTGTGTCCATGTGTTTTTTTGTGTCCATTCGTTTAAATACACTGTATGTTATATTTACTTGCAATTTTTTTCGATTTCCTAGCGTATTTCCTGTGATTCTTATCAGTACTTTCATCTCTGCCATTTCTAATAGCCTTTGTGTTGTGGCTGTGTCCGGTCTTGTTTCTAAGAATATGCCATTTTTGGTCCTAAACTGGCTTTATAAATTTTTTACTTCATCTCAGTGTTAATGTGTCTCTTTCGCTATATAGTATTATTAAGGCATCCTGCCAGTCTGTTTGTTTTTTGTACTCGATCTTTCACTTTGTTGCTCAGGTCTTCATAGCTGGACAGTGTAATTTTAAGGTAGTTTATTTACAATAATCGTTTCTCAAGGACTGTCACATTTGTCAGCATAGCCGTCCATGGAAGTTTTGGTATACGTTTGTGCAGCCACATTTCAAAGGCCTCCAGATGATTAATGGTGGATATTTTTAATGTCCATGCTTCGACACCGTATAAGAGGACCGACCAAATGTAGCATTTAACCATGCGCTTTTGAAGTTGAAGTTGCAAGTTATCATTACAGAAGAATGACCTCATTTTTAAAAATGTCATGCTGGTTATCTCGATTCTACATTTTATCTCTTGATCTGGATCTAGTTGTTCAGTAATATGGCGACCAAGATATTTAAAACTGGACACTCTTTGAATTAGATGACCATCAACATATAATCGTGCATATCGATGTGCTAAACGGCTAAACACAATATGTTTTGTTTTTGAGCAGTTTATCTTTAGGCCAAACTCTCTTCTCACTGTATCAATGGTATTTAAAAGGCATTGTAATCCATTCATGTCATCACTTAAAATACCTGTATAGTCTGCATATATGATTGTATTTATCAGAATTCCATTAACTTTCACGCCCCATTCCAAATTATGCAGCGCTTCTTTAAATACACATGTTACCATTTTTTATTTTTAATGATATTTTCACTCTTCGTTTTTGTTTTATAAACATCCTAATTTTGTTTTTGAAATTTAGATATTTTAAAAATATTGCACTCTTTTCGTTTTTGTCAATTTTGCTTGTGTTTCTTACCTCTATGAACGATCGAGCTTTCTGTATGACCCTTATAAGTTTACTTTTAGGTAAACTAGTTCCCACATTGGGAAACTTGCCAAACTTAAATGGAGCTTCGCGGGCTACACTGCTAGACAGAAAGATCAACGTTGGAATACTACAATACAACATTGGAGACCTTACGAAAGTAAACGACCAAGAGGAAGACCACAGATGAGATGGGTTGATGACATTAAAAGAATAGCCGGAACAAATTGGAAATAGGTTGCTCAGGATAGAGACTGATAGAAGGAGTTGGGAGAAGCTCCACTTGACGACAGAAGGCTAAGAAGAAGAAAAAGAAAGTTCCCACATATAGGCACAAGACAAGATATTAGAGAAGAACAAAAAATTGTCAAGACTTAGAACATTAAAACAATGATAGCATGTTTAGAGTTCTCCGCCACAGGACGATCTTACGATAAGGCAGTAATGCTCAAAAAGGATTAAACAGTCTGTAATCCTAATAAAAGAAGAAAAAGGTTTTTGCCAATGTGTCTTAAGAACAATCTTAATTAGTAAATAAAAGAATTTCTATTTTTCTGTGGAGGTCACGGATCTCGCATTCACCCCGTAATTTCTCGGTTGGCGCACACCAAATAATAATCGTTTTTATCTTCGCGGAAACTATCTAAAAAATGAGTAATAAATAAAAAGATTTTTTCTGTATTTTATGGTTAGAGGAACCGCTCGTTAGCGTGTTGTTTTCTGTTTAATTGCCATGACGAAATCCTAAGTTTAGGCAATTCTTCTGTTATATCAATAAATAAATAAAAGGCAGAAATCTCCGTTATAGGTTGAAATCGCAGTCGGGCTGGCCCACTTCGGAGCCGCAGCTTACTTGTTATTTTTCGTTAATTAACCATCAGTGGGAACCTTTTGTCATACCTAATAAACTCGAATTTATCAAAATTTACAGACCATGTAACTCTGGTTAATGTAGAAACTGAACGTTTTTAACTTTTAATGAGATATGTGTAATGTTCATGTCGTAAATCATAACTGATTTCAAAAAAGTTCTGGTTTTACACCATCTTGGAGATACTTATAGTACAGTTTGCATTTATACAAACAATTCTTGACAGACAAACAAAAAATTACAAGCAAATGCATGATTCTGATGATAATAGTTATATGGATTATTCGTATATTCTTCTTATGGTGCCCTGTCCAATTAGTAGATGTTGGCGACAATTCTGGCATACTCCTCTCGATCTTGTGTGACTCTAAAAAGTGCATGGGCTACGAGGTTTGTCCAATCACTTATGTTTTTAAGTTATGAGTATTTGTTTCTTCCGATGCCTCGTTTTCCTTCTATCTTCCCTTCCATAATAAGCTTTAAGAACTGGTACTTTCGAAATATATGACCCAGATAAGCAGTTATTCTTCTTTGTATTATTGGCAGTAAATCTCGTTTTCTGCCCATTCGATTTAATACTTCGATTAGTGTAGATATTTGTGTGATCTGTCCAGGGAATTTTAAGTAGTCTTTTGACTACTTTTTGGATGTTCTTGTTGTTTACTTTTATATTCAATTGCATATTTCGTATTCTACTAACCACCATTACCTTCGTCTTGTCTATATTAATCTTCAAGCCCACTCGTTCTCCTTCGGTGTTTATTCTATCTATTAGTCATTGTAGCGCATCTTAACTATCAGCTATTATGACTGTATCATCAGCATAGCGAAGATTACTAATAGTCTGTCCGTTGATTTTGATTCCATCTTCAGTGTCACTTAAGGCTTTCTCGAAAATCATTTCAGAGTAAAGGTTAAAAAGGAGGGGTGACAGAACAAAACCGTGTCGTACACCTTTTTCGATTGAGAAATATGATGTAGATTCCAGTCCTACTCTTACAGATGCCACTTGATTCATATAAAGGTTCTTTACGATTTTAAGGTCATTCTCATCTATCGAACGTTTCTGGAGCAATCTTATTAATTTTGAAATTCTGCGTTTAGTTCGCTATAACTTTGAATGACTGTGAACAATGACAATGTGAATATCAATGTTCTTCTTCACGTACATATTTAGCGGTTTATTTAACATTGGCGATCTCCATTGAGCAGGCTTCTAGATCTTCTGTCACATAAAATAATCCAGCATTTGATATCTGAGTCTATTCACGAATAATTTTTGAATAGAAATATGTTTTTCCGATACCACGGTTTCCTATTTTGTGTTTAAGAAGCAGTTTCGACGTTGCAAGTTACGACTCAGCAAAAAATTAATAAACTTGATCTACTTTTTGGTCCAGGACACCTACCAAGAGATAATACAGTCAATGAAACAGCGTATAATGCACTCGTCAATATAAAAAGGAACAAATACTCCAATATGGTAGACGAGTAACATCGCTAATGGCGTACACAATAATAAACAAGCATATCAGAAGTGCCTGCAAACAAATGAACCAGATAACAGACGAACATATGCATAATCAAACAAAGAAATTAAAAAGCTAGTAAATAAAGCAAAAAATTTTTCTTGGGAAAGTAAATGCGAAGAGCTTAACAAGTATTTAGGGTCAACAAGATCAAGAGAAGCACGAAACATAATAAAAAACCTGAGAAATAACAGAGAAGAAGTGAGTAGAATATATTTAATCAAAAAAAGATCTATGACCGAACATTACTGACAACTTCTGGCTGAAACAAAACCGCAATTCACGAATACTATTACAATAATATATGAAGTAGAATACGATAAGATGATGCAATAACAGTACAGGAAGCCGATGATGCAATACGAAATCAAAAAATCGAAAAGCATGCGAACCACAAGATATACCCAACGAATTATTAAAACAGCCCACAAGTATTGCGGGAATTACTGGCGTATGTCTTTTTTTTATTCTATAAAGGACACCGGAGTGGACAAAAGCACATATTAACAACATCTACAACAAATGAGATAGAAATAATTATTCCGACTACATTGTCATAAATTCACCCTCAAGACTCTATAAAAGAAAATAAAAATAATAAAATTGAAAAAGATAGAACAGATGTAGAAGCACAAAATGGTTTTCATGCAAGCAAATCCTGTATAGACTGCATATTCTCTCAAAAGCAGATTATTAAAAAAAGATTCACCTACAACCTGTTAACTCATGTAGTCTTTATAGATCTGACAAAGGCATACGATAGTGTAGCAGTTTCAATGCTCTGGGTAGCAATGGAAAAACAAGGAATAATTAAAAAAATATATAAAAGCAGTACAACAGCTTTACAAAATATGACGGTAAACATTAAAATATCAAAAGATATCAATTAAAAAAATAAATCAAACATTAAGGCAATCGAAATGGACTATTGAAGACGATGTTACCGGCACACTAGACTTGATAGCGTGAGGAACGTAGACATAAGGAGAGAAATGGAAATTGACCCATACATAATAGATACTATCGAGGCCAACAGACTAAACTGGTATCTTTAGCATTCGTCTACAAACCCACATTTTTAATGCATTAATTATGTTCATGCTTAATACCTTTAGTGTCCATACCTTTGCTTCGCACAAAAGTACAGACCAAGTATAGCACTTGGCTTAATTCTAAAACTGAGATTATTAAATATTAAATACACTTCTTTTGGTAAACCAACAGCCAATTGACAGAGTTAACAAACAATGGGACCACTCTACTGGAATAAAATAATGCATAGGGAAAGAAAGATCAGCGTTTATAAAGATGAAGTCTCTTTTACGTCTTTTTTAAGTCTCTTTTAGATGAAGTCACGATTTACCTCAGTATCAAAATCTCTATCATCAGATGCTATGTATTTTCTACATAATTTTACGGAGTAGAGGCATGGATGCTCTCTGAAGCTTCTTTAGGAAAGCTTGAGGCCTACGAGCTGTGGTGTTACAGGTGCATGCTCAATATTAAGGTCCTGCATAAAATGGGCAAGGAATGCGGGATCACTAACACAATCAAAGAGCGCAAATTAAAATATCTTGGCCATATTATGAGAAATGAACACATATGGCTTATTGAAACTCATTCTTCAGGGCAAGGTATTTGGAAAGAGAGGACCGGGAAGAAGAAAAATATATTTGCTTCAAAACCTAAGGAAGTGGTTCAATACATCTACAAACGGATTATTGCGAATAGCTGCAAGTAAAGTTAGGATAGCTCTACTGATCGCCAACATTTGCAACGGATAGACACCATAAGAAAAAGAAGGGACTTTTATAATCATTGTTTGTGGAGATCTACACTTTTAACTTATCAACCTTCTCCAATTTTTAAATTAAAGTCGCCTACAATATATAATATTTCATATTTATTAAGCTTCTGTAACATACCTTGGCTATAGAGCTTTTCGACTTTATATTTCCTATCTGCAGTCGAAGCATATTTTTTTTGAACCTATTCTCTATCCTTCCATTGTTGGATATAGGTCCCCCAGTTCTCTCCATCTTTCCCTATCTTGAGCTGTTCTCTGCCATGTGGGACCTCCTTGTTTCCTGATGTCATCTTTCCACCTCATCTGTGGTCTGCCTCTTGATCTCTTTGCATTGTATGGACGCCACTTTCCGATGGCATTGTTCCATCGTCCGTCTTGGAGACGTTCATTGTGTCCAGCCCATTTCCATTTCAGTTTTGCTGCTTGTTCTATCGCATCTACTGTCTTTGTTCTGGTTCTGATCCATATACGGAGCATATGGAGCATATACTTGACGTATATTGGCTTTGAATGATTAAATATTTATTTAAAGTAATATTATTTTATTTGAGACTGGTACGAAGTTATGGTCTCATATTTTTTATTTCTAAGTATGTGCCCCAAACACGCTGTTTTTCTTCGTTTAATGGTGGTCAAATGTACTTTGTCTCTTTCCAGTGAAGCTTCAGAAAAAAACTAAAGAAAAACTACAGAAAGAAGCTAAAGAAGAACTCCAGTAAAAACAGTAAATGAAAAAACAAAGAAAAATACAATAGCTAAGAGTTCGTTTGCTGACTTTAATTTGTTTGTTCTGACACATCTAATGCTAAACACTTTTGTTATGTAATTCATCAGATATAAAATCTGCATGACATTTCTGAGTATACAATAATAGTATATTAACGACAAAGCAATAGTGTCGCAGTTAATCAAAGCATAAGGCGTTTAAAATTAAACATGAAAATTTCAAATCTAATTTTGTTTTCTTACAAAATACATTACTTTATTTAATTATTACTTACGCTAAACTTTTAAATACTCAAATATATGCTCAGGTTTAGTACTACTTTTGACCAAAAAGGGTATGTTCGCATTTTTCGAAAAAGAAATTAAGAAATCAATTAATTAGAATTAAAAAGTATACTTTCTCTACTATAAAATTTTGAACTTCGTTTTCTTTCGCAGATCTTTAATTGTAAAATTTCAAAAGTGATTTTTGTACAATTAAATATTTTGGCCATATGGGCTAGCCCAATAGTGTTAACACTCCGATTAAACATTTCGTTAGAATGGGACACTTCAAATGGTCGTTTACATGGTTCAAGGACAACCACACACACACACATACATACACACACACGGTAACATTCAACCATTCGTTTCATAATACGAAATTTATCGAGTAACTAAAATCTAAAGAATCTTGCTTTTTCAATATTTGTACAGGCAGTGCTATAATATTTACTGACCACTGTCAATACACTACTGTCAATATTAAATTTGTTCTTCAATGTTAGCTTTAGCCGTCATTTAAAGAAGAGACTTCACAACAGATTAAGCAAACGAACTGCCCTGTTCTGGTTCTTTGATTTTAGTACAGTGGCTTCGCGCCTTCAGGTGTCACTTTCTTGCCCTCTATGTTAGTTTTTGTAAACGGTAACAGCGATTAGAAGGTACCCTAGATAAATCTGTAGTTGGGTAGAAATTACGTGAAATATTCACACCGTAAATTTTGTAATTGAGAGGTAAATGTTGACAAATCTTATTTGATATGGCTTTGAAGCTGTTTTTTATCAGTTCACTTTGTTGGTTTTTTGTTTTTGTTGCCGATATTTTTTTACGCGTAATTAAGTATTTGTCACAAAAGATTGATGAACTGAATGAGTTCCTAGGCAAACTTAATAAACTGCAGCCATTAGTACAACAGATTTTAATACAATAAGATTTATAGCATGAAAAATTAGTGCTACAATTAATAATTATGTCATATAATTTTTTTTTTTAAAATTAAATGTGCTCGGATGCTAAAACCACTAACACAAGGATTATAAAGCAAACAATTTTACAATAAATAATATGTTACAAAATACAAAAGGTTATCATACAATGAAATTTCATTTTACAATACAACTGAATGTCTTTTAGATATTTTAGGGCAGAGTTTATTTGGTCAGCATTACTTAGAATATCTTGTATAATAGGCTTGAGGGGATAAAGTTTTTTTAAAGTGGGGTTTTCGCAAAGGCCTAGGAATGCGTGAAGCTCCTTTTTCACTTAATATACTGATGCAAAGATGCTTGGATGTTAATCAAGATATATACACATGTTTTATTGACTATAATAAAGCATCCGATAAAGTACGAGAGGAACAATTATTGAATGTCCTGAAATCAAAGAGGATTGACTAAAACGACTCAGGATCATATCAAATTTATACTATAAACAACGAGCAACAGTATGTGTTAATGAACAGCTGTCAGAAGAAATTGAAATTAGACGTGAATTAGACGACAATTCTTTTTAATGCTTTCTCCGAAAAGATCTTAAAGTGAGGGTAAAACAGTTGGAATAAGGGTAAATGGAGTTCCCAGTAACATTAGATATGCGGACGACACTGGGATCTTAGCCAAAAATATTAAGGATCTTTAGAGACTGATCACCAGAATAGCGGAGTATGGAACAGAGTACGGTCTAACAATGAATGTCAAGAAAACGAAATTTATAAAAATATTAAAAACTCAAAGAAATAACGAGAATCTTCTAATAAACGGAACCAACGTCGAACAAGTGGACAAATATGCATATATGGGAACAGTGCTTAACTCAAATCACAAATGATTACATTCAGAAGATCAAAATCAGAATAGACAAGGCTAGAGCAAATTTAAACAAAATGAGAAGATTGCTATGTACAAAGGATTTAAAATTGGAACTAAGAGTTAAGATGACGAGGTGCCATGTTTTTTGACTTTGTTTTATGGAATGGAATCTTGGACCTTGAATGCGACATCAATGAAATAACTGGAATCATTCGAGCTGTGGGTGTATAGAAGAATTCTAAAAATATCGTGGACAGAACACGTCACAAACAAAGAGGTTCTCATAAGGAAGAATAAAGCAATGAAAATGTTAAAAACAATTAAAACAAGAAAATTATAATATCTCGGACATATTACACGTGGAGAGAAATACACCTTGCTTCAACTTATTATGCAGGGAAAGATTTAAGAAAAGAGGAGCATAGGGAGGCGTAGAATGTAATCGCTGCGCAACCTGAGAGAGTGGTACGGATGTACATCAAATGAACTTTTCAGAGCAGCTGTCTCAAAAGTCCGAATAGCTATGATGATTGCCGACGTCCGCCGCGGAGATGGCACTTAAAGAAGAAGAAGGTTTTCTAGCATTGGTCGTTTATTGTTAGCCTGAGTTTTAAGTCACATGGTAAATTAACTTAAAGTTCGTGGAATGAAGAAACGGGTCATAGTGTATTTTGAGCAACAATGTCCATGGAACTATTTACAAAAATTTTGCACGTAATACGTTTTAAAACCAAGACTACTAGACAGTATAGGAGACCTACTGATAAACTTGGTGCAATACATAAAACTTATTTAATACGGGAAAATGGGTGGAAAAACTACCGAAAATTTTTTTAACCCTGATGAAAATGTTACCGTCGACGAGCAATTAGTTGCCCTTAGAGGCCACTTTCCTTTCAAACAGTACATCCCAAGCAAACCAGCAAAACATGGCATAACAATTTAGGCTTAATGTAATAGTAACAGGAACAAAAATAAATGACAAAGTCGTAGGAAAATATGGTGACGCTAAAACAAATGAAAATGGGGTTTAAACAAATTAAACACTTAATCGAATTCTGTGAACAGCACTCTCTGAAATCCTAAACGGATTCTACCAACATAAAAACATACATAAGTACACCTGAGTTCAACCAACGAGAAACACAAAGTCAATTATAGATTATGTCATCACAAAACAAGAAACACACATACAAGTTGAAGACATAAGAGTACTAAGAGAACCGGAGTACGGAACTGACCACTATATGGTAAGATCAAAATGTTACCTACAGTATCGACTTCGGCTACTACATCAAAATGACAACCAACTAGCTCAATCAAAACCCCTGGAATCGAATCTACCTAAATACAATATTGATGCACTGCAAAACGACTCGATATCATTCTTATATAAGCTGCGACTAAGCCAAAAATTGGCAAACCTGATCTACTCCTCAGCCCAGAATACCTATAAAGAGATAATCAATAAAATCAATAAAGCAGCTTACGAAGCGCTTGGCACAATCCAAAAGAACAAAAAGAATACTCCATTGTGGTGGACAAATGATATCGCCAATGCAGTACACAACAAGAAACAAGCATATCAAAAGTGGCTGCAAACAAATGATTCAGATGATAAACGAACATATGCAAGATCAAACAGAGAAGTAAAAAACTTAGTTACTAAAGCAAAAAATATTTCCTGGGAAAGTAAATGCAAAGAACTCAACAAATATGTATGGTCAACACGATCAAGAGAAGCATGAAAAACGGTAAAAAATCTGAGAACAAACAGAAAAGAAACGAGTAGAATAGATTTAATAGAAGAAAAATCTTGGATCGAACACTACTCACAACTTTTGACTGAAACAAGATCTCAATTTACGAACATCAGTACAACAACATATGAACTGGAATTCAGTGAAGACCATGAAATAATAGTACAGGAAGTCGAGAATGCAATACGAATTCTAAAAAATGGGAAGTCAGGCGGACCACATATACCAAGGTATACTAAATGAATTATTAAAACAAAGCCCACAAGTATTACGTGAATTACTGGCGTATGTCTTCACCTTATTCTATAATGGACACGACTTACCACCGGAGTGGACAAAAGCACATATTAACAACATATACAAAAAAGGAGACAGGAAGAATTGTTCAAACTGTAGGGGGCTAAGTGTCATAAATTCACTCTCAAGACTGTATGGAAAAATAATAAAAAATAAAATTGAAAAAGAGATGACAGATGTAGAAGAACAGAATGGCTTTCGTGCAGACAGATCCTGCATGGACAGTATATTCTCTCTAAAGCAAGTTATCAAGAAAAGATTAGCCCACAACCTTTCAACTCATATAGTCTTTATAGATCTGACAAAGGCATACGATAGTGTACCACTTTCAATGGTTTGGGTAGCAATGGAAAAACAAGGAATAAGCAAAAAAAATATACAAGCAGTACGACAGCTCTACAAAAATATGACGGCAAACATTAAAACTGGAAATAGATTAACTAGAGAAATTCCTATTAGTAAGGGCCTAAAGCAAGGCTGCTGCATAGCACCTACACTCTTCAAAATATATCTAAATGAGGCACTCTCACTGTGAAGAAGAAAGTGCTGCAATATGGGCATCCCAATCGGAGATGATAGATTGTACACGATACATTTCGCTGACGACCAAGCCATTCTAGCTGAAGACGAGAGTGATACAAGTTACATGCTTATAAAACTGGAAGATGAGTACACCAAATGGGGTCTCACAATTAATATACAAAAAACTGAGTACTTAGTTGTAGGAGAAAAACCAGAAAGCCTACAAATCGAAATGGGAACTATAAAACCAACAGACAATTTTAAGTACTTGGGAGTCCAAATAACATCAAAAGCAGGAAGTAGCGAAGAAATACATTCCAGGATTGGCCAAGCAAGATCAGCCACCAGACAGCTACACGGACTATTATGGAAAAAAAAATATCAAAAGAAAATAAAAGAAGAATTTATAAAATAATAATTGAAAGTATTGGACTGTATGGCGCCGAACTCTGGGAAATAAACCAAAGAAACAAATAAAAAATTAAGGCCATGGAAATAAACTACTGGAGACGATGTTGCCAGCTCACTAGACTTGTGAGAAACGAAGATATTCGGAGAGAAATGGAAATCGATCTAGACATAATAGATACAATTGAAGCCAAAAGACTTAACTGGTATGGATACCTTCAGAGAATACCGGAAAATAGATGGCCAGAGATCTAACAACTGAAGATTGCTTCGACAGAAAACGCTGGAAATTAGGATGCGAGAAGCGGCGCCAGCTGTAGAAGACTCGCTTGTTATATATTATATATGTAACAGTAAAAGTTGGTTTGCTATAAAATTGTAGATCTATATCTATCTATATAGGAAAAGAAGCAGGTGCCGCGCCGGAACGGAATCAGGCAATGCGTGTGGTGTACGACTTGTGTAGTGATTTGAAATCCCACAATATTACTTGTGATAACTTTTTTACATTATACAATTTAGAATAACTCCTAAAGAGAAACAATACAATGCTAGGGTCTATAAGAAAAAATAAGCCAGAGCCTCCAGCACAAATTGCTAATAAAGAAGTTCATAGTTCGCCTTTTTAATTCACGTAAGATACCACTGTTGTTAACTATATTCCTACAAAGGATAAAAATGTTATTCTTATTGAAAGAAATCACAAAAAGCCAAAATTATTTTAGATTACAATTCCAATAAGGGAGCAGCGGATACTCTAGACCAACAAGCTGGTACATGTACATGTAAGAGGAAAACAAATCGCTGGCCTATAATTGTTTTGTATAATATGCTGAATATGTCTGCCTACAACGCGTTCTTTTTATGGACATCAATAAATTCCCAATGGAACACCAACAAACTTACAAAACGGCGAATTTTTCTTGAGGAAATGGGAAAAATACTGGTGAAACCACTTATCACTTTCAGGAAAAATTTACCTGAAAAGAACACGAACAGAAGCGAGTAGAGAAGATAAAAGTTCTAGTGAACCTATAACAAGACTAATATTTTATGCTACTGTCTCAGTTGTAAACTAAACTAAATTTTGTAGGTATTTGTTCTTAGGCTTTTCAAGAAAGGAAAAAAATGCCTTTTATTTTTGTTAATAAAGTTTAATTTACATTAGCAACATAATTTTGTTTAATTAACTATAATTTTTTGTTAATAAAGTTTTGTTTAGCACCATTAGCTTATTTTATTTCTATTAGAGGCTGTAAACCATAGTTGGGTCATTGTTGGCTCAAACCGTTGACTCAAACGGTACTGCAGGGTTAAGGTGACCTAAGCTGGATAGTTTTTTTTATAAAGATATAGGGAATATCATCAGGCCCAGAAGCAGTGTTCTTAACGCAAGAGTTTTAATGACAGAGGTGAGTTCTACGTAAAGGAATGTCGAATTCAGATATGTAATATCCTTATTTTTTTGGGAGAACACCTGGTAGATCTTACACTTAGTTTTAAGTTTTTACTTGAATTGTACCTTTTTTAATTTTTTTCTAGTAGCAAAGATTTACAATAACAGAAACCTAAATTCAGTTAATTGAGTTCATATTAAAAACAGCATTACCTCTTCATGTTATTTAACAGAACTTTTCTTTATAATAAAGGAAGTCGTAAAAAATATGACTTTATGAAAATTTTAAAGAAAGTCTCATTGATGTATTGTCGAGACATGGCATTCTCCGGATGCGAGGGAGATCGACATAATAAAAGTATCCGAATTCCGTTTTTTGAACGTACGCCGTATGAAGTACACAAAAAGTCATTAAGGGCAATTGTATCGACGCTCTCTCACTCACTATCGGTATTTTTTATTTAGAAAGGAGGCGAATGCCTCCGTCGCCGCCGCATCGTGGCCTCTCAGCCGTCAATAGAAGGGAAGAAAAAATAGCAGGCAATTGGTATGCAGGACACAACAACGGCGGGAGGGTGCAGGACAGACCGGAACGGGATCAATACCATCAAGACGGAGAAACATATTTGGAGAAACATTCACTTCTTTTTGGTTTCGTTGGGCTTTGGGAAGCGAACGTTAGCGTGAAAAACTGATATATTGCTTCAAGATTAACGAAAACGGAAATCCATTACGAGCCAGAGTCTCTAAATTCTATAAACTTAGATGAAATTTTAAAATGCGGTTTAAAAATTTATCTCTGTAAGTAGAGAAACATAATACACATTTTATTATTGTATAAACTCAAAATAAGTGCCCCCTATAAAAAAATATAAAAGGTATATTAAAGCTTCTAAAAGTGTTACATAAAAGCTAATAAAATTAAAATAAATATGATTTCCAATACCCAAAAAATTTAGACCAGTTACAAAGTTCCATCATTCGTTCCTCTGAATGTTTAATAATTAGAGCGTGTAAAATATTATCCCTTCTCCGCGTCCTTGATCACCGAAGCAGTTGCTTTTCTTTTGGGTTCCCTTCTCAGACCAGCTTTAAAACAAGCTGGTCTTTTCTCTTGACATGCTTAATCGTAATCTTTATTTCTTTATTATTTTTATCATATCTGACTGGTTATATAACTCTTACAATACTAGGTTAGTTCTCACTTACTTGGTTCCTACTCGGTTCTCGTTTCTCTCGGTTTTACTCGGTTTTACTCGGTACTCTCACTTACTACTTACTCGGTTCTCGTTTTCTTATAGTACATTTTTTACATAACCAAACTTATATCTAATTACCATGTATTTCAAACCAATCTTTATTTCTTTTGATAAAACTTGTTATTGTTGCGAAGAATGAAGGTTTTCATTAAAAAAACAATCAAATAACACAGCTCGGTACTTTATAGATTTTTGATTTAGTTGTACATTAAACGAAAATTAAACAGTTCAAAAGTTCAAAAACAAAAATGTGCCTTTCAAGGTCACTGCCTTGCTTTCATCCAAAACTTTTATTTTAATATCAGATCTTTTCAAGTAAAAATATATAATATCTCTTCAAATATTTATAGTTTGGAAAATGGTACACCCCAAGGATCCATACTCAGTCCAACACTATTTCTGGTAGCAATAAACGACATCATTAAAAACATTCAAGCACCCTTACAGGCTCGTTTATACGCTGATGACCTTGTGGTATCTATTAGAGGTAAAAATATTTCCTCAATGTCATCAATTCTTCAAAACTTTTTAGATACTCTCGAAAAATGGTCCAACTTTACAGGTTTTCAATTTTTAATAGAAAAATCAATAGGAGTCGTATTCTCTTCAAGCTTCTTGCCACAACCTCCTAACCTAAGAATGTATGAGAAAAAGCTGGAGTTTAGAGATCACCACAAATTCTTGGGTTTAATCTTCGATTCAAAGTTAACATGGAAAGATCACATCTCACAACTCATCCTTTGCTGTAATTAAAGATTAAAAGATCTCTCTGTAATAAAAACTGAGGCTCAAAACAATCCACTCTACTCCTCCTGTATAAATCTTTAATACGTTCTAAGCTAGATTATGGAGCAATTGCCTATTCCACTGCTAATAAATCTCTACTGAAATCATTAGATATTATTCATAATAAAAGTCTTAGACTAATCTTAGGGGCTTTCCCAACTACACCTGTATCCAGCATTTATGCTCTTTTAGGAGAACCATCGCTACATCACCGCCGCATGTACCTCGCTCTATCACATGCAGCCTCAGTCGCTGGAAATATTTCAATGCCAATATATCAAAATATTTTTACAAATAAATAGGTAAACTTATTCCAAGATGTTCGGTATACTAAAAAACCATATTACGAAAAAATTAAATCCATTCTTCAAAACCTAAACATTAATTTTCCGGAGGATTTCTCCTCATATATTAAATACCCCGAGCCTTGGCTGATCGTTATACCAACTTGTGATGCACCTCTAGAGTATATAGATAAATCTAATACACATCATTCTCTGATTCGGTCCAAGTTTAAGGCCCTCATGAATAAGTACCCCGACTACCATAAAATCTACACAGATGCATCTAAATCCGAAGACGGAGTGGGGGCATCAATCATTTCTTCAGAAAACAATCTTCTTTTCCGTTTACCCTCAGCATGCAGCACATATTCAGCTGAACTCTACGCCATATACCGTGCTGTGAAACTTCTTAACGAGCTTACACTCACAAAAGCCCTTATAATAACAGATTCCCTTAGCTCTCTAAACTCATTAAAACACATTTTTCCGAAACATCCTTTTGAAAAGTTGCTAAAATACCAGCTTTCCCAAGCTCATGAACATGGAAGAAGCGTCCAATTTTTATGGGTTCCCTCACACATTGGAATACCAGGAAATGAAGAAACTGACTTGCACGAGAGGCTATTTTAAGTGATTTCTCGGAGCTGATAGACAAGTGTGTTTCCAGTGACTTTAAAGCTTATTTTACTAATAAAGTGTTGTGTTTGTGGCGAAATGAGTGGTCTCAAACTAATTCCACTATAAATAAAATTAAAAATAATGTGTCTCAGTGGTTTCCATCGTCGCACAATAGACAGGAACAAATTACGGTTGCGCGTTTACGTCTAGGACATACCAGATTAACGCACTCCTACCTTTTCACAAAGAAAAATCCACCTATATGTGATCAGTGTAACGTCCGATTAACAGTCGAACACTTTTTAATAATTTGTAGTAAATATGACCAAGAAAGACAGCGCTACAAGATCCCAAACGATCTACCACAGGCTCTAGATCAAAACCGTTCCTATGAAAATATAGTGAATTATCTCAGATCCATAAACATTGTGTACAATCTGTAGGTGTCTAACTTTGTTATTTATATTTTGTTCCGTGTAACCTTTTGGTGGATGCGAATCTTTTTCTAATAAAAAAAAATGCCTTATGTGGGGTTAACTCAGGAGCAACGGGGAAAGAATATTGCTTGTCTGTAGCGATGGGTGTCTCAAAGGAACATAGAGGCAGTGGTTGGCGCAACACAGGGCTTTGTGTCAAAAACTTATGCTAGGTATCAAGAATTAGTAACGCTTAAGACTAGAATAGGACAAAATGGCCAAAAAGTAACAATGGCTAGCCATGATTGTTTTATTGGCCAATTAGCTAGAAGAGACAAAACAATTTCTCTCCCACAGTGAGTGTTACTTACTTTACCTTATCGGACCCGACATGTCATTCATAAAATTTCGGCCCAGTATCGGGCTACGTCGGTTCCATCTTTGTTGGCGAGCCACAAATCTTCAAGGGTACATCAATAAGGACAGTTTCTGCATGTAAGAAGATGTTCCATATTCTGTGTTTCTCCACAGTCACAGTTCACATCATCTTGGTTTATTTTTCCCCATTTTGCCATGTTGGATTTTACTGTAGTAACCCCCGTTCTTATCCTATTCAAGGTTTTCCACGTTTTAAAGTCTAGGGTCTGGCCGGTCAATTGAACCTGGGGAAGTGGAAAATACTCAGGCGGTTCATCCTTCACTGTTCCAAGGAAGCAAGTTTTCCTAGATTTTAGTCGCTTTCGTGGTGTTCGAGCTTTGTATAGGGCATGCCGAGCATCCGCGATCTGTTTAATTTTCTTTATGTGTTCTGCAGCACCTCTGCGTATTGAGGTTTGTTCAAAACCCGCTGCTATATATATATATATATATATATATTATATATATATATATATATATATATATATTTGTAAGTGGCGTTGGTTTCATGCACCCCGTTACTATCCTGCATGTCTAATTTAGCGCAGTATCAACTTCTTTGGTGTGGGCAGATCTGCTCCAAACGGGGCATGCATATTCAGCAGTTGAGAAACACAGTGCCTGTGCCGTTGTTCTTAAAACGCCAGGACGTGCGCCCCATTTACTTCCCGTTAGCTTTCTGAGTATGCTGTTCCAAGTTGTTACTTTCCCTCTTGCTTTTATGCAATGTTGTCTGTAGGTGAGGGACCGGTCCAGAGTTACTCCAAGATATATAGGTTGGTTTGTGTGTTCTAATGTATTACCATTCCACACAATTTGAAGTTTTTGCTTGGCTTCCTTTGTGCGAAGGTGAAAAGCGCAGACTTGGGTTTTAGAGGGATTGTGTCTCAGAGAAATCATTGTTTTTAAGTCAGTTTCGAGTTTTCTCCTCCACTTCTTCAAAACTATTTCCTTGAGCACATATTGTAAGATCGTCAGCATAGAGGAAGTGCTTGGTTTCGGTCGGAGTAGGTTGGTCGTTTGTGTATATATTGAAGAGCATTAGTGCTAAAACACTTCCCTGTGGGAGGCCGTTTTTTTGAACTCTCCACCTACTTACTCTACCCTCCAGCATAACGAAAAAACGTCTATTTTGCAGTAAGGAATATATGACCTTTCCCAGATGTTGGTCATTGAGAGTATCGTATAATTTGCGGAGCAATGTTTTGTGCCTTACTGTGTCATAGGCTGCTGTCAGATCTACAAAAGCAGCCCCTGTTATAAGTTTTTCTTCAAAGCCTCTTCAATGTTTTCTGTTAATGCGAGGATTTGACCGGTGCAAGATTTGCCAGGTCTGAATCCTCCTTGTTGTGGGATGAGGTGCTTGTCGACATTTTTTTCTATTCTGGCGAGTATGAGTCTCTCGTATAGTTTAAAAAAGTGACACAATAGCGAAATAGGTCTGTAGCTACTGGGGTCTTCTGGATCCTTTCCTTGTTTTAAACAAGGCTATTACTTTATATTTCCTCCATGATTTTGGAATTTTGCAGGTTTTGCAGTACGTGTTATAAAATTGCAAGATCCAGTTTTTTGCTCCTTGGCCTAAATGCTTTATTTGTTCACTACATATATCATCCACACCTGCAGCTTTCCCGTTTTTTAACCTGTTCAGACTGTCGTGGAGTTTTTTAGTGTAAAAGGAGTTTCTAGGTGGTTTGTCTCCGAATACAATCTTCTCTTAGTGTTTGGGTCCTTATATCGGTTAGTAGTTCTTCCATTCGTGAGGAATTGAGTAGCGACTTGGTTTGCTATAACCTTGCAAGGTGGTTATGTTCTTTTGGATCACCGCTGAGTTTTTTTAGAAGGTTTTATGCTATTTTGCTACTATGTGTCATGTCCATGTTTTCCAGGGTCTCAATCCACTTTTCCTGTCTGGCTTGACTTAGCTGTTGGAGTAGTACTGCTCCGCAGTCAACCGTTTCTTGGCTTAAAGGGTCAGTGGAATAGAGGGTTTCGTATGTTCTCATTAGTTCTTTGGACTCGCTGGACATCCCGGGAACGTATTGTTGTCTACATCCTCTAGGGATAGTTTTTTTAGACACTTTTTTGAGTACCTCTACGAATTTTTCGTAGTTCTCTACTTTTGGTTTAAGGCGTAGTAGTTCAAAATCTAGCATGTCTGCATACTTTTGCCAATTTGCCTTTTTGAAGTTATATCTCCTTCTGAATGGAATAGCTTGTGGTCTGACAATTGAGAAGATATTTATACCAATTGGTCTATGCTGAGTTTTTGGTATGGGGCCATATACTACTTTGGTACATCGGTCTTCGAGGTTGTTGCTTGAAAAACAGATATTCGGGTTATATCCTCTTTTCCAAACTTTGCTATGAAAAGATGGTGGAAGTTTAGGATCATAGATTAACGTGAGGCCACTCGTTTCGGCCCATGCTTCTACTGCGTCCCCATTTGCGTCCTAATCTGCATAGGCCCAGAGTAAACTGTGACTGCTAAAGTCTCCCAGTACAAGCTGATTGGCTTGTGATTGAAAATTAGTTGGGGGTGAAAATATAAAAAGCTGGTTTGGGGGCTTGTATACTGAGGTTATTGTGCATTTTCCGATCTCAGTGGTTATTATCTCTATACCGTGTACATTTGTTGTTTCCACAGATAAGACTATGGTTTGAGTTCTCACAAATACCGCGCTCCTATGCTTATTGGGTGTTATCTCCGCAATTAGTTTCATACCAGAGACTTTCGCTCTCGCTGCAGTTAGGTCTCTGTGGGTTTCCTGGATGCACAATACCTCGCATTTCGTGTTCATGCAGAATTCTGATAAGATGTCTTGTTTGGCTGTAGTGATGCCCTCGATATTTATGCTCGCTACTGTCAGTGTTGGCTCTGAGAAGAACCGTTGTAGCTTGATCTTTGGCATCGGATTTGGTTTGGTCCGGTGTTGGAAGGATTAGCCGTCTACTAGTAGACGTTTCCAGGGGACGCTGTCAATACTGTTTCTTTTGCAGTTGATTTGGCGCTATTGATCTCATGGAGGCTCCTTCATTGTCCCCCACAGTGAGTGTTACAGTTAAAGTGATAAGAAAAAGACTTCGTACCCAACAACTATACAGCAGTATAAAGTTACGGGTTTTCAAGTTATCTAGATAGCTCAATTTTGATTGCTTAAATTGGTGTCTTTAACCCCAAAACTAGAACATTAGAAATTGACAAAATTTGCTATTTTCAGTAGAAACCAAGATTTGTGAAAAATGAGATGATCGACGAATTAGAGTAGTTAGAGAGCGAAGAAGACAAAAAGGGCAAAAACAGAAATTACCAGATCCGTTCACAGATATAAAGGGGGAAGTGTCATGTTCTGAGGTCAGTAAAAAAACTTATTTAATTTTCACCAACCAACTTTAAGAGCTCGTGGGTATGTTGATTTAGTTCTAAAACCTATATATAGTTAAGCTCTGGAGAGGTGCAGTGGGGGAAAATTTAATTTTCATTCATGATAATGCGCCGCCCATACCAGCAGAGTGATTATATACTTGCCTATATTTCTAATATATTTTGGTAAACATGTTGGAGCTTATATAGAATTTAACATATATTTAATTTTATTATAGGGTAAACAAGCAATATTAATTTATTATACACTTAAAATAGTTTAATGAAGTAACTAATCTGTAAGAAGGTTATTTTTACTATCTCAGTAAATCTGCATGAAATTATTAATTTAGCCAATTAGACAGATGTGATTAAATCGTTGTTTACTACAAGTCAATAAATAAACATAAAAATATTTATTTCATAACTGTAAATGTGTAATATTTTGATCTACATTGTTCCTTCTTTTCATTTTTCATCCCCCTCTCTAGCTATCGTAGCTTTCTTCGCCTTTATCCAATCTTTCAAAAAATTAGTTAGGCCATAATGTGGCAAATACCTTATGTTTTTTATTTTGATAGTTTTTAATTAGCTTTGTATAATGATTGCATCTGTAGTTTGCCTTTCTAGGCAAACGTGGTTTCTTTACTTGTTTTTATCAATAATCACTCTTCTCCTCTTTTTTTATTTTGTGACTAGATAGTTTTATTTATCCTGTAATTTGGGCATTCCTGAACATTTCTTTGTTTGGTAGTAGGTAAAAATAGACTGCACATTCTATGCTTCTGTTGTTTTTTCTCGCTTCTATAATTTTGGTAAACAAAACTGTTTGGCAACTCTTTTCTAAATCTATACACACTTTCCTATGTTTCTAAAGCTATACACGCTTTCCCATGTGTACTATTATCTCATTTGATTCAACCACTTTACATTTTTTTTATTTTTTACAATGTTTAAGCAACTCTTTCGTTTATTAATGTTGTGACCATTAGGTACTGATACTGTCTCCGTTGGTTTAACAGGTCATCTATCACATTATTCATTTTATAAACTGTCAGAGTATTTTTCATCCTTGTAACTTGTAACTTAGTTAGCCCTCATACACACTTTTTAAAAATCTTATTTCAGCAGCTTAGATTTTACTTTCATCTTTTTTTGTTATGGTCCACTTTTCGCTGCCATTTAGAACCATTGAAATTGTCATTATTTTCTGAAATTTCATCTTTGTATCCAATCTCGTTTGTTTTCTTGTAGTCTCTTAAATTCGACATTAGCTTCAGAGAAATTTTATTAATGATATTTTTCTTCTGATGTTCTGATTTTTTTACTCTCTCTCTCTCTCTCTGTCTCTCCAGTGACACTACAGCCCAAGACACTGGCCTTCCACTGCATGGCTTCTCAACTCCACTTAGCTGCACCCTCGATATTTCTCTATCATCGGTTCTCACTACTCACTTCTCACATTTTTATAAGATGACCTACTCAGCGCAATCTTTGTATTTTTGCATAATTTGCTATAGAGAGTTCTTTGTAATATTGATATGGTTGATTCACATAACATAGTCGCATATCGTCCGAATGTTCTTCTCAATATCTTTGTGTCAAAACCATTAATAATGTTTATTGTTTTTTCTGCCATGATCCACGTTTCTGCGCCTTATGTTGCTATTGGTTCTTATTTACCTAGAATCTCATTATTTTAGTTTTATGTTTAGACACTGATCTGCGTTTAACCTATTTCTGCTTATATTCTTTCTATTGGAGAATCATCTCCGTATTTTTATAGCTTTGTGGTCAGCTTTTTTTATTTTGCTTTAGATGTTATGTCATATCGTTCTGCTATCCTAAGGCTTTATATTTATATATTGGATTTGAGTCTTGAGTTACAGACTAAAATAATTAGAAATAAACAAGTTTATCTTAAAAAAAAACAAGAAGATGCAGTGCAAAGATTGACACAATGGATTGTATAGAGAATGTAAAAAAAAATATTTTTAACACAAATTATGTGGAATTCATAAGTGAGCACGGTGAGAGAAGCAACTTTATTACAGAGGAAATTAAATCACCACAAGCTTGGAGAAGGTGTGTTACGCGATTATTACGGAAAACTACAAGATACCATACAAAATCTAAGCAACATATAAAAAAGAATAAAGACAGGAAATCATATTGTGACAACAAACATATTAAGACATATATATATAAAGGAAAGTAACAGAACACTAGATTATTGCAAGGATTTTTTCTAAACTGTCAAAGTACTTTTTTATATTAAATTATCTGGCGGTTATATTAAATTATTGCAGTTGTAAATCATCCTCATTTTGAGAGAGTAGTATTGCGTCGTCTGCATAGCAGATTATTTTAAGTTGTGTGTCTTCCATTTAGTATCCTTTTTTAGTTCTTATTTTTTTATTATTTTATCCATAATCAGGTTGAACAATAGAGGACTCAATGAATCTTGCTGTCTTACCCCGTTGCTGGTGAGGTATTAGTTGGCAGTGTACAAGAATTGGTTGTCACTTATTAAACAGTAGTTTTTCAAAAACCATTGACATTCTGGGCAGTAGCCTAATAGATCTATTTAATTTAATATTAAGGAATTACAATAATTTGTGACACTTTTTATGAAATGCGGTAATAGCCCGTTTTTAGGATTGCATTGACTATCTGTGTCAAGTACAAAATTCCTTTTTTGGAGAGTTTTTTAAGGATTTGTTTGGCTCCTCCAACACATTTACTAGGTGATCAGCAAACACTTCGGCTTTTTCTTTGTTGCTCGAACCCATCTTCTATAACAATTTAAAAGTAAGATTGGTTAATTAAAGTTGTGTTAATTTCTATCTTGCTTTCCAAAGTAAGTACTTGGTGATTTCCCAAAGTTTTTCAGGTAATACTGAATACTATTATCCTTTTGAATATTTAGAAGAATTTTTATTGGGCAGTAGCTTGGTTCAATTCAGTTGTATTCTGGACGTGCGTGTTATCTGTCATATAATCTTCGTTTTCTGCAATTTTTTCTTTGATTTCATTAGTTGCTGTTGTTGTTTGGTTTCAAACGGTCTTGTTAGTGTTGACTACCAAGCTGCCTTTTGTATCATTTTAGTAAATTATTCAATATATTTGTCAACATCGCTGTTCTTTTAAGCGGTATTTTTGTATCTAATTTGTTATTAATAATATTCTGAAATAATTTTCCTATCTATGAATTTGTTTTGTTCCTTTTTTGTAGATGTTACTTCTCAAAAATTTCTATGGAAATCGTAACCATGATAGGGAAATGTTCGGTGACAATTCAGAACAAGATTGTACTGTTAGAAGTTCGGGTGGAATTCCCATAGTGACACAAAAATCGACCAAATCTCGAGTTCTGTTGGGATGGATTGTATTAGGTTCAGCAGTTGATATCTAAAAGTATTACTATTTATTTCCAAATACAGTTGTCTTCCTTTCGGATTTATTAATCTAGATCTGGGGTCACCAGTTATATTCCCTAAGGGTCGGTTTCGAAAACCTACTACACTTCCGCGGTCCTATGTTGCTTTTCAAAGTAAGTACTTGGTGATTTCCCAAAGTTTTTCAGGTAATACTGAATACTATTATCCTTTTGATTATTTAGAAGAATTTTTATTGGGCAGTAGCTTGGTTCAATTCAGTTGTATTCTGGACGTGCGTGTTATCTGTCATATAATCTTCGTTTTCTGCAATTTTTTCTTTGATTTCATTAGTTGCTGTTGTTGTTTGGTTTCAAACGGTCTTGTTAGTGTTGACTGCCAAGCTGCCTTTTGTATCATTATAGCAAATTATTCACTGTCTTTGTCAACATCGCTGTTCTTTTAAGAGTTATTTTTGTATCTAATTTGTTATTAATAATATTCTGATATATTTTCCCATTCGTGAATTTGTTTTGTTCCTTTTTTGTGGATGTTCCTTTTCAAAAATTTCTATGGAAATCGTAACCATGATAGGGAAATGTTCGGTGACCATTCAAAGCAAGACTGTTAAAAGTTCGGGTGGAATTCCATTAGTGACACAAAAATCGACCAAATCTCGAGTTCTGTTGGGATGGATTGTAGGTAGGTTCAGCAGTTGATATCTAAAAGTATTACTATTTATTTCCAAATACAGTTCACTAATAGTAGATCACCAATAGATGTGAATAGCATCTTACTCGCCTATCGCAAGGAACCTATGGCTAAGTGTGTTGAAAAACTCTTGATATTGCTGTTTGTTTATTGTGTGCCGTGGAGGACTTTTGTGTAGAATCCAAATTTACAAATAATTTTTGTTAAAATTAAATTATAGTATAAAATTATCATGGGATAACTTCTTGCGCGTTACTTTTAAAATCATTACACAATTAACTTATTCTAATATGATTATAGATTGTAAACTTTTTAAAAATTTTTTGAAGAAAAAACATTTGCTTAATTTATTATATCATTGATAAACTTTCTATATTTATTTATAGACTATTCTTCCGATTGGTGCACTAAAGAGCATTAAAAATATCACTTACTATTTTATTCCCTTCAATTTTCACGAATAATAATAGTTTTAAGTATCCCATTAAAACAGCAAACCCATAAAGAAGTTTCGAGGACAGACTGACATCCAGCGATGCCGTTCGACTTTTACACAGGGACTGTCATTCAGCCACTGCTCGAGATCTTCATGGTGCAGGAAAGATTAGAGTAAATGCAGGGTGAAAATTAAACGCATGATAAATGATTGTCAAGTAGGAAGAGCGTCATGATCAATAGAGCAGAAAGAAGTGCACATTCAACAACGATAGTAAAAAGAAATTTCATGACGCGAGAAAAATGGGAGAATGTTTGCAGAGTCAATTTGACTTCCTTTTATTTATTTGGAAAGTCGTTATTGAGAGAAGGGAGGGTCACTAATATTGACACAATGAGATATGGTAGAGTGAGTTCTTGGGGTCGAAATTTTGACTAATGAATAAAAAAATTCAAAATAATTGTTTATTTTATTTGTTTTATTTTTAATACGTCACTAGTCCACAAAGTTCACCATAGTGAATTTTTTATCATAATTAGTACGGCATGGTCCTTAGTTCTTTTACTATTTAAATTAATAGCAGCAACTTATACAACTAAGAAGCAAAAATTTCATGCGAATTGTTTAGCATAATTTTCCTAAATGTATTTTTCTTCTTCTTCTTCTTCTTCTTCTTCTTCTTCTTCTTCTTCTTCTTCTTCTTCATTTCTGAGTTTAGTAATCTGTTGCTTTCTCAAACGTCGCATCATCTGTTCAAAACTTGTATACTTTGCATTTGATTTGTAATTTGTAAAATTATTTGTTTAATAACGACTGTTTTACGACTATTTTGATATTTTTTTAGACAAAAAAGTCGCATCCACCAAAAGGTTATTAGCAACGGAACAAAATATAAATAACAAAATTGAATAACTACAGATTATAAAAATGTTTAAAGATCTTAGATATTTAATTATATTATCATAGGAACACTCCTGACCTAGAGCTTCTGCTAGAAAGTTCGAGATATTGTAACGATATCTTTCTCGATCATATTTACCACAATTTGGACATAAAAAAGAATGGAATAACCACATAAACATAACGGAGAAGACCAGTGTCGTCAAAATAGCAAGAGATAAGTAACCAATCGGCAGAAGAAGTATCAGAAACCATGCAAAAGATGGAGTTATTAATCCGCCAATGAACAAGCAAAATTGCTTATAAAGAGGAAGGAGAAGAATGGTTAGGTAGTTTATAGAACACAGTAGTCTTCTAGGGAACTGATATTTATTCTTGACCTCAGTTTCCTCAAAGACATATTTTGTAAGTTTAATCTATTAGCACAAATTTAAAAAAAGTACTTGGGCAAGATTTAATAAAAACTATGCTCGATATCTGCCTTTTATTTGATTGGAATTTAATTATGTAATAGACCCTTTCTTCTGCGATAACACAGAAAACGGAGAGATTTATTTAGACTTTAGTAAATCATTTACTTATTTTAGTTAAAAACGTGCAGCTAACATCAATGTTCATACATAATATATATATATATATATATATATATATATATATATATATATATATAAATATATATATATATATATATATATATATATATATATATATATATATATATATATAAGGATCACTCAGACGAGTGGTGGGTTCTTATATCGGTCTCTAGGTGGAGAAATAAAAGACAAAGTTGATAGGCTACTTTATCTATTTTGAAGACGTTTCGCTTTCGAGTTTTGAAAGCATCATAAGTTCATCTAAAAAATTATTACAATATGAGAACCACACAATTATGGAAACGATGTTAATTGTTACCTTAAAAAGATATGTAGCAGTCAATGTTATTAACAAATATGTGAATGAAACTAAGTAAATGGACATAGTACGCTGATCTTGTATAAACAGTTAAGCAACTAACAACATATATGAACTTGTAAAAAAATTAGCACAGCAATTGACCATGTGGTCCAAAATAAATTCAATGTTATTTAATGTTAATAAGTGAGAAAGAACCAAGAAAATCATAAATAACTTCCAACTATTTAATGGATATTAAGCTTTGATTTTAACTTTAGGTAGCATTATAAGTAATATTAATAAAATTCTAAAAAATAGTGAATATGAAGTTACCGATCAAAGCCCTATGGATGTCGCCGTGAAAATGGCGTTAGATGAAACAGGAACGAACTAAACCGCAAAAAGACAGCCAACCTTGAGGTCAAAATTACTTTTGACAGATCAACAAGGTGTAAATACCAACCCAAATTTTGGGCGGTTAATTTAATTTTAACTGAGTTTGGATGACTACCAGGTTGCAAAGGACACAACAGTGAAAAAAGTTGGTAGTGCAAACACAACTCCCCTCACTAACCAGCCCAAATTTACAAACCGGAGATTTTCATTCAAACTCATAATAATGTAATGACGTTAATCATTATGGCAAGTTAAATAGCCAGGTGGTTAACGATATTATAATTTCCAAACAGCCCAAGGTTCAATATACTTGGAGCTGTGATTTGTAAAGGATTCTATGAATCAATTACAATGTTTGTATTATTTTATATATAATTTGAAACACTAATTAAAGAAATTAGTGTATTGAAATGCAATATGGGTTGCATATGTAATAGTAAAATTAAGTAAAGAAATTAAGTTATTTAATTGATATATTTATTTATTTTATTTCTATTTATGTATATAAATTGTTTTATGAAAAGTGGAAAAAAGTTCAACTAGTACACCTAATATGACATTAATGTAGTGAAAAGATTAAGTAGCCTAATTCTGCAAAATTAAAGCATGATATATCTGGCTCAAGTTACTTATGTCAGTTCTCTTATTCAATGCATTAGGATGTTTTAATATTGAACACATTTCCAAAAACTGTCTTTTAGCTAGATTGCGTTCAGTGGCAAGAATCTTAACTTCATTAAAATCCACTTCATGTTTTGTATTTATCGCATGTTGTGCTAGAGCACAAGTGTTTTTCGATAAATTAATGTCGCTACGATGTGAAGTGAGACGACCTTTCAATGATCTACCAGATTGCCCAATGTAACATAGATCGCAATTAGCGCATGGAATTTTATAAATTGTGTTCACTTGTTCCAAAGTGGACAAGGGTGTTTTAGTTTTAGAGAACAAATTTCTAACAGTTTTTGCATTCTTAACAGCAATTTTAACAGGTATATTATTTTGTTTATACAATTTAATAAGCTTCTCAGTAACTTGAGGGAAATATGGTAAGGAAGAGTAATGCGTGATAGTATTCCGATAATGAGAATACTATCACGCATTACTCTTCCTTAGCATATTTCCCTCAAGTTACTGAGAAGCTTATTAAATTGTATAAACAAAATAATATACCTGTTAAAATTGCTGTTAAGAATGCAAAAACTGTTAGAAATTTGTTCTCTAAAACTAAAACACCCTTGTCCACTTTGGAACAAGTGAACACAATTTATAAAATTCCATGCGCTAATTGCGATCTATGTTACATTGGGCAATCTGGTAGATCATTGAAAGGTCGTCTCACTTCACATCGTAGCGACATTAATTTATCGAAAAACACTTGTTCTCTAGCACAACATGCGATAAATACAAAACATGAAGTGGATTTTAATGAAGTTAAGATTCTTGCCACTGAACGCAATCTAGCTAAAAGACAGTTTTTGGAAATGTGTTCAATATTAAAACATCCTAATGCATTGAATAAGAGAACTGACATAAGTAACTTGAGCCAGATATATCATGCTTTAATTTTGCAGAATTAGGCTACTTAATCTTTTCACTACATTAATGTCATATTAGGTGTACTAGTTGAACTTTTTTCCACTTTTCATAAAACAATTTATATACATAAATAGAAATAAAATAAATAAATATATCAATTAAATAACTTAATTTCTTTACTTAATTTTACTATTACATATGCAACCCATATTGCATTTCAATACACTAATTTCTTTAATTAGTGTTTCAAATTATATATAAAATAATACAAACATTGTAATTGATTCATAGAATCCTTTACAAATCACAGCTCCAAGTATATTGAACCTTGGGCTGTTTGGAAATTATAATATCGTTAACCACCTGGCTATTTAACTTGCCATAATGATTAACGTCATTACATTATTATGAGTTTGAATGAAAATCTCCGGTTTGTAAATTTGGGCTGGTTAGTGAGGGGAGTTGTGTTTGCACTACCAACTTTTTTCACTGTTGTGTCCTTTGCAACCTGGTAGTCATCCAAACTCAGTTAAAATTAAATTAACCGCCCAAAATTTGGGTTGGTATTTACACCTTGTTGATCTGTCAAAAGTAATTTTGACCTCAAGGTTGGCTGTCTTTTTGCGGTTTAGTTCGTTCCTGTTTCATCTAACGCCATTTTCACGGCGACATCCATAGGGCTTTGATCGGTAACTTCATATTCACTATTTTTTAGAATTTTATTAATATTACTTATAATGCTACCTAAAGTTAAAATCAAAGCTTAATATCCATTAAATAGTTGGAAGTTATTTATGATTTTCTTGGTTCTTTCTCACTTATTAACATTAAATAACATTGAATTTATTTTGGACCACATGGTCAATTGCTGTGCTAATTTTTTTACAAGTTCATATATGTTGTTAGTTGCTTAACTGTTTATACAAGATCAGCGTACTATGTCCATTTACTTAGTTTCATTCACATATTTGTTAATAACATTGACTGCTATATATCTTTTTAAGGTAACAATTAACATCGTTTCCATGATTGTGTGGTTCTCATATTGTAATAATTTTTTAGATGAACTGATGATGCTTTCAAAACTCGAAAGCGAAACGTCTTCAAAATAGATAAAGTAGCCTATCAACTTTGTCTTTTATTTCTCCACCTAGAGACCGATATAAGAACCCACCACTCGTCTGAGTGATCCTTATATATATATATATATATATATATATATATATATATATATATATATATATATATATATGTCTTCATATCAATGCGAGATCCGTTTGTATCATAAGCTATACAAGATGAGATCCATTTTGCAAGGCGAGATCCGATTTTGGATCTCACCTTGTATTCACGTGTATATAGTGATATCTCGATGTAACAATGATGGGGGTACAAGGAAATCGATTTTTGTCTGGACCTCATTTTGCACCCCTTTTGGCGAATTTTATATTGCAGTAGTTCCACGAAATTCGCTGTAGAGGTCAGGGCGAGTGATCCGTTGTGTATATGCTAAATATACATTTTGTAGACAACCCGAGATCCGGTAAACTTGGCAACATCGCAAATGAATTTTACAGTCAGCTCTCTCCCTCCCCTCTGCTTATTTCTGGTTTGAATAATAATATTTACATTATTAAAGAGGTCTGTCTAGAAAGGCGATTGTCAAATATCTCGAGAACTAGACGTCGTATCGAAATATTGTTTATTTGTATTATTAATTTTTTACAATTTTTCTTATATATGTTCATTTTATATATGTATTTTCTTCTCCATTGTTTGTTTTACAAATATGTTTAAAATTTTATTTTAATCGTTTTTAAAAGACCTATAAAATACACCCAACCGCTTTCAATTTGATTGAGAGTTTTTTTTTTGTGTTTTGGCTTGGACAATTGTCATTCAGCCAGTCTCAATCAAGATAAGTTTATTAATGTAGTGGTGTGTGTGTGTGTGTGTGTGTGTGTGTGTGTGTGTGTGTGTGTGTGTGTGTGTGTGTTTGTTTGTGTGTGTAGAGTAATTGCATCGAGCAAAAAGACAATAGAGGGAATGTAAAGGTAGTGGGGGCAAACATATTGTTAGACAGGAAGTGCGATCTTTAGAGGCCACATTAAACAAGGAAAGAGAGTCTCTCTCCTTGTTTGACATCAAATTTAGTTGGGTTATGTTATTGTTTGTCCCAAATGTCACATGAAAACTTATTTATATTGAAGTTTTTAACAATTGTGTGGCATTTTAGACTCTTATCATTAATAATTAATTAAAACTTTCTCGTCTAAGACACATTCTGCGAAATATTATATAGCTACTGTTGATAAGTGTCGGAAAATTTAAATTTGGCGCATTCGCATTTCCGGATATGTCCGCCATCAGAGGCCACTTTTTTGGTCTCCTTTTCATAAGGATTAGATTCCCTCTTTTGTCTTATTGCTCGATGAGTAATTGTCTTGATACTTAGCAAAGTCGACGTCATTGTCTTTGCTAAGAGACGCTAATTGTATCGGAACGTCTGCGGTCCCTCCGGTGTGTACCGATCCCACAAGGATAGAAATTATTTTCATTTATTAATTTTTTTTAATAAACGAAAATTTCCACCCAGGTGGGATTCGAACTCACGACCTTTAGATTTAAAGGCAGGCGCTCTTACCACTGAGCCACAGAGGGGGTTTTTGATTGAGAGTTATTAACACAGATCTATTTTGCATATTATTTATAATTAAGGGACCAACTATGCCGTTCACGTACTATATTTAGATTCCAAGGGAATATTTTTCAATATATGTAGTTCATTTCTGCTAAACTTGGACACTACGTCAAATAGTTTACGAGCTACAGCTTTATAAACAAATTAACTTCATATTTATTCGTTTATTGAGCCCGGACGAAGGTCAAAGTAGGGAGGGTTTTTTTAAGGGGAGGGGATTTTAACTCAATGAATCAAAATTTAGTTGTATTTAAAAAAAAAGTTTTTGAATCAGAGATTTTTTTAATTGTCTTATTATATAAACATTTTAATAATTATTATACTAATAATTAGTAAAATAAAAAGGGCTAAAGAAGTAACCAGTACCAATAAGGGCAGTAACCAGAGTCATCTTTTTAACTACTATAACTTTTCAAAATACACCAATTAGATTCATAATATTTATGTATTAAGACTAGTAAACAGTAAAATATGTACCTAGTTAAATTGAGTTTTGAATCAACACTGTAAATGAATAGTTTATTCGTATATATGTCTATAGGATAATATTAATAAACAGCAGCTGTATCACTTTTAAAAAGATTTATTTCGAAGACATGGATGACCGTTAAATCGCTCTATAACAATTATAAATGAAAACTTTAATTTGAACCCAGGTCTTGTCTCTGAATAAATCAGGTCTCTCATTTTTAAGTTTTAAGCACTCTTGTTTTTTTGGAGCCACTTTACTTTTAAGATGGCTCTTAAAAAATGCAGACATAACAGACTTCTGTTTTGCAGTCCATGTCTCCCGGTAATGCATTTTCTCTTTTTTCTTGTTGCCGCAAACATTTTTTTGTGTTTCAGGGTTCAAACCTAAAATAATTATGAGATTAAAATACATATTATCTTTATTTTGAATTTAGTAAATGGATTGTTTTAGTTTAAGTTCTTAAAAATGTTTAAATTTATGAATTCAATTCACATGTTTTATTAATTTAATTGATTTTCGGTTTATGTAACTTTAAATGTAAGCTAATCAACTCATATCGCCGCTTGATAAGTAATACAAATAAGTAACTCGAATTTTTAGCTGTCTCATACAGTTAGCTGCTTATAGGAGTATATTTTATAAACGCCTTAGAAGTTATTTTGTTATAGTAACAAAAAAGTGTGAAAAGTCGACCACTCAAAATTGCAAAAATTCGAGTTATCTAATTGTAATAGGTATTAAGGGGACAATATGTTATGTACAATTCTTTTTGTTAACATTAAAGTTAAATACCATAGCAAAATTAGAAAATAATCTTATAGTAACATAGGTAATATGTAATACAAATAATAAAATATTATCTACCCTCTTTAATATCTCTATTTACGTTGACATAGTTTTCTTCATTGCAGTTTGGATCCACTAAGATATCTTTCGACCAATCTGATTCGAGTTCGTGGTCTTCTCTATTTAACACATCGTAATCCATTTCTTTACTACAACTTGGTTCTGATGCATACATATTAGATATATCATCATGTTCTTCTGGTCGTGTGTCTTGATTGTTCCACATTTCTAGTTGCGAATCAATTTCATTTAATGTTTTGCCTTTGTTTTCAGCACCAACGCCCTTCTCCATCATCAAAAGCAATTTTGCTATTTTTGCCGTCTGGAAAATATCCTGAGGTAATCTTAAAAGAAATATACAATATAAGTACCCTAGCTTTTTTATTTTAAGTACAACACTCACCGGTAAAATTCCTCGTGCGTTTTTTTTGTGTGGCCCATGAATCTGGCCACTTGCTCCATTTCAGTTTCATCTAAGTTTAAGATCTGCAACACTGTGGCAATTTGTTTCCGTAATCTTGACGATGTCAGAGTTTTAGGATTTTTAGCACCACAATTCTCAGCAAATTTTCTTAAAGCTTGTGAGCCATCTGCCCATTTTGAGGAACTTCCCGAAAGACCAAACAGAAATGGATTATCTTTTGGCACGATGTCTGTAGAGTTTTTAACAGAAAGCAAACTATCTACATCTTTGAATATTTTTTGAAATGACAATTCCTTTCCGCTTGTTCTGTTCCATCTTAAAATGTCAAATGAAAGCTAATTCCAATTACATAAGGTACCAGACAACGCGACGCTCCAGTGTTGGGCAAAATCTAATCTGAGTATGTACTATGTACATAGTAATCTAATTACGATTAACATGTAATCTGTAATTAGAATACTTTGTAACAGATTATATTATATCTATTATATTAGGGATCGTAGAGGAAATGTACTTCACTCCCGCATTAGAAATATCTTTATTTTATTTATAAAATACGTTAAACCATTGTTGTATATGGAGGGCCTTTATAAAAAATCACTTGTCCTGAAATCCCATATTTTTAAAATCGGTTACCTCGCTCTAGCTCGAAAATTATTGGGTCTAGCAAAAGATGGCTTTCTATAAACGTTATAGACCAAACATCAGAGAACATATCGGGTTTTTTAGAATTTCGATTGGATAAATAATTTAAGGGCGAGATTCCTAATCCGAAGTCAACCGCAAATCGACTCTAGTGATGGCGATGTTGTTAAGGACGATTTTTCATTGTTATGCCGATTTGGATGGGCTGTGAGACAAGGAATATTATTATAATATAGCCATAGCCTAAAAATTTGGACTTTTTGGCACGTTTCATTGTACCTATGTATTAACACTTACTGTAAGTTTTAAATGATATTATGTATTTAAATTATTATTTATCGTAATAGTAATAAAAGGTATTATTGTATATCTTTTAGGTACTGTTATACACTTTTATTGATTATCCAGATTTAAGTCTTAGGCAGAAAGAAGAAATATTGGCATAGGAATATCAGAGATTGGACTAACCTCAGTGTTGAACAGATATTTCAAGTCGAAAAGATAGAGAAGCGTTTAAAGAAGTGATCGTAAAACTTCGTTAGAAGACGGCACAAGAAGAAGATCCAAATTTAGCCATACAGCTCGCACTCTCTCTTAGGGGAAAATTGACTCATAACAGACTCCTACGTTTTCAAAAGAATTGACCTGTGGGACTCTTTCCGTGTTCGAGCCCTAGGTGACTTGGTACATCGGGGTTTGTCCCAAAAATTGTCTTACATTATTATCTAGTATTATATAAAGCTTATTAAGGACATCGTGACGTGGTTAAAGTTCAAAAGCTTGTGAAATACAACACATCTAAAATTGCAACGGTTTTACCCTGGCAGCAAATTTCGCATTCAAAAACAAAGGCTAGTAATCAAAACAAATAAATCTATATATGTATTTCTTGATTATTATCTTGTGTTAGTTATCTTACTCTAAGTTAGACTCTTTATTACTGTAAAAAGAAGTAACACCCTCTATGGTTAAAATTGTTTTACGTATATCACCTTTTTGTAACATTTCACTTGGGTCATATATTTGCAAGAACCAATGCATTTGATCTGTTTTCTACGAGCATTGGAGCCCCGAGTACAGTCTGACAATTAGAAAAAAAAGCAATATAATAATTATTCGTCACAAAAAGGTAAATATAGACTTACCTTTTACACCTATTAGCAGTTTACTATATGTATGGATGTTTCTTAAACTTGGATTTTGGAGTTTATATGTTTGTACGGACCAGTACGAAGATTGTTCGTACTAGTCAAATACAAAACCGATCCTTTTAGGATTGTAGAGGTTCTCCAACACTATTGATTTTAAAATTCTTGCATAGTTGTAAATTGATTTGCAGTTGTAGGGTTTGCCAACGGCTTGGATCAAACTCAGACCATCAAAAATGTGAGACGTTTTGTTATTTTATAACGGTACTTGTAGATATTTAGACATAACTGTAAACTGTTGTATTATAGAACCTAAGGCAGATTTATTTGATGGCATCAATAAAACTCCTGCAGGTACAAGTGACATTGGATATGCTGTTAATTGATATTTGAAAATATCCTCATAATATTTATGTCTCTTTCAATTGCCTTTGTTGCTAGTATTTTTTGTAAAAACTCTTGCTTAACTTGAATAATTTTCTTCTTTTCAGAGACTTTTTTTTCTATAGGTACTTGCGCAATGAAAGGTTGGAATATTATTCTTCTTTATATGCTGATAAAAATTGGGAGTTCCAACAGTAACAAGAAATTTTGCTATTCTCTCTTCTCCATTTTTTTTGTATATTTAGTAAGGATGCTTAAACATTTGGCGATGCAATTTCATTTGCTGAAATTACGAGAAGACGATGTACGCTTTTGAAAAATACATTCAATCGTAAAAACTGATCATGTAGTTTTTGTACAGAATATTTATTAATTTTCATCCGTTTTTTTCTACTTTCTACGTTTTGACTTGAGCGGTTGATTAGGTCTCATGATGCACGAAATTCATCTGCAATCATGCCAATCATATTGTAGCTTAAAAACCATTAGTCTAGTTTTGTGCTGGTTTTAGTCAATCGCACGATTCCTCCTGAATTTTTTGAGTTTGTATTTATGTGTTTAAAGCTGGATCTACAAATAGTTGGTTAAAGTTTCTGTTCAAACTTTTCACATTTTTCGAAAACTAGAACAACAATGTGTTCCCCAGTTTCCGCTTCTTTCAGCAAACTGAAATGGAAATGGACTTTACGGAAAGAAACATGCATTAATCTGATTTTTGACACAAGTTTACTGTCAGACCTGCTGCTGTTAAATCCATTTCTAGATAAATAAAAAAATATTTACTTTAATATTAAGTAGGTATGTAATATTTTTATTATAGCAATAAGTTAATTAATAACTTTTAATAATTTAAAATTATTTCGGGTTCCGAAATGGAATGGGTACTCGAGAAGGACTATTTGCCATCAACATATTGATTCAGCGATGTCGGGATGTAAATGTTGATCTACACTTGTGCTTCGTTGACTACGAAAAAGCTTTCGATAAAGTAAGACATGAAAAACTAATATCAATACTTATGAACAAGCGCATTGACAGTAAAATCATAAATATAGTGCAAACATTATATTGGAACCAAAGTGCCATAGTTCAAATTGATTAGCAACACTCAGAAGAAATGAGGATCTGTAGAGGAGTTAGACAGGGATGTGTGTTATCACCACTTTTGTTTAACTTATATTCTGAAGAAATTTTCCAAAACATGCTCAATAATATCGAAGCGGGAGTCACCGTTAACGGAAAATTAATTAATAATTTAAGATATGCAGACGACACTGTGATCATAGCAACGAGTATAGAGGATCTACAACATCTTATCGAAAGCTTGAGTATAAATAGTGCTGAGATGGGAATTACTATAAACGCTAAAAAAACGAAGTACATGCTGATTACAAAAAGGCCACAAAATATACATCACCTATTGACAATAAATAGTAACGTGATAGAACAAGTAGAAAAATATCAGTATTTGGGAACTTTGATCAATGAAACCAATGATCATACTGTAGAAATAAACAGACGAATAGAGATTGCCAGATCAGCATTTATACGAATGAAGCCACTCCTAACGTGCAAAAATCTAAATTTGGAGATTTGGAGACTCTAAAAGAATCGAGGCTTTCGAACTCTGGTTATACCGCAGATTATTGAAAATATCATGGACTGATAGAATTACAAATAAAGAAGTACTGGAGAGGGTTGGTAAAGAAACAGAACTAATCACCACTATACAAACCAGAAAACTGGGATACCTAGGCCACGTGATGAGGGGACCAAAATATGAAATTTTGAGACTGATAATACAGGAAAAGATTCAAGGAAGAAGATCTGTTGGCCGAAGGCAGAACTCATGGTTAAAGAATCTACGTGATTGGTACCAATGCAGATCGATTGATTTGTTTAGAGCAGCAAGTTCTAAAATAAAAATAGCCATTATGATTACCAACCTCCGTAGGGAGACGGCACTCTAAGAAGAAGAAGAAGAATAATTTAAAACTTTTAATAAAAAAAATCTAAGCTCAGTGGATTTCGCGCTATTAGTAAAAAATAATGCACAATGAATTTCGCTATAGAATATACAACACAATAGCGTTTCAATGTAAAATCGACCCTAACAACATCGCCTTCAGTAGAGTCGATATGCAGTTCACTTCAGAACCGATTTTAAAAATATGGGTTTTCGAGACAAGTTATTTTGTATGAAGGGGCTCCGTATACAACAATGGTTTGACGTATTCTTATAAATAAAATAAAAATATTTCTGATGTCCGGATCGATATCAATAAAAAAATAGGTTTTACATTTTAGCCAAAAAGTGTCCACCATAATCTATTGTAGAAGCCCTTTTGTCAGTGGATTTACTCTACTATATGGAACGTAGGTATTTACTCTTTTGCAAAACTAATATTTCTATGTAAAAACACGATTAGAATGTTACAATGATAGCTTTTCTTATACAGATAAACTGTAAAAAGATGAAAGTTTAAATAATTTCCCCTTTTTAATTTTGTGCATAAATAATAAACAAAAGTAGCATTGAGAATAGAATTCAACAAATTCAATAAAACAGAGCATTTTAGTTATTCGGTTTATAAAGTTTATGTTGAATTATTCGAGTATATACAGAAAAATTATAATCATTACTTACCTTCTGTTAGTTTTGAATTTTGTTTCACTAACTCAACTAATTGCTGCCCTCGAGACATTTTTAAAATATAAAAAACCGTAACCGCAATTTCTTTACTCCTTGAGTAGGAAATATGCCATACAAGACGAGCTCTAGTCGCTCGACTAATACCCTTTAGAGCTGGCAACAGTGTGGGATCTCGGGTTGATCGGAAAATATCTAAAATTTTGTATATAAGTCTTCCCCTTCCCTGTTCAGCTACGGATCTCGTTTCGCTTTTAATTTATCAGAAAAATTTAAGTTCAAAAATCTTTTCCCCTCTAAGTGTGCCATGATTAATATGTTAATTATAAAGGTATCTATAAACAATATACTCAACTAATTAATTTCCTATTGGTGGATCTCGGGTTGTCCTCGATTTAATCGGATCTCGCCTTGTTATGAAGACGTATATATATATATATATATATATATATATATATATATATATATATATATATATATACGTCTTCATATCAAGGCGAGATCCGATTAAATCGAGGACAACCCGAGATCCACCAATAGGAAATTAATTAATGGAGTATATTGTTCATAACTATCTTTATAATTAACATGTTAATTATGGCACACTTAGAGGGGAAAAGATTTTTGAACTTAAATTTTTTTGATAAATTTACAACAAAATGAGATCCGTAGCTGAAAAGGGAAGGGGAAGACTTATATACGAAATTTTAGATATTTACAGATCAACGCGAGATCAGACACTGTTGCCAGCTCTAAAGAGTATTAGTCGAGCGACCGGAGCTCGTGTTGTATTGCATATTTCCTACTCAAACCGTAAAGTAATTTGCGGTTATGGTGTTTTGTATTTTAAAAATATTGCAAGGGCAGCGGTCAGTTGAAGTAGTGAAACAAAATTCAAAGATAACAGAAGCTAAGTAATGATTATAATTTTTATGTATATTATTAAATAATTCAACATAAACTTTATAAACCGAATTACTAAAATGCTCTGTTTTATTGAATTTGTGAAATCTATTCTCAAAGCTGTTTTTGTTTATTATTTATGTACAAAATTAAAAAGGGGAAATTATTTAAACTAAACAGTTTATCTGTACCTATAACAAAAGATATCATTAGTTTTGTAGAAGAGTAAATACAATTCCATACTGAAGAGTAAATAAGACTGGAAAAAGGCTTCTAGAATAGATTTTGGTGGGCACTTTGTTGCTAAAATGCAAAACCTATTTTTATTCGTTTCTAATATCTTTCTAATGCAAAATCACTTTGTCGTCCAAAAATCGTAGCGCGAGGGGAGTGGTGGAGAGCCTTACAAAAAAAATGCTAATTTGTTTTTCGTCATTTTTCGGATCTACGATATCCGAAAATTCATTCTTCAAATTTGCATATCGATCCGGACATTAGAAATAACTTTATTTTATTTATAAAAATACGTCAAACCATTGTTGTATACGGAGTGCCTTCATACAAAATGACTTAGAATGAGTCTGAAAACCTATATTTTTAAAATCGTTTCTCCTCGCTCTACCCCGAAAAATATTCGGTCTAGCAAAAAATGGCTTTCTATAAAAGTTATAGACCAAACATCAGAGAACATGTCGGTTTGTTAAAAATGTCGATTGGATAAATAGTTTAAAAAAAAATTAAATAAATTGAACGGCATGTCACGACGCACAGTGGCAAACGCAGAGATGCGAGGAAGGGCGAGATTCATAATCTGAAGTCAACCTTAAATCGACTCTAGTGATGGCGATGTTGTTAGGGTCGATTTTACATTGAAATTCTGTTGTGTTGTATATTCGATTGCGAAAGTGCATCATTGTGCATTATTTTTTACTAATAGCACGAAATCCACTAAGCTGAGATTTTTAATATTAGAAGTTTTAAATTATTTTAATGAACAGCAGCAGGTCTGACAGTAAACTTGAGTCAAAAATCAGATTAAGGCATGTTTCTTTCCGTAAAGTCCATTTCCATTTTAGTTTGCTGAAAGAAGCGGAAACTGGAGAATACATTTTTGTTGTAGTTTTAGAAAAATGTACCCCTATTTCTTTGCATTTGACCATGTGAACTATTCTTTTTGGAGAACATTATATTTGTTGGACATATACAAACTTGCTGATAAGGCTCCAGAATTACATGAAGACTTTATGAGAAGAAATTTTGTTGTGAAAAATTTGAACAGCAACTTTAACCAACTATTTGTAGATCCAGCTTGAAACATATAAATACAACTCAAAAGATGCAGGAGGAATCGTGGGATTGACTAAAACCAACACAAATCTAGACGAATGGTTGTTAAGCTACAATATGATTGGCATGATGGTAGATGAATTTCGTGCATCATGAGACTTAAGCAACCACTTAACTCAAAACGTAGAAAATAGAAAAAAAAATAAACGGATGAAAATTAATGAATATTCTGTACAAAAACTACATAATCAGTTTTTTACGATTTAATGTATTTTTCAAAAGCGTAGATCGTCTTCTCTTAATTTCAGCTAATGAGATTGCATTGCCAAATATTCAAATACCCTTACTTAAATAAACAAAAAAAAAAGGAGGAGAGTCTAGCAAAATTTATTCTTACTGTTAGAGCTCCCAATTTTTATCAGCATACAAGAAGTACTTTCAACACTTCCAACACTATAAAACTGTCTCTGAAAAGAAAAAAATTATTCAAGCTGAACAAGAGCTTTTACAAAAAATACTAACAACCAAGGCAATTGAAAGTAACATAAATATTATGAGAATATTTTCAAATATGAATTTACAGCACATCCAATGTCACTTGTACCTGTAATAGTTTAATCGATACCATCAAATAAATCTGCCTTAGGTTTTATAATAGGACAGTTTACAGTTATGTCTAAATATCTACCATTACCATTATAAAGTATTAAAAGTGTCACATTCTTGAAGGTATGAGCTTAATCCAAGCCGTTGGCAAACCCTCCAACTGCAAATCATTTGGCGACTATGCAAGAATTTTAAAATCAATAGTGTTCAAGAACCTCTAAAACCCTAAAAGGATTGGTTTTGTATTTGACCAGTACTAACAATCTTTGTACTGGTCCATATAAACATATAAACTTTCTCCTACTTCAGACAGTATAATATATAATATTCGTGTACATACTCATCCAAACGAAGGTATGAGTATGTAGCCTGACACCAAGATTTTGACTGCCGAATCTGTTGCTGCTAACTGGCTGGAGTAAAGAAAATGTAGAGCTGGTACCAGTTTTAAGCACGGAATCCAAGTTGAAGAAACATGTATACATATACTATACTCCTAATAGGTGTAAAAGATGAGTTTATTTTTACCTTTTTGTGACGAATAATTATTATATTGGTTTTTTAAATTATCAGACTGTACGGGGGCTCAAATACTCGTGTAAACGGAAACGAGATCAAATTCATTGGTTCTTGTAAATATATTATGGCCCAAGTGAAATGTTACAAAAAAGGTGATAAACGTGAACAATTTTAACCATAGAGAGTGTTACTTCTTTTTATAGTAATGAAAAGTCTAACATAGAGTAAGATAACTAACACAAGATAATAATTAAGAAATAGGTCTCTCTCTTCAATCCTGACCCCCCAGGGGGAGTGTAGTGGTCGACGTGATGTCGTGTATTGGCCGTCTCCAGAGATCTCTGTCTCTGGTCATTTCTTTTAATTCATGCATAGGTCTTTGGCATATTCCTGTAATTTGATCTATCCATCTTGTTGGGGATCTTCCTCGTGATCTTCGGCCTTCTACCTTTCCTTGTATTATGAGTCTTTCCATGTTTTCTGTGTTTGCTCTCATAACATGCCCAAAATATTTTAATTGTTGGAGATGGACTTTACTAGAGAGTCGTTGACTAACTTTTAGCTCTCTTAAAATTGAATTATTTGTTCTGCGGTCGATCCAAGGAATTCGTAACATTCGTCTCCAACAGAACATTTCAGTGGCGTCTATCTTTCTTCTCTCCGATTGTCTCAGAGTTCAAGATTCACATCCGTAGGTCAGTATTGGGAATATTAAGCAGTTGATCAACCTCATCTTTATCGCTCTTGAAATTTGACAGTCCTTCCATATTTTGGTCATTTTTGCTGTGGCAACTTTTGCTAGATCAGATCTACGTTTAATCTCTTCTTGTAATGACCCTGTGTTTGTGATTAATGATCCCAGATATAAGTATGAGCTCACAACCTCGAACCGGTCAATTGTGGTTATGTGTGGATGATTGTTGTGTAGTATATCCACTATCATGATCTTTGTCTTTGATATGTTTAATTGCAGATCAAATATTTGACTTTCGTTTTCGATCAGTCGTATAAGTTCTATCAGCTCTGCTTGACTATTTGCAAGAAGGGCTGTGTCATCTGCGAAACGTAGGTTGTTTAGTTTATGACCATTTATTGAGATGCCCTTTTCCCATCCTTCAAGTGCTCTTCGCATAATATACTCCCCATATATGTTGAATAATTGTGGAGATAGTATACATCCTTGTCTGACACCCCGTTCTGGATGAAATTCGTTCGAAAGTGTGTCAAGTACTTTAACTGATCCAGTAGTGTGTTCATATATTTCGGTTATAAGCGTAATTAGATGTTGTGGTACGCCTACTTCTTTTAGTATTCGCCATAAGTGTCTCCACTTGACCCTGTCGAACGCTTTACGGTAATCTATAAAACAGATGTATAGTGGGATGTTGAATTCCCTAGATTTCTCGAATATCTGTCTTATATTCAGCAGGTGTTCTCGAGTGCCTCTACCTTTGGTAAATCCAGTTTGCTCTTGTGGAATTTCTCTTTGAAGGAATGTTTTCAGTCTCTCATTGATTATATGTAGCATTATCTTGCTGGCATGGGATATAAGAGAGATAGTTCTATAATTGTCGCATTTATGCAAGCTGCCTTTTTTATGTATGGTCGTTATTGTAGATTTTGTCCAGTCTTCAGGCCATTGTTTGGAATGCCATATTTGGTTACAGAGTAGATGAAGTAACTTTACGCCGGTTTCTTCTGTGGCTTTAAGCATTTCTGCTGCTATCATATCTAGACCTGGTGCTTTGTTATATTTAAGCTTGTTGATAGCCTGTCTTACTTCATTTTCGAGTATATCAGGTTCTTCTTCCACCTCGTCAGAGATTTGGCTAACAAGCTCTTGGCGTTGATCATCTTTATATAGGTCCCTGCAATACGATCTCTATATCTCTGCTATGTCTTCTCTGTTTGTTCTCAGGGTTCCAGTGTTATCTTCAATGGCCCAAGTTGTGGCTCTGAAGTCTCTTGTCAGGTAGCGTATTTTTCTAAATAGATCTCTCTAGATTTAATTGTTTTTATTACTATCCTTTGTCTTGAACGTGAAATTTGCTGCCAGGGAAAAACCGTTGCAAATTTAGATGTTTTATATATCACAAGCTTTTGAACTTTAACGCCGTTACAACGTCCTTAATAAGCTTTATATAATACTAGATAATAATGTAAGAAAATTTTTGGGACAAACCCCGATATACCAAGTCACCTAGGAATCGAACACAGAAAGAGTCCCACAGGTCAATCTTTGATAAGGTGGGTGTCTGGGATGAGTGAATTTTCCCCTACGAGGGAGTGCGAGCTGTATAGCTAAATTTGGATTTTCTTCGGTAAACGAATTTAAAGGAAATATGAAGTTAATTTGTTTATAAAGCTATAGCTCGTAAACTATTTGACGTACAGTGTCCAAGTTTAGCATAAATGAACTACATATATTGAAAAATATTCCCGTGGAATCTTAACATAGTACGTGAACAGCATTGTTGGTCCCCTTAATTATAAATGATATGTAAAACAGATTTGTATTTGTAACTCATTCAAATTGAACGCGGTAAGCTTTGTTTTGTAGGTCTTTTAGAAGCGATTAAAATAAGTTTTTGACATTTTTTGTAAAACAAACAGTGGAGAAAATATGCGAAGAAAAATTGTAAAAAAATAATACTACAAATAAACAATGTCTCCAAAATTTTTTAGACTTCGAGTACTTACCAACGTGTTCTACATAATTTTATCTAAAAAATTACTTAAAATCATCTAACTCCTAAAAATGTCATAAAAACGACGATTTTGAAGCTCTTCCCACTGGTTAAAGAAGCTATTATAGATTCACACAAAAGTTGTGTATTTTCAACTCTAAATTTCTAATTTAATTAATTATTCTAATTTTATATCTATATCCATAATAGTTCTAATATAATTTCGAAATGTTTATTTAAATAAAAATAAAGGGTTCCAGTTGAAAATTCAAAGTTGCTACACCCACCGCGTTCGCAGGGAGAATAAGAACCCTGGTATTGCATAAGTATATAGATTTTGAAAAACCATAAAAAAAATTCTTAAGTTTCTTCGATACGACGTCTAGTTCTCGAGATATTTGACAATCGCCTTTCTGGACAGAGCTCTTTAATAATGTAAATAATATTATTCAAACCGGAAATAAGCCGAAGCGAGGGAGAGGTCTGACTGTAAAATTCATTTGCGATGTTGCCAAATTTACCGGATCTCGGGTTGTCTACAAAATGTATATTTAGCATATACACAACGGATCGCTCGCACTGCCTCTACAGCGGATTTAGTGGAACTACTGCAATATAAAATTCACCAAAAGGGGTGCAAAATGAGGTCCAGACAAAAATCGATTTCTTTGTACCCCCATCATTGTTACGTCGAGATATCACTATATACACGTGAATACAAGGTGAGATCCAAAATCGGATCTCGCCTTGCAAAACGGATCTCACCTTGTATAGCTTATGATACAAACGGATCTCGCCTTGATATGAAGACATATATATATATATATATATATATATATATATATATATATATATATATTGGATTGACGGTCGTACTCCTTTTCCCGATATATATATATATATATATATATATATATATATATATATATATATATATATATATATATATATATATATATATATATATATATGACCTTAATACAGCCAGCAATGAGGTAGGCCTAAAAATGAACCTAGCAAAGACTAAAATAATGTGCAATGATCTGATCGCCAACGTGGAAATAAAAATTAATGAAACCTCGCTAGAAGTAGTAAACGAATACAGATACCTGGGACAGCTCATACATAAATCGGGATCACTACTTCCGGAAATCAACAGACGAATAAAACAAGCGTGGTCAGCATTCGGACGAAACTTCATAGTCTTCAAGTCCAAAATGCCACTATACCTCAAGAAGAGAGTATTTGATCAATGCATATTACCCGTATTGACGTATGGATGTGAAACTTGGATATTAAAGAGAGAAATAACGTCGATACTCCAAGTAACTCAAAGAGCAATGGAAAGATGTATGCTAGGGATAACAAAGAGGGATCGTAAAAGAATTGAATGGATACGGAGGCAAACCCAGGTGACTGATGTAATCCAAAGAATAAAATCCCTGAAATGGCAATGGGCAGGACATATAGCAAGACAAACAGACAACAGATGGACCACTAGAACAACTATGTGGTATCCCAGGAACGCTAAGAGACCAAAGAGGCGCCCGAATCTCAGATGGGATTATGATATAAGAAAATTAACAGGAACAACGTGGTCTCGAATAGCACAAGATAGAAAAATATGGACGCAAATGAGCGCAAATTACAAGAACAACGCATAACTAAGACATCGTCGAATACTAATAAGAACATAGAATAACATTGAAATAAGGGAGGCTGCACCGTAATTTTAAACGGTCGATAAAGCTGCACATGATGATGATGATGATATATATATATATATATATATATATATATATTATATATATATATATATATATATTTAAAAAAAATTAAGTTAAAATATCTCTGTTACGGTAGTTTTTGGTTAACTGAATTCGCTTTTTTCAAAAAGTGTGAATTAAAGTGCTTAGTGTCTCTCGATTGAACAGGTTTTATTTAACTCTTCTCGATTTATACTTTAACACCATACAATTTCTTTGCTTAACGATGGAAGATCTCCTCATTCATAACAGTAACGATATTTTTCAATGTGGTAAATTGGCATTTATTGCCCATCCGAAGTAAGACAATTGAAAGTGCCCCGGTCTCTGGCCATTACATCAGGCCGAGTTATAAGAACCTCGAGCAATAACAGCAGAAATAACAGAAACGGTATATAAATCGTAAATAATGGATATACGGCACACATACACACGTTCCTGAAGCCGTATCTCAAGCAGGAACTCCAAGGTCGTCGGATATATCTTGATTACGCCGCAGGAACCACACCGGGGCGATGCAGGAACAGGGCAAAACGTAGTGGCGTAGATCGGAGGTTTTTCGAGTAGTGATCAATGGGGACTGTTAAAAATTTTTATTCTATTGTGAGCTGCATGTACCATGTTTGTAAACACTATTTTTAGCTTAGTAGATAACTAAGATTATTTTTATTAAAAGAAAACAATGTCGCTATTACTACGATATTTAAGCAACATTTTGCATTTAATCTTAATATCCACTATATTTCTGTCCTAGGTTCCTACTTTTGAATGTTCTTTTTTTTTCATAAAGTGTTTCCAATATAGGTTTTTGTTCCAGATGTATTACAAAGTGTTGACTATATTCCGTAGAATTGGGTTTTGGACAGCATAAAGTTGGACAAAGTTACTCTTTCTAGTACAACCCTATGTTTATAGACCATAGTGGTTTCAGTTTTTGTTTATATATTAATATCTTGTCTTTTATTGCAATTTATAAGCTTTTTTCCAACATTTTATTCGGAAATCCAAAAGTAGCCCTAGATTTAAACTGTTTTATTATAAAAGTCTGTTTCTTTTGTGCTAATATTAATTTATGAGTTATGCCAATCCAGTTTTTTTTAATTTGCTATTATGTATATTTCATTTGCAGAAGCTAACGTACCAGCAACTACCGGAGATTCTAACAAAACGTGGGAATACACAGAGAAAATGACAATCAACAATACTACTCCCAAAGACAAAACAGCTAGCAGAAAACATTGGATGACTGAAGAGGCTCTCAATCTTGTAGAAGAAAGACGAAAACTTGGAGATATGCACCATGAATACAAATATAAATCATAAATCATAAATATAAATCACTTGTGCAGAAGGGGCAAAAATGTTTATATTAAAAACACATGTGTACAACTAGAGAAACATGCTCACAGCCAAGAATCTAGAGAACTTTTGTCAAAAGTCAGGTATCTAGGAAGAAAATTTAAACCGCAGACACATATCATCAAAGATAATAGTGGAAAAACTCCGACGTAATGGCAGAGATGTGAAAACAATATTGTGAAAAGCTAAAATTCAGAAAAGCAAAAGGAGAAGATGGAATAACAGATGAAAAACTAGAAGAAATGGGAAAATTGGGGACGGAAGTAATGCTTAAAATTTACAATGTGATCTGGAATACCGGAAAGTGGTCAAATGACTGAATGAACATATTTTTAATATTTGTCAAATTATCAAAAAATCTCGAGAGTTCAACATAGAAACGTATTTATACTTTGACTATTCTAAGGATTTCGACACCGTAAAATGGGATATAATGTGGTATATACTTACAGAAATGGGTACGATAGAACATCTAGTCGACTTATCATAGAAACTTTATGTAAATAATACTGCTAACGTAGGGGTTAATAATGTGGTTTCGAAAAACTTTGAAAAAAGGAATGGCAAGGTGCAACAACGACAGGAGGAAGAAAAATCAAAAATCTAATGTATGCTGATGACACTGTTATATTAACGTCATTACCAGAATAACTGGAACAAATTATAAATGGGCTGGGTACGGTGAGTACGGAATATGGTTTGAAAATAAATATGCAGAAAACCAAAGTGATGGTCATCGATAGAATTAGAAACAACCAAGCAGAGATAAGAAACATGGCAAGTTACGAAGTGGTCAGGCAATTTAATTACTTAGTCCCAGTTATTACTAACAGTGGAGGATGTGAAGAGAAGATCCGTCGACGCATCACAATGGCCAGATCGGCAACAGCCAAACTCACAAAAATTTAGAAGAATACTGACATCACAAAAAACACAAAACTACCCCTTGTTTGAGAATTGATAGTTTCTATCGCCACCTATGCTTCAGAAATTTGAGCAATACAAAAAGCCGATTCAAACGTATAATCGTATTTGAAATGTGAATCTACCATAGAACGATGCGCATACCATGGATCGCCCATCGCACAAATAACTCAGTTCTAGCAGAATTCAACATAAAAACTAAAACTTTTGGGCATATAACTAAAAAAGAGAAGGCATGGAGTGAATGATAGTTAAAGATAACAAAGTAGGCAAAAGATCTAGAGAAAGATCTCCAGTTCGATGGCCGGACCAAATAAAGGACATGACGGGTTATCCATTTTCCCAAGCAAAACAATATGCACAGGAGAGAGATGATTGGAAAGAAATAGTCAATCAAATTACATGACGCCACTACATACCTACGAAGAAAAAAATATAGGGAAGGATATTTTATTTGATTTTTTACTGCTATAATTATTTAACCAGCTATTTCCAATATTTCCTGCTAACACATTAATCCTTCGTGCCGGATAATCTTAGAGTAGCTTAATTCCTAATGATTATAACTTCGAAATAGTAATAGAGTTCCCCAGGAGTATTTGTGGCTCTATCGCACAATCGCACAATCACAAATATAGATGTCCTTAAGAGAATAAACCAAGAACGCCAACTTTTCGAAACCATCAAGAAAAGGAAAACGGCGTATCTAGGTCACATCATGCGAAATGAAAAATACCAGTTCCTCCAACTTATAATCAAGGGTAAAATTGAAGGCGAGAGAGAAATGGGACGCAAGAAATTGTCCTGGCTCCGAAACATAAGGCAATGGACAGTGATTAACGACATACAATCTCTAATACATATTGCAAGCAATAGAGAGTTAATGGAAAATGTGATCGCTAACATCCATTAATAGATTTGTATCTGAAGAAGAAAAAGGAGTATTTGGGAGCGGTAATCACAAAAATATTTCAGCGCGAATAACGGTTGGAAATAAGACAAGCTAAACTAACATTGTGTAAGTCAATGATTATTGGTCCAGTTGTTACTGAGGGCAGTGAAACCTGGCTCTTCAATCAACGGAAAATAAATAAGCTACTGATATAAGCTGACCTAAGATTTTTAGGACCTGGGGATCTTTTTGGTTGGTCAACTACTACAATCAAAATTGTCAAATGTCACTTCCATACGCAAATCGTGAAAAGACGAGAAGAAATGCAATTATGTAGACTTGCTAGAGTAACATTAAGTAAACTTGAAAAGTCAGCATCGAAGAATTGCTTGGGAATGGCCAGGAAAACCTACGCTTGGCAGTTGGTTTTTTAACTGGTCATTGTCAATTAAGCAAATACCTTCACACAGGGGCTAGTAGAAACACCTCCATTCAGAAAGTGTGAACGAGAAGACGAACCTGTAGAGCATTTTCTATGTGAATGTTATCTTGATTTTTGATCTGATAAATCATGATTTTAAAAATCATTTTATATACTTGATATCAAAAAATTATTATATGATCTAAAATTCACAAACAAAATCAGTTACTTTTCTCTGGGTTAAAGGACACAATAGAGTAATTGGAAACGAATTGGTGGACAGTATGGCAAAAAATACATCTGAGATATCCGAAATTACAAATTTTTACTACTTTAAAGATCTTTTTTCTATTATCAGGAGTATTGAGAGGGAAAGAAAAATATAAAGAGGTTCAGAAGACTTCTAGAAACCATTACTTTTCTATTCACCCATGCTTACCAAAAAATATTCCCCATCTCAATCTTAACTTTAATAAAGTACATTCTTCGTTAATAACGCGGCTAAAACTGAACCATGGCCTCTTTCCAGAGCATCTGCATAGGATTGGAATCTATGAAACTCCTTTCTGTCTTTGTAATAATAAATCTATCGGAGATTTAAATCACTTATTTTTCGATTGTTCTAATCATAGGGAACAGACTCGAAGACTATATTTAGGTTTACTTGATCTCAATATTAGCCTTCCAGTTAACATCAGCAGTCTCTTATCTTATTCTGACAAATCTATATATAATATTCTAATCAAGTTTATAAACGATTCTAAAATAAAAATTTAAACATCCTTATAACAATTTTCTGTGGCAAAAAGATTCTTTGTCTAATGCCATCTCTCTCTCACACACACAAAAATCATTTTCCGATCGTTACTCAGCCGAAGTACGACGAAGTAGTTGTTCGGAGATAATAAGCGATTCTCTTTAAATATAATGAATCCAACTTTACTTAGTACAAAAAAAGATGCCAACACACACATTATACTAAACACAATTTACATTAAGCCAATAGGCTACAGTATGACAAAAAATCTTCTCCTTTTTGTGCCGCTCCTATCGGAGATTGGAAATCATCAAGGCTATTCTGACCTTGTTTACGGCTGACCTAAAGAGTTCATTAGTGGTGCAGCCATACCACTCTCTCAAATTCCGCAACCATGACATTCTTCTACGGCCTGGATTCCGTTTTCCTTCTATTTTTCCCTGCATTATATTTTGAAGTAATGCGTATTTATGTCCTCTCATCAGGTGACCAAAATATTCGAGTTTTCTTCGCTTTAGCGTTAACAAAATCTCTGGGTCTTTTCCTATTCTTCGTATTACTTCACAGTTTGTTATTCTTTCAACCCAACTAGTCTTCAGCATTCGACGGTAGCACCACATCTCGAAACTTTCAATATTTTTCATGTTGTTCTGTTTGAGAGTCCAGGCCTCTCCAAAATATTCGAGTTTTCTTCGCTTTAGCGTTAACAAAATCTCTGGGTCTTTTCCTATTCTTCGTATTACTTCACAGTTTGTTATTCTTTCAACCCAACTAATCTTCAGCATTCGACGGTAGCACCACATCTCGAAACTTTCAATATTTTTCATGTTGTTCTGTTTGAGAGTCCAGGCCTCTACACCGTATAATAGAGTGTTAAATACATAGCCTCTCAGCATTCTTAATCGTTGAGGGATGCTTATATTTCTGTTACAGAAGAATTTTCTCATCTTTATGAAGGTGGCCCTAGCAATTTCGATACGTCTTTTTATTTCACTGTTTTGGTCTCCAGTTTCGTTTATTAAAGTTCCCAAGTATTTGTAACTTGATACTTTTTCAACTTGAGTGCCGTTTATACTAATATACGCTGGTTGTGTCATGTTTTTACTGAAGACCATATACTTGGTTTTTTTAATATTGATATTTATACCATAATTGTTGCAAGCAATATTTATGTTTGTAAGTAATCTTTGTAATTCTTCTACTGTTCTTGCAACTAGTACAGTGTCGTCCGCGTATCGAATATTATTTACAATCTCTCCATTAATTACGATTCCTCCGTTTGCTTGTAAAAGGGCTTCCTGACAGATGCTTTCACTATATAAATTAAATAACAGAGGTGACAAAATGCAACCTTGTCGTACTCCTCTACGTATTTCTATTGCTTGTGATGTTTCAGTTTCTATTTTGATGTTAGCTTTCTGATTCCAATATAGATTGAGAATTATTCGCAGATCTTTATTATCTATGTCCTTCCTTTCAAGAATCTCTCTAAGCTTATCATGGCGTACTCTGTCAAACGCTTTCTCAAAATCGATAAAACACGTATGTACCTCCTGATTAACGTCTAGGCATCTTTGTGTAAGAACATTCAAACCGAAGAGAGCTTCTCGAGCACCAAGCCCTTTTCTGAACCCCATCTGTGTATTACTAATATCTGACTCCAACTTTTGATAAACTCGGTTGTGGATGATTTTTAGAAATATCTTTAGTAGGTGGCTCATTAAAGATATTGTTCGATGTTCTGAACATTCTTTAGCATTAGATTTCTTTGGCAGTGTAACGAATGTAGACAACAGCCACTCTTGAGGTATAATACCAGTATTGTATATTGTATTAAATAAGTGCAATATTATACCTATTGATTCATCATTCAAGAGCTTTAGCAATTCGGTAGGAACCTCATCCGGTCCATTTGCCTTCCCAGTTTTGGAATTTTTAAGTGCCATTTCTACTTCACATTTTAGAATTTCAGGTCCCGTTTCGCCATATATCAGAACAATGTTATTTCTGTTGTCCTCAAATAATTCTCTTATGTATTCACTCCATCTATTAATTTTCTCTGTTAAATCTATAATAATCTTTCCATCTTTGTTCTTAAGCAAACTTATTTGACGTCTTCTTTGGGTTCCTGTAATTTCTCTTACTTTTTTATGTATATTGAACGTGTCATACTTTCTTTCATAGTTTTCCATTTCTACACATTGTTCTGTAATCCATGATTCTTTGGCATTTCTTATTCTTTGCTTTATGTTCTTATCAACCTCTTTGTATTTTTCTGCATTATTCTTCATTTTACGTCTTTCATCCATTAGTTCTAGAATGTCTGGTGTCATCCACACCTTATGTTTCTTTGCAGATTTGGTTAGATGTTTCTTTCACGTAGTTCTTATTATAGTATTTATATACTTAAGTTTTTCATCTATGTTGTCTGTTCTGCGGATTTGGCTTTCTGCTACACTGAGGCTGGTGTTTATTTCTTCTCGCACTGTTTGTCGTAGATGTTCATTTTTAAGCTGGCTTAAGTCTAGTGCTGGAATGATGGCTTTTCTTATCTTCTTTGGTCTAGCTTCTATCACAGATACTACTAGGTGCTGACAAAAAATACCAGGTGCTAAATGCAAAACCACTAGACAATGACGATATGCAGGCTCTGTTTCGCCTAATTAGTCACCATGTGGCTGTGACCATTGTTATAAATATAATAATATAACTATCTGTTAACTGTGCAATAAGAGAAAAAATTATACTATTGATCCATTTGATGACTATTCAGAACACGCCTTTCGACGACACAGCGGTGTTAGCAGATAGCGCAGACGACCTATCCCTACTTAACAGGTTGACCTGCAAAAGATGTATGTATATCCTCCACAATACTATTAAATCTAAAATCATAACACGAACATCAAAGACTAGAATATATAAAACGGTGATTAGACCGGTGCTCATGTATGGGTGTGAGACGTGGACCCTAACCAAGGAAACTGAAATAAAACTTAGATGTTTTGAGAGGAAAATCCTCAGAAGAATCTTTGAATGTATAGAGCGAGCGACATAGTCCAAGAGATTAAATTCCAACGTCTAAGATGAGCTGGCCATGTCCATAGACTCCCAATAACCGCCTTGCCAAGTTATTATGGGAGGAAGCCCCCACAGGAAGAAGGCCCTTAGGAGATCCACGAATGAGATGGAGAAACAATATATGGTCAGATCTAAGAACAATGGGCTACCCACTGACCCAACTATTATGGACGACCGTTCAAGGTGTAAGCAAGTTGTGCAGTCAGCTAAGACCCATCCAGGTTTGTAGTGCTGCGAGAAGACGACGACTTAATTATGATTAAAGGGCTGAAACTACATCTTATTGGCAAACTTAACTAGGTATATACGAAAAGAAAATAAAACAAGGTGACAAGATATTAATACTTGGGCTACTAGACAACATGAAACTAGATGTAACTGCAGACTTAAAAATAAAAAAGAAGAGCAACTTTCCCGAAAAAAGACCGTTAAGCGACTGCAGCCTTAAAATAACAACCAGCTTAAATTTGTTAAATGTTACGTCAAATGATATGGATTAGAGGCTTGGACCATGAAAGTCTGTACAACAAACGGCCTTAAGCTTTTCTTCTATGTAGATATGCAGACCACTTCTTAGAATATCCTGGATGGATATGCTTTCTATTCTTACGAGCTATCCAATTGCTTTGATGTGTACTTTCTTTAGTGTCCAATAAAGCAAGATTATATACGATAACACCTTAGAGCTCTTATTCTGGAGAGTAGAAACGTTTTTGATTTTCTTTTTCTATCTGGCCAAATGTCTTCATCTATACGGTATCCTTATTTTCATTTTTGAAAGAACTTTTCCATGAATATATCGGGTTTACGGTTTTATCTCTCTTTTTATTTGTAGGTCTTGAGCAACTTTATATTCTCTATTAAATAATAAGCTAAGTGATCAAACCAAATAAATTGGAAAATCAAATAGCGGTTTTATATTTTCTGTAGAAATAGCTTGGCGGTATGATACTCATTTGTGACGCCCCTGTTTCTGAGGCACATAGTAGGAAGGAAAAGAGAGCGTGTTTTGAACGTGACGCGATCTCAGAAATATTTCACCGAATTGCGAATAAATCAATGTACATCGAACCGTCACAGATATGCCAGTTTATTACTCCCGGCTCGGCTGTCAGCCGTGATAAATACCCGCAGAAATTGGGACAGTTTATCAAAGGAAATGTTCGCTCGATGTCTGGATGTGGGATAGTGCCGAATACTTTTGCTCAAAGGTATGACAACGATTTGAGACTACTTTTTTATTTTAAACTTAAGTTCGTGTTTCTCGACAAAATGTACTTCATTCTTGGAATTGTCCTACTCTAGAAAAGAAGCTCACGCTTAAGAAAACTATTACTGTTTTAGGCATCAAGTCTGAATGCTAAATAATGTTTCCTTAAATGTTTTTTTGACAACTGTAATTTTTCTGCTGCTTCTTCACCTACTGCTAGAATGGCAGTATCATCTGCAAATGTGGCCCTAGCATCATTTTCTAGTTTAGGTATGGCGCATGTGTATAATAGGTAAAGGACCGGGCCTTATACACTTCTTTGAGGGACTCCTGCTTTAATTTCTTTTAAATCTGTGTAAACGTCTTCTTGTTTGATTCTGAAGTATCTATCAGATATATATATGACTTAAGAATTTCTGAATATTGTCTAGGCATAAAGGATTTCAGTTTATACAGTAAACCTTCATGCCATACTTCGAATGCCTTAGCTACGTCTAAAAATATTTTAGAGCAGACTTTCTTTTTATCTCAATTATGTTAGTAACGATTTCTCAATTATGTTTTGATGTGTTTTTGGGAGAAAATGGAATTAAAGCTCTGTGTAATCTCTTTAACAGAATTTATGACACTGGGATATTACCAACTGATTGGTTAAAGTCGACATTTGTCACAATACCTAAGAAACATCGTCCAAAAACATGCGGTGCATATCGGACAATAAGTCTAATGAGTCATGTTTTGAAGATCTTCCTGCGAGTAATACACAGCAGAATTTACACGATGTCAGAGGACAGAATTAGCAATACTTAAATTGGGTTTAGGAGTGGCTTGGGTACAAGAGAAGCTTTGTTTAGAATACAGGTGCTAGTACAGAGATGCAGAGATATAAATCAAAATATGTACGTTTGTGCAATCGATTTTGAAAAGGCTTTTAACAAAGTCTGACATAACAAAATGATAGAAAAATTGGAAACAGCTGGATTGGATATAAAGATAAAAAAAGGAGTGAGACAAGGCTGTATATTGTCGCCTTTACTTTTTAACTTATATTCGGAGGAAATATTTAAGGAAGCCTTAATGGAGACAACCGAAGGTATTATTGTGAATAGAGTAACCGTCAACAGTAGTTAATATGCCGACGATACCTTAGTGCTTGCTAATTCAGGAGAAAAACTTTAAAATCTAATGAACAAAATACTACAGACTTGTGATCAGTATGGATTAAAACTCAACGTTAAGAAAACTAAATATATGATAGTTCGCAAACAAAATTATATACAGGATGAAGGTATAAAAATCGGAGATGCCACACTGAACAGAGTAGAGAAACTCATGTATCTCGGCAGTAATATCATTTAGAGCTGGGCTCCAACCGCAAAAATTAAATTCGAATAGAACAAGCCCTAGCTGCCTTTGTAAAAATGAGAAACGTACTTTGCAGTCACGATCTTAGCATTGATTTTAGAGTTCGAATGACATCTTGCTACATCTTTCCTGTCCTGCTGTATGCAGTGAAAACGTGGACTTTAACTGAGGCTATTCTTAAACGCTTGACAGCCTTTGAAATGTGGGTATTCAGACGACTACTGAAAATAAGCTGGGACGACAGAGTTAGAAATGAGGAAGTCCTTAGACGGCTGAACCAAACAATACAATTGGTAAATATAATAAAGAAATAAAAGTTGGAATACTTCGGTCACATTATGAGACACCCTAAAAAATATGATCGTTAACATCTGATCATTCAGGGAAAGATGCAAGGTAACCGAGGTCCTGGTAGAAGAAGAACATCATTGCTGAAAAATCTAAGGCAATGGTATGGAAAATCAACTACGTCGTTATTTAGAGCTGCTGTCAATAAAATCACGATAGCGAATATCCAACGATCGATAACGGTCATTGAACTAGTAGAAGATGAATTTACATTTGTTTTAGATTTTGCGCTTTTTTCAAATCTCTTTGGTACAGTATTCTATATTCTTCTGGTTTGTGACTTGGTAGTTGGCTTTTAATACAGCATGAATTAAATTCAGTTTTGGTATATTAAAAGGTAGAATGTACAATGACGAGGTATATCACAAATACAAACCAAAATTTTCTTCACCGCAAAGAAAGAAAAGAAAAACCCGGTCCTGCAGTCTCAGTACCATCCACCACGTGTGGTATTGTGAATGAACGTGGGATAAGTATTGGGTGCGCGCGACTTATGCCTCATTGTTGTCGTCTTGAGTTTTATTTGTGTATGAATAAATTATGGAATAATCTTCATTCAGTACCAAAGGTTCTATCGAATTGTAGTCGTTAACGTCGTAATGTCTATAACATGGTTATTAGCAGTGACCAGGAAACGTTCATGTCCTTTTTTTTGTATGAAAATGTTAGATGGCGCAAACGTTGTCGGTATATTTTAATAGTTGTTTTACAATAATTATATTATTATTTATCAATTTGAATATTGATTTATTAAAGATTTCGAAGTGCATATCAATCTAATACAGCTAATCGATGATCGGATAATTAAAAGGCTACTTTTTGATTTTTTTTCTTGCGATAATATAATCGATGATCACTTTCTGGTATAAAATGGCTCTTGGACATGTGTATCCTTGGATTTATTATTGAGAAAAATAATATGTAAAACTCTCAGATATAAAACTTTGCCTTTTTGATTTGTATTTGTATGTATAACCCCTCTCCTTATCTCCACTTCTTCTGACATTTCTTGTCAAATTTTCACATTTGATCGTTGGCTATAGCATAATTTTGACATCAATGTTATATTCTTTACATCCAGATTCTTAATCTGGATGTGACAGATGTACGTTAAAAGAAAATAGTGCTTCTCTTGAGCCCACTCCATTCCGAAATCCAAAATGGGAATCACTAATATCCATCTCTAGCTTAGCGTTTATTCTATTATGGATGATTTCTAGCAGGGCTTTTAAAGTATGTGACGTATTTATTGATGATGATTTTCATCTTAACGTTATTAAAATAAAATTCACTTTGATATTTTTCTGATTTATCTGGGCTACGTCATATTCAAATTCTCTTTCGTTATTTGCCCCAGTAAAAATTTCTAATAGTTTTTGCAGTAGGTACTACTTTCATCAGCATTTTCTACATTTTATATAAAAATACTCCAGCTTGATAAGTCAATCTCGGTTTGGTATGGAGTTATTGTGTTAGTTTGAATATCCATAGCATCCGTCTACATATTTATTTTATTACGCTGATGCCAGATCATATACCTGGATAATATATAAAACATCCTTGTACCTAAACAGAAAACTGCATTACATTCAGCTGATTTAAAATAATTTTTAGCTTTCCAATATGTATCTGATATACCTAGAATAGCCTTTTTATAATCGAGCATCTCATTTTTAATTATCTGGGTTCTGTATATATCTTTAATGAAACAAGTATGGACTAAATATATTGAAGATATTTTCATGGACACAAAACAAATTGATAACGAGGAAGCTCCAATAATATTAAAATCTGAAGTCCAACATGCTCTAAACAAAACATCTGGCAGAGCTCCTGGGCCAGATGAAGTTCATATCAAACTGATTAAACTTATAGATGAAGACAATTTAAGTGCAGAAACTATACTCTTTAACAACATATACAAATCTGGTGAGATACCTACAGAATGACTGCTATCGACCTTTGTTCCGCTACCAAAAACCAAGAACCCCAAACACTGTAATGACTATAGATTAATCAGCTTAATGTCACATTTATTAAAAACATGTTTAAAGTAGAAATACATGCAAGAATATTCAGAAAGTGCGAAGCGGATATGAGTAACGGCTTCGGAATAGTGGAAGCTCTGTATAGTTTTACAATTCTTACCCAAAAATGTCGAGACCAACAAAAATATTTTTTCGTTGCGTTTACAAACTATGAGAAAGCTTTCGACAAAGTTAAACATAAGATTTTCATGGAATGTCTAAAGAGAAAAGTACTCGACAAAAATGACATGAACATAGTAAGAAATCTTTATTGGAACCATCAGGCTGTAATAACATTAGATGGAAATAGCAAAAATGCGCAACAGATAAGTAGAGGAGTGAGACAGGGCTGTGTACTTCCACCATTACTATTTAATATATATTTCGAAGAGAAATTTACGCAAGCACTTGAAAATTGTACAGAAGGGATCAAGATAAACAGTGAAAATATAAATAACATCCGTAATGCTGACAGACAGAGTGAGACAGACCTGCAGACTTTACTAAACATGTAACGATAATATTTTGCCTACCTTAAGGTAAGATTATGGGGTAGAAAATTGGGGACAGAAACTAAGGGGGTTGAGATGGAGCAAGCAAAATAATTATGCTTGTGCATACGGCACTTGGGGGTTAATTGGAGAGCTGGGTCGTGGATAAGTTAAATAACAAAGGGGTCAGATTAGGGTAACTACACAAAAATGAAAAAAAGGAGTACTTACATAAATCTCCTGGGACAAATGAACAAAATATGACAACAAGAAATACCTCTAGCTATTTCAATCAGGACGCCGCTTCGAGAAGACTTCCTGCTGGAAGAAAGAAAGGTTTTTCGTTCATAAAATCAGGAATATACAAAAGGATTATGAGACTTTTCTAAACTAAAGACAAAAAAAATAAATCAGAGAAATACATCAAACATTTATTTTTGTCTAAAACAAACAGTTACCAAAATACAGATGGCACAAAAAATATACTGTATTAATAGTTGTAAAATACAAAATTACAAAGAAAAAACTTACATGTTCGATTTGTTTACAATGGAGATTGCTACAGAATCTTTCAAAATGCTTACTAGATTATTTATCACTGTGGCCAAAATAGATTATTGAAATTAAGGATATCCTTTTAAATGCTAGCTGTCATTATGTCAACATAACATTTTAAGACAGAATAAAAATTATGACAGTTATGACCAGACTCTAGTACATGTAATTTTAATTATTACAGATTTTTAAATTTTAAACGAAAGCAATTATTGTTACTTAGAAAAAAAAAGTCTATTTAACTTGGAAAATTATACATTAAATGTTACCTTTAATTCACATATTTTACACTTAAACTTCTGGAAACCTTGTTAACATCTCTGAGGTAGAAGCTGGGTGGAATATTTCTGAACAGGAACAAAGGAAGACTATCTCCATAGTCTGGAACGACGATCAAAGACGACAAATGAGGTTGGAAGCAAAACTCATCGGCACATTGTGGCACACCCTCTGTACTGCTTTAAATATTTACCATATTCTGGTATACTGCAAAAATCGTCTAAATATTTAGTGCTTACTCTATACTAAACTGCCATATTACAGAGAAAAATTTCCATCAGTTACCGGTCTTAAACACTTAACCGATTAAACCAAAGAAAAAAAACCATACTTATCAGTAAGAGGGGCAAAGACATTACAAGGATCCAGAAAAAAATGAAGATATTGAGCAGTTGTATAAAATGAAATACATAGTCTGAGTCGGGATTACGAAAGATCTAAATTCGAAATCAGAAACTCGCTCAAGAATAGAGCAGCTGTTGCTGCAACATCAATAATGTTTAACAATAATATGTACAATCTTTAGTAACCTTATTTACTTTAAAGGGTTTTTACCCTAATATTTTGGTGGCTCAGGCATGTTAACCTGTAAGTATAACCATTTTGCTTTTTTAACCTTAGTCAACATTTCAATCACGTTTGCTTTAATTAAATGGTTTATACTTATTTTAGGCTTTTAACCTGATGATGTAATTAATATTCCAAAAACGTTTGTTAATTTGATGTAGCTATTTTAAGGGTTTTTTAAATATACCTACTTACAAAGATTTAACCTCTTTTTTTTTGTGATACATGGTATACAGCCAGCTACAGGAATTTATTTTCCTTGAGGATTTTTTAGATACAAAACCTCTCAACATTCGCATGGAAAATTTCAACAATTTTAATTATTTAAAAATTCACATCATTTTGTTCTAAGTAAAGCAATAAGCAATTTAGATGAAATTCCACTCAATATTTCTTATTATGTAACGTGTGGAAGGAAGTCTTTATACACTATAATAATTATCGATATGGGAAGCACGATCCATGCACATAGTTAAATGACGGTGATTATTCTAAAGAATTTAGTTCATATATTTTACCGTAATCTTGTTCGTTAATAAATACTGATAACGACAATTACCACAATTGACACAATTACACTACGATAATCATAGCTTTCGTCTTTGGCGTTTTCTTAGCACCTCGTGACGCTCCCAGTAAACATTTACTTTATACATTTTATTATATCTATTTTGTTATTCTTTATAAGTGAATGAATAGTATATCAGCGAGAGACAAGTTTTAAGGAATGCAGAACAAATGTCCGCCTCGAGGTATGATGTCCTCTATCTACCCGATGGACGTTGGTTCAGTTCGCTCTCGTGTTATAAGGTAATACCGCGTCTTCTTCTTTAAGTGTCCACAGGGCTATAATTATGAACACAATAAATTTTTAGGCGATGCGTGAAATTGACGAAAATCGCTAAAAATTGCCCATAAAAAGAGAAATTCAAATGTTTGTGAAGAGGTATCTTCAAGGTGGGCGATTTCGAGTAGTTTCCGACGAATTCAGATCACATTCAACAAAAAATAAATTTTTATTGCTTTACTCCTAACAAGAAGGTCATTTTTTAAAGTAGGTATAAAAAGTGATTTTCTTACACTTTAAACTAGAATGCGCACCACAGAAACTGCATACAAAAATTAAAATCCATCATTAGGGCCCTAACCTTTATTAAAAAAAATTCCTAAATCTCTTATATCCAATTTACTTAGTTGTCTGACACCAATTTCTCAGATTTATACCTCTTATCTAACATTACAAATAACCTTTAAATATTAATATTTTATTTTTTATTTAAAGTTTAAATAACCTTTTTAAACAACCCTAAATTTGCAGATGATATCGTTCTTATTGCAGACAGCTTTAATCAGGCACAGATAATGCTGCAAGAACTCCATACTGCCACAAAAAGAGTTGGTCTTAAAATAAATTTTTCAAAAACACAATTTATGACAAATTTAGTCCACAACAAAAACATCTCAGTAGAAGATAAATATATTGAGCCAGTTGACTCCTATAAATACTTAGGCCATGAGATCAGAATAAGTCGAGACAACCAAACAATCGAGCTGAAAAGAAGAATAAACCTTGCTTGGGCTGCATTTGGAAGGATGAAGGATATTTTTAGGTCTACGATTCCAATGTGTCTGAAAAGAAAAGTATTTAATCAATGTATTTTGCCAGTGATGACCTACGGCGCAGAAACCCTAACGCCCACAAGAACAACAGTGAGTAAACTACAAGTTGCGGAAAGAGCAATGGAGAGAATTATGTTAGGGATTTCTCTACGTGATAGAATACCCAATGCTACTATACGCAAAAGATCAGGAGTAGCAGACGTTATTGAAATTATAATAACACTAAAGTGGAACTGGGCAGGTCATGTAGCAAGATCAGTTGATGACCGGTGAACAAAAAGAATTTTGGAATGGAGACCTCGAATACAAGCTTACAGAAATAGAGGTCGACCCCCAACGAGATGGACAGATGACATAAAAAGAGTGACTACAAATTGGATTCAGATGGCGCAAAATCGGACAAAGTGGAAAAGCATGCGAGAGGCCTATGTTCAGCAGTGGACGTTAGAGGCTAGTTGATGATGATGATGATCTAACATTACAGCAAATTAAGTTACTTTTATACCATATATACCAAAACAATTTGACAGTATAGTTCCTCTGGGTCCCGTCACGCGTTAAAATAGATGGTAACGAAAAGGCAGATAGTCTAGCTAAGGCCGCAATAACCAATACAGCCGCATCAGTGGAACCCAATCAGCCGCAACGGTCAAAACTTCGGAGATCATTCCCCAATAGAAAGAATATAAGCGTAATGGCTAAAAAATCATCAAGCGGTACGAAAATTGGTCAAACACAGAACTGCTTTTAGCAAAAGTTAAAGCATAGGCAAATCTATACAATCACCTTGTTACTAGAGAGGGTGAAACCCAGATATATAAAATATCTAAATATAAACGAAAGGAAGTAAATATTTTAATTAAATTAAATATTCGAGGCAAAAATAATAAAATACTGGAAATAAATAAATGGAAAGTTTAACATAAAACTAAAATAATGCGATTCTAGGTAAATCAGAACCAATAGCAACATAAGGCGCAGAAACATGAATTATTTATGATTCATCACAGAACATTATTAACATTATTGCATAAAAGCAAAATTTCACGATGTTTGGCAAAACCAATGGAATAAAAGTACCACTAAATTGATAAAAAGAAATTGTTCTGTCCTTCCATGGAACTTCTGGCCTTCAAAGCGACATCATCCTTATAACATCATTAATAATTAATCATCCTTATAACACGTCTCAGATTAGGATACACTTTTCTTCTTCTTCTTCTTCGCCTTCTGTCGTCCATGTTTGGACATAGGCCTCTTCCTACTCCTTCCATCGGTCTCTATCCTGAGCAACATATTTCCAATTTGTTCCGGCTGCTCTTCTAATGTCATCAAGACATCTCATCTGTGGTCTTCCTCTTGGTAGTTTACTTTCGTAAGGTCTCCAATCGTAAGGTCTCCAATGTTGTATTGTAGTATTCCAACGTTGCTCTTTCTGTCTAGCAGTGTGGCCCGCGAAGCTCCATTTGAGTTTTGCAATTCTTATTGTTATCTCCTCGACTTTTGTTTTGGATCTTACCCAGTCGTTCCTCTTTTTATCTGGCAGTCGTATACCTAACGTTGCTCTTTCCATTGTTCTTTCTGTTGTGGCTAGTTTATTCATATTTGCCTTGGTTAGGGTCCAGGTTTGACATCCATATCTTATGATAGGAAGGATGCATTGGTTAAACACTTTGCTCCTCAAGTATTGGGGTATTTTGCGGTTCTTAAGTATCCAACTAAGTTTTCCAAATCCTGCCCATACTAGTCTTGCTCTTCTAGTAATTTCCGCACTTTGGTTCTCTTTGTCAACACATACACTTTTACAACACATGAATACTTGTTGAAGAGAGAAGACGAACCAGTGTGTTTTGTTTGCGAATGTAAAGTGATAGTGAAGCACATTTTGATTGATTGTCCAATATACTCAGTTGAAAGACTACAATTCCACTACAATATTACTACATTCTAAAAATATTAAAATAACTTCTAGGAGAATCTAAATACGTAGCTGACTTGACGTGATTCAAGCAAAATGAATAAAAAAAAATTAAAAACTTTTAAAAAAAGTGGCAGGTCAGTTTAATTGAATAGTCCGCAACAACACACAAACTAACTGACTTCAAGGGGATACACTTGGAAAATTCAACACAGTTAAAAGAAAAAATAAATGCTATGTTAAATTTGTTAATTACTAACAATGGTTTTTATGAATACCCGATTTAAGTACAACATTTATACTTGGAAATGTCATGGAGATCGATCGAAAAACCAGATCGATTACATTTTAACTAGGGCTCGTTATACGAACGGTGTTAGTTCATATGATCACATTCAGGAAGATATGTTAATAAGACAATAATATATTTATATATAAAATATACTAAAACAAGCATACAATAAAGATGGAGAGACAGAGAAGCTAGATATAATCATTAATAAAGGCGTCTCCAAAGAGAGATAAAAAACTGTGACATCTATGCTTAATAATATATTGTGAGAAATATGAAAGGCTATAAAACAATGTGCAATGAATCCGGAAAACATTTCAATAAAATCCTCCTCCTCAATCCTTTAGCCCTTGTCAGTGCGTAGTGACACCCTAAATATTATTAGTCTGCTGTCTCCACTGACTGCGATCTTGTGCCATATGGACGGCTTCATGTAGGGATTTTCCCACCAAACTCTTCATTTGGTCCACCCATCGTATTGGAGATCTTCCTCTTGGTCTTCGGCCTTCTACCTTATCTTCTACTACCAATAGTTCCATGGTGCCCGTTCTTCTAGCTATGTGGCCGAAGTAAGTTAGGTATGCTTGGTTTACTTTTTTTAGTAGCCTGTCTTTTATATGAAGCTCTTCCAGAATTGACAGGTTGGTTCTATGTTCTGTCCAGGACACGCGTAGAATTCTTCTATATACCCACATTTCGAAGGCTTCGATCTTACTCCTATCGATTTTTTTGAGAGTCCATGTTTCAGCTGCATATGTAGCAATGGGAAAAGTAAGGGCATTGACCAACCTAAGCTTAGTATTCCTTGTTATTGTTCGGTCTTTCCATATTTTAATTAATTTAGCAGTTGCGGTTCGGGCCATTCCTAGTCTACGTTTGATTTCTGAGGAACAATCACCATTGTTGGTTATCAGAGAGCCCAAGTATACAAATCTGTCGACTACTTCGAAAATCCCTATTTGGCGTATATGCGGTAGATTATTATTTGCTCTGTCTACAGTCATTATTTTTGTTTTTCTGGTGTTGATTTGAAGTCCGAATTCTTCACTTATTCGGCTTAGCCGTTCGATGATGGTAATCATTTCGACTTAATTCGCTGCTAGTATAAGTGTGTCATCTGCGTATCGCAGGTTACTGATTTTTCTGCCTCCTATAGTGATTTCTCCATCCCATTCATCTAGTACTTTTCTCATTATATATTCAGAATATACGTTGTACAATAAAATAGACTTTGTTTAATTGAAATACATACAAAAGCCAAACAAACTAGTCTCAGGAACCCCAACGAAGAAATAAAAGTATTAGACTTAAAGTTGAGGGCTGAGATAGTAAGACGATTGAGACAAAGACAAAGAACTTCTGCTGTTAACAAATATACGGGAACCCTGTGAATAAATAGAGATAAGATATAGCAGAAAAGTGGAGATTGCATTGCCAGGATCTGCACGAAGACGACCAACATCTGGAACTTACTCAGGTATTGTAACAGTAGAAATGTTCATGGCTACAGAAGAAATAGTCCTGCCAGTGCTAAAAAGTGTATTTATATTTTTCTTTGCAAAGAAAAAAATGTTTTGATAATATACATTTCTTTTATGCGTTAAAAGGTCTCCGTTGTCATTTCTTATATTTTCATTATATCGCTGTTTTATTTCTGGAACTGTATCCTTGCCAATATTGGAGTTAAAATTACCCATAATAATTATATATTCATCATTTGGGCTCTCGTTTATTACATTTCGAAGGTGGTCATGAAAATTTCCCCTGGTGGTAGTATTTCTGTTTTTCTCTGGTGTATATATTGCAAGAATTGGAACAAAAGAAGATGGCGACACACAATATATCGGTCGCTTTGGGCTGGACAACAGGAACAAAAGGGTTGATATGTAGTACAACTACTTAAACAACGAAAATTTATTTTGTCTCGACACTTTCGAAAAAATCTAAACAACGTTAATGGACATGGATCAGCCCAGACAAAAAAACTAAGAACGAAATAAACTACATACTCTCCAATAACAAAAATATATGCATCGACGTGACAGTACTAAACAAATTCTATACCGGGAGTAACGATTGGTTAGAGCGAATATTAAAATACAGACGAGAGTAGAACGAAACAAACTTATTAAACGAGAATGATAACCAACCACCGATGTCCTGTTGCAAGAACAAATGGAATACCAAAAAGAACAGCCAAAACATCTAAACTCTAACCTAATACAATTAAACTACTCCAAGAAAGACGAAACATAACAGATCGAACTTCGGACAGCTTTAAAAGTTTGAACAAAAACGCGAAGAAAGAAATTAGGAACGATCATAGAAACTATGCTAACAATCTAATAAAAGATATAATACAAGATAATTGCAATATAAAAGTATTGAAAGCGGCATAACAAAAATCATAGAAATAAAAAATGAGAAAAATTTCACCGTCCGAAATAAAAACGAAATTAGCGAGGACATTGAAAAATTCTACACTAAATAATTATTATACTCGGTAAATACACAACCACAACAAAGACCATAATGGATTTATCGAGAAATATCGCACTCAAAACTTACCCTGTATGTGTATGAGTAATTTAAATTCATGTTCCACTTTATCTCGGTTTTAATGTACATTTGTTTTAATAAATGAAAAAAAGTGCACCCTCGTATGGACAATATTTCATATATCAAATTTGAAAGTACAATGCCACGTGAATTCTTAAAATTCACTAAAAGTATGCCAACACCATAAATCTTTTGTTAGAGCTAAGAAAACGAACGGGAGAGATGAGAATGATAGGCCTTTAGCTTGGGAGTGTCAATGATTGTGTAAACAACACGAAGGGATGAGTTTCAAGACGCTTAGGGTGAGTCTTGGCGAACGGAATGCCGAACATCAGTTTATTACGCTCTGGTGTGACCCTTGGTCAATCCCCTAATGACGTTACATCTTTTCTTATTGATAACTGGAGACCTCTAATAATTCCTTTTCATATAATTTATATTAGAGGGTGTGTGCCGGCGGGATGTATGATTTCAGAAGCTGTTTGGATAAATAATAAATTCGCAGTTGGTCTCTTTATGGCTCTTCATCCAGAAATTGCCAGCGTTTGAGATTTATACTACGTAGGAAAATATCTCACGGGTATAAATTTTCGAAACTTTCGAGTTTTATTTGATTTTTTTCATAACTATACAGAAAACAAAATCTCTAATGTGTTTTTACTGCATATGTATCAACTTTATATGTTATGTTATAAACATTTTATTATTTTTAAATAATTATTTTTCTAATTTCTTCAGATTTTTTCATTTGTTGACCTTCTGTTTTGTTTTACCATCTTTCTTCTAAAAATACTTGGCGCTTAACTCTTTCTAAAACTATACTGTTCAGTTAATATTTTTCAATTTAGATTTTCTTATAATTTAGGTCAGTTCCCGTATACTCTTGGAATAACCTCCTTATACCTTCTGTAATTCTATTCCAAGTATCTCTTAACCTTAAGGTTAAATTCCGAAAGTGGCTGCAGACTGCAGACTGCAGCGACAGTGTCGTCTGCGGTCAGACCTTATTCCGAGCAGAACTGCACTGCATCTACAAAACAGCGACAACAGCATTGCACGATGGGAAATTAAAATAGTATAATATTAAAAGTCGTATAAGTAGGGTGTCAGACGCAATGAACAACGATGAATTAATGTTATATCTTTAGATGGAAGAAGATGACGACGAACTTTTACTTTTGCATTATAGAAGAAAAAGGAAGCCAATTAGGTCTCTATTTCAAAATAGACAGTTTGAAGGAAGTTATTCAATACTCATCAAAAATCTCATCTTCTTTATTTGAAAAACTCATTTTCAAAAGATATTCAATTCTTTTCACTTTTCAGTCAATTTGGAAACAGCAAAAATACGTGTTGTCACTCTGCGGTCGGCGACACTACTGCTTCTGGTGCAATCCTGCGGTCTGCGGTGGCGACGTTATACTTGCGGTGGCAACAGTGCCGCTCTACTCTACATACAGCTCATAAGAAACCATACGAACCTGTAGGTCTATCCCTGCGGTCTGCGGTCTGCGGTTTGCAGTTTGCAGTTTGCGGTCGTGTTCGGAATCGTACCTTTAACATAATTCTTCGTAGCTGTAACTAGATCCCATGTGGCCAACTCGTTGCATTCTATATCAATTATAGTAGCATCTTTAGCCAAATGATCTACTTTTTCATTGCCTAGAATATTAGAGTGACCTTTTACCCACACAAAGCTAACAATTCTTCTTAGAGAAGTTAGCTTTTCAGCGTCCTTGAATCCCAGTAGTCTCTAAAGTGTCCTATCGTTTATTTAAAACTTGTGGTACATAGTACAAGAAAAATGTACTCCTAGTAGTTTACTATAAAAAATATATTTGTGTACTTTTCTATCAATACTTGTCATATTTACTGTATATTATAAAAACTAGAGCTAATACAATAATTTTCTTACCCTACTTCTTTTTTTCAACACAAAATTAGAAAAGATTTGACTTATTAACCGAATAAAAATTTTTAAATTTTTTATAACAAAGGGGTTGTTGTTATTTGTTACTTTTTTTACTTTCTTATTTTTTACTATTTTAGTATTATTTGTTATGTTTTATCATTTTAATGGGAAAATATAACAATTTTTTTAATTTAGTTGAACTGTCATTTGTATAAATCACTCAGAAATTGATCAACTTATACGGGGTTTACATTTTTGTGAAAGTCACTAGCAGTGAATTTTACAAACAATCGCCTGGATGTTTTCAGCGTGGGCAGGTACAAACATTTCGGTTTTTTATACCCATAAAACGGCTACGAGGTGTCTGCTGTTGAGGGTAGAAGCCACTAAAATGGTTTTCAATTAAAAGGTAGGTATAAGGAAAGCTCTTTTTGTAGTCTTCTCGCCCACACTTCAAATAACTAGACGTATATATGGCCATTGAAAGCCAGTGTATGAAAATAAGGACTGTAGGCCAGTACTCCAGAGTTTTGAAGTTGCTTTAAAGTTGTCTTTATTTAAAACAACAAATAAAGTAAGTACGGCACATGGATTTTAAAAAAATGTCGATCAAATTAAAATTAATAAAATTGCTGTATAATTGAGTTTCTGCTAGCTCTTTTTGATTCGAATTTCTTCTTCTTCTTCATCCTCTTTGTAAGCGATTCTGCTAGTTCATTGGTGAATTAATACCTCTACGGAAGGTTGTTACTCTATCTTTTGAGCAATTGTCGAATATATCTTCTGCCGATTGGTGACTTACCTCTTGCTATTTTGACGATAGATATGGGTTTGCTTCATTCTGCTTATCTGGTTCATCGTCAGTGGCATTACAGCTCGTATGAGCCAAAGCCTTCTTCAGAACAATCTTCCATTCGCCCCTGTCTCTGACAACTCTTCTCCATGCTTTAACTTCGATGGATTTCAGATCATCCTCTATGTTATCTTGATACCTAAGTTTTGATCTTCCTCTGGCTCGTCTTTCCACTGGTCGTCCTTGGTCGAAAATTTCTTGATCGTTGCATCTTTATCTCGCCTAATTACATGTCCTATCAATCGAAGACGTGCTAATTTAATACATATTACAACGTCAAGTTCCCCAGGATTATTTTTAATCCTATTCTCAGTGGAGACGCCCTTAATGATCGAAATGCTTCGATCAGAGATTATGTGGACCTAGCAGTAATGTATATGTCATCTGCATATCACAAGTGGTAGAAAAGAACAAAGAGCAAAGTATTGAAACACACAATGACCTCAATCGACTTAGAGAAAGCATACTATAGCGGACACAGGAAGCAACTATGGGAAGCACGGAAAAGAATGCCCGTTAGAGAGAAATGGATGAATATAACACAAACGTATATATAGGTGTATAAAGAAATATAAGTAAAACTGAAGTTAGTCAATAAAATATAATGAACAGAGTAAATACAAAACAGAATAAAAATATAATGCTCAGTTACAAAAATGTTGAAAAACAGAGCCATGCAGTGGCGGGAGCATGTACAAAGAATGCAATAGCATAGGTAGCTAAAAAGAATATTACACTAGCACCTGCTGGGAAGAAGAAGGATAGGACGACCTGCTATAAGATGGAAAACGTTCGTAGGAAATGCTATGATATGGCAGGTACAGATCTTAGAATAGCAGAATTGGAGAATAGAATGTTGTGAAGAACGAAAATGGGGAACTCATAATGGGGAAAAGCCGAAGAAGAAGAAGAAGAAGAAAAAGAAATCTCAGATACAATATAACTTTTCCTTTAACCGATACATATAATTGATTGAACATAATTTGATCCACATAAGACACCACAGTACACTCTTACATACTTGAATAATGAAAAGCTACAAAAATACAAAGCAAAGTAAACAACAGGAATGGTATTCTTGCGTTTGCTGAATACTGCGTAATATGTCTTATTAGTTGAAAAGGGGAAGCCTGTTTTGGAAGAACATTCTTCGATTTTTTATAAAAGGTTCTGTAGTATTTTAGCCCCAGATGTAATATATTTGCATTTAATATACACAACTAAATCATCAGCGTATAAGTTTGCTTTTATAGGAGGCTTAATTGTATTTATTACATCGTTAAATGCAATTAAAAATAAAGTTGGGCTTATAATAGAACCTTGTGGAACACCGTTGTCGAGTATTTTAGTGGTAGAGCTGTATCCATTTACTCTTACTTGTATTTCCCTTTTATTAAGAAAATTTTTGATAAACGCAAGCATATGTTCTTGAATTCCTCATTTATCAAGTTTATTTAATATGAGGTATCTCTATGTTGTGTCAGCTTTATTCACATAAAAAAAGACTGCTATACCTTTCTGATCTAATAAGAATGCATCATGAATGGTTGACTCAAGTGTCACTAAGTTGTCGTTAGCAGATCTTCTTCGTCAAAAACCACTTTGGACTGTGGTCAGGAGATTTTCATTTTCTAGATACCATGTAAGCCTGTATTGTGCCTGTATGTGTGTTTAAAATCTTCTCGAGAAGTTTACACATGCTACACGTGAAAGAAATAGGACGGTAAGATGTGGGACAATCTTTTGGATTGTGTTGTTTATAAATTGGGATTATAATATCTTTGGTCCAAGTATCAGGAAAGTAATTATTTAAAAAGATGTGATTAAAGATATCTAAAAGTATCTTTTTGCATTTTTAGGGTAGATTTTTTAAAAATATTGATGGAATATCATCAGGACCTGGGAATGTGGTTTTTAAGTTTAAAAGAGAAAAATCTAATTCTTGCAAAGTTATGGGTGCATTTATGGGAGAGATCTGGTTGCGAATTTTGATGTCTACAGATTGTGTGGTAATCTTGTGTGTAGAGAAGATCGGATCTTGTACAGAATCGCTAGAGTTTTTTTGAAATTCGTCTACTAGAATTTTAGGAATTTTGTTTCTACAAAAGATGATTTGGTTGTTATATGAAAGTGCATTTATTGAGTAAGTTAAACTTGATCCTTTTATTTTCTTTATTGTGTTCCAGATTATATTTGCTGGGGTAGATGTGTTTTTAAAATGTTTATTAACAATTTTAATATAAAAATAGTTATCTAAGGAAGCATTTAGACAGATTATTCGGCTTGGAAAAATAACAATTTTGATATATTAAAAAATGTAGAAGTGTTTGTCGAAGACTGGCCTATCGAGCCCATTGAAATCCAATGTATGAAAATAAGGCTGAGAGCCGGACGCCCTGTCGTGAATGATGACTTTGCATAAAATTTGACAGGTAATTGTGGCACGTGGTATTGCCACACGATTAAGACCAATTGTTGCACGCCTTCTGACCATTGTGTCCGATTTAATTATTATTTTGTTGACTAAATACCCCCATTCAGGATCGCTTTCAATAGACTTTTTATCAATTTGTTACGGCGGTGGTTTTTTCTTCTTTGGCTGTTTTTTGATTAGTCGATGAGTTATTCTAGATATCACACGGTTCGTTAATTTGTTACGTGGTCGATCACGGTAATCAATTCATCATTTCGGCCTGCGTGATTGATTCTTCCTTTGACGTGTAAACAAAGGAACATTTGCTCGATGATTTATCGTTCTCGGGGAAGAGGAGGAATGACGGAATGTTTCAAATATTTTTAAAAGTTTTATTTTATGTATGATTTATTCCCGTCTTTAGAGTTGAAATAACGGAAATTTTAACTTTTCTCAATCAACGCATCTGCCAAACTCTATTTAATTATTGCTAAGCTTAAAAAGTATAATTCACTTAAAAATCCCAGGTTATAATGAATAAAACAGCTTGTCAACTTTCTAGTACGCTTTCAAAAAATATTTGGATATTAATTCTTTTACTTGTGGTGCCTATCAGATTTTGTAACAAATTTTTATGTTGGATGTTTTTAGTAATGTTATAAATTTCAATTTAAGCCAGCCTTACTAAGTTTTATAGACATCTTTAAATATCGATGTAACATCACTTTATCAAGTAAAAGTAAAGTGACTGTTTTGTTGTTAGTTCTATAGTGTATTTTTATGTATGAGAGAGTAATAAAACAATAAATTATGTATGCAAATCCCTAAACTGTTGATACGGGTGACTCAATGAAAAACAGATATTTGTCAACAAGTTTACAGAAGTATATAGGAAAACAATTTTAAATTGAGTATGACCACCAGTTATAAAGGTTGGAGCAGAATAGAATACAATAGTTGTGAGGGTTACTAATCCCTAAATAAGGTTGCCAGTGTCGGAGTGATGGAGGTTAACAGGTACTAATGAATTTGCAAGAAATGTAAGATGTTTATTTTATTGGTTATATATAACCAATAAAAGTTTAATAAGTACCTACCTATTTGCAAAATAAAGTTTAATTCTTTAGATAAAATAAAACGTTTTATTTTATCTGAAATGAGTGCATTCCACGAAGTAAGGGTTTCAACAATCAAACATTTAATTCTTTAATTCCAGGAATCTACGACAGTAATTGACTAGATAATTACCTTCTAAACTTATTCCACAGAAAATGTGATAGTGGGTATTTCCATTTTGTAGGAAGGTCCAAGTGGCGTATTCAAAATTCTTAACAGTTCATTAAAAGTAGGTACTTCAGTTGCAAGGTGCAGTTTATTGTGTATACTAGTGTTATGGAAAATTTGGAAGTGCCGTGTAAACGCCGAAAAATTGGTCCTTTAACAGTTAGTGAAAAAAACATTAATATTTAATTGTTTTAAATTATTTACAGACAAACGTTTATGTGAAAGTGTTGATGAGACCGTTGAGTTAGTTAGCAGTACACTTGGTGTTGGGAAATCTACGATTTACAGAGTTATTAAAGAAGAGAAATGTGGTAGTTTTCAAATGCCACGTAATGCTCCAGGGAAACCAAAATTTCAAATAGAATATCATTTTAAAGAAGGACTTCGACGGAAAGTGCATGAATTCTTCTTTAGACAAGAATTTCCAACATTGGATAAAGTTCTTGTCTCAGTTCGAGATGATAAGGATTACCCAGAAATGAGTCGAACTACGTTATGGAAACTTTTAAAAGAAATAGGCTTCCGCTGGAAAAAGAATCCCAGAAAGTCTATTTTATTAGAAAGAAACGATATTGTCATACGGAGAAGACATTTTCTAAGAACCATAAAGGAAATGAGAAACCAAAAAAGAAAAATATTTTATCTTGATGAAACATGGATCAACGAGGGTCATACACCAAATAAATTTTGGCAGGATGAAACTGTTACAAGTCAAAGGCACGCTTTTGTAAATAACTTATCTACTGGTTTAAACCCACCATCAGGAAAGGGACGCAGGCTGATAATAGTACACATTGGCAGTTCAGACGGTTTTGTTGAAGGTGGTTTATTACCTTTTGAATCAACTCGTACCGGTGACTACCATGAAGACATGAACGCTGATGTCTTTCAAAAATGGTTCGAACAAATGATAGATCTTCTTCCTAAGAACTGTGTAAAAGTAATGGATAATGCAAGTTATTACTCCAGACTTATAGAAGGACTGCCCACAACCAAGTGGTTAAAAAAAGACTTGCAGAATTGGCTGAGTTCAAAAATTTAAAAAATACGAAATTGATGAAATTGCCAAAAATCGTGGAATGATAGTACTTAGATCCCCATCATATCATTGTGAATTAAACCCGATTGAACTGGTATGGGCACAGATAAAGAGTGAAGTTTCAAGAAAAAATACCACTTTTAAAATTCATGATGTTAAACAGTTGTTTTTGGAGGCCGTAAATAATGTAAAACCTGAAAACTGGGAAAAGGCAGTAAATCGCACTGTTAAAGAAGAGGAAAAAATGTGGAAGCTGGACAATATTACTGATAAAATGATCGAGCCAGTTATTATAAATCTTGGTTCTGAAAGTTCATCTTCTGAATCTGATTTGGATTTGTAACAAGTAGCTGTAAGTTTTATATTAATATTTTTATTAATCTATTTAACATACCTTAGACGGTTTTAAAAACTCTTTTTCTCTTTTATAATTTTTAAAAATTAAAAAAAAATGTGAATTTTTTAAAACCCTTTTTAATGTAGGCCAGTCAGTTCTAATATAGTGTGTGATAAAAGAGGTCACTTTTGTTTACATACACATAACACTTTATAACACTGAAATAATTCATTTATTTTTTACAATTATTCAAAGTAATTTTTCAATTAATCTTGAGCACGGCCATGGAGTGGTCGGAGGTACCAGTTAAAATTATGCTAAGTACTCTCTCGTTTATAAAAATAAACTATAGTACTGGGGTTTATTGTTAAAGGTTTTTTCGTTAAAATTTCTAAACCAATACATTACTGTGATGAGTTAGTGATCAGTTTAGTAGTGTTTGGGGACTTAGGAGACTGAGACCTCGGAGGCTATGAAGAAGACATCAAAGAGGCTGTCGAAAGCTCGGCCCAATGATAATCGATGCGGTTCAACGCGGAAGACTGTTGAGTTTAATATTAATTCTTGTAATATTATTATTCTTGGTAAGTATTCTTGGTAGAATAACAATCGAACTAAATCGTTTACAATCGATAAAGTACACAAGCTTGCTCTCTACCATCAACCATATGGAGACTGTATATAGATGAAACACTAAAAAAATCAAACAAAGAACGATAGATGGAAGTCAAAATTTACAAATATATATACAGCCTTTTGTTTGCCGATGATCAAATAATTTTAGAAGAAAACCACATCATTTACAGGATTAAATGCTGGAAGAATAATTTAGAAGACGAAGTAGAAACGCCCATCATCAGAACAAAATCAGAATTTGGTGTTTATTGGGAGTAAACTAAATGTTAGACCAAATACTTTAACGGGATGTAATAAGAGGTTTTCTCCTCATGTTTTTCTATGGAATTACTAACAGGAGAATTTTACTGTCATCATATTAAAAAAATTTGTTTAATTTATTAATTATTTGTATTTTAAGAACGATTTTCAGAAGTAAAAATCATAAATAAATCACCATAAAATATCTTAAGCTTTTTGGTTGATACAAATTTAGTTGTTTCAATTCGCATTGTCGAAAAGCTTCACGAAGGTGAATAATTTAAAATAAGAATTGTTTTATTCTAATAACTCATCAGTGACCCTTTAAAATAAATAAAATGTTTATATGTATATTAAAATATTTCGAACCACCGCAACGGTGAAAAAGACAGTGACAATCTGTGTAAACGAAAAACAATGCTTATTTTAATCACTAACGAAGTCGCATATCATTTCCTGGTGGCGACGATTTATTTGTTTGAGAAATGTTTGAATGCCAGGATACGCAACGCATAATGAGTTTTGACTTTTAGCCTTTGGAGAGGGCAAGGCTGTTAGAAATTAGAACAATAGAGTCAAACGAACCTCATTAACATTCATTTAAAACAATCACAGCCGTACACAATCGTCTTTTTGTTGTTTTCCTTTCGGTTTTTTCGAATGGCGACCAAATTTAAAATAATATGCTTAAAAAACGAAATGCATACGTATGCTTTTTTCTTAATTATTCAGTGACTCACGTGATCAACGAGAATATTATGGTTTCTTTTTTTCATAACTTCACATGCTCATGTATATTATGTAAATTATCTTTAATTTGGTACCATAATTATTGAAATTAGGTTAACTAATAGAATTACTTTAATTTTACTATTTTATTAAATCAATAAAGCCCAAAGTAAAATTAGTTACTTACTTCTTCGTAGTAGCACATAGCAGATCTGTTTGCCAATTACCACATTCCATTCGCCATTCCTACTTGTCATATTTATCTTTTTGAGAGAGGTCTATTTTTTCCATTGCTCTTTCACGCTAATCTAATAAGTCCTCTTTTCCTGCTTCTGTTTGTTTTGTATTTGTAAGTTCTCGGCAAAATTCTTCTCTTGTCTAGCTTTCACATAATATGTCCATACCAGAATAATTTTCGTTTTTCTATTTTGTCATTTAGTGTTTCTCTACTTAGTTTATTTCTCACTTCATCCATTACTATTGTTCTGCGGCTTCTTCTCCAAAACCTTATTTATATTGCATCTGTTCTTCTTTATTTTATTTATTATAACCATTTAACCATTTTTATTTATTATAACCATATTAACATATATCTAAATGAGGCACTCTCACTGTGGAGAAGAAAGTGCTGCAATATGGGCATCCCAATCGGAGATGATAGAAAAAACTTTCTAAAAGAGGTTTCCTAAAAGAAACGGATGGTAAAAAAAGAAAAATCAAAGAAGCGGCTCTAATTATGCTAAATGAGGCCAATGGTGTCCGGCAGAATGTAGTAGGATCTGGTTACCAATACTGAAAGAGGAAGTTATTAATAAGAAAATACCAGTATTAGTAAGTCAGTAACATATAGAGTAACAAATACTTACCATGTCGGGATAGTATTATAAGGTTTTTTCCTGGTTTTTCCCTCATAATTTACTATGGAATCACTAACAGGAGAATTTAACTGTCATCATGTCATGTGTTTGTCTTTTTAAAGATGAATTACATGCTATGATTTTTTTCTGACGGATATTCTCCAGTTAAAGTTGATTTCATGTAATCGAATGAACTATCTTATAAGTAAAGTCGTCCCAGGAGCGCAACTCAACAATATTGGCAATATCATTTTAAAGTCGTCTACTTTAAAATGCATAATGTATGTCTGAATTGTCAATATAAATGAGTCAGATAAAATTAAATTATTAGAAGAATTTTTCACAAACAAAATTTGTAACAAAAAACAAAATTTGTTTAATTTACTGTTTGTATTTTGAGAACGATTTCCGAAGTGGAAATTGAAACGTCAATAAACGTATTTTTATCTTTAATTGTGGCTTATTCCCAGTTAAATAGTAATTAAGAAAAAATATCTTGCAACCCCTCACTTCAGTATGGAACAATTTCTCTGTTATATATCCTTTGGATTTCTTTCTACTTTTATCATGATATTAACCCCGTGTAAACGGTATTCACCCCACTAACAAATAAGAAGCATAATATAGAAGGAAAACCACAGGTAAAATAATATATGGGAAAGTTAAAGTAAGTATTAAAACATACGACGACTAGGATCCTAACGGAAGATCTGGAACGCCTGGTTAAGTACTTTAACCAATGGAGACCTAAACCTAACCCCAAAAAAACCGAGGTTAGCTGTTTTCATCTGAACAACAAAATGGCCCACACAAAACTTAAAGTATACATTAATAACCAACTGCTCACGCATAACTATAGTCCCAAGTACCTCGACGTCACCCTGGACAGAACACTCTCCTTTAAGAAACATCTTGAGAACACCGCAGCAAAGCTGAGAACCCGTAACAACATCATACAGAAGCTTTGCGGGACTACATGGGGCTTATCAGCAGGTACACTTCGGTGTTCAGCCCTTGGACTCGTATACTCCGCAGCTGAATACTGCTCTCCTGTTTGGCTGAATAGCGTTCACACAAAAATTATAGATACTCAGCTCAATGTTGCCATGCGTCTCATATCTGGAACGATCAAGTCTACACCTGTGGAGTGGCTTCCACTACTAAGCCATATACCTCCACCTAATCTTCGTCGTCAGCATGCTCTGCTTAGAGAATTCCAAAAGCGGCTTAACAACCCGCAATTACCTATACACATATATGTCGACGACGCTAATTCACATCGATTGCGCTCCAGAAAACCTCCGACTAGAGATGCAATAAACTTGAGTTCCAACAATTTTCAAATGAACTCCCAGTGGAAGAACATGCAGAGCGACAGACCGAACCTAATAATGAGAAACACACCATGCATCACAGAAACTCCACCAGGTTTTGACCTCCCCCGAAAATCATGGTCAACTCTTAACAGGATAAGAACGGATCATGGAGTCTGCGCAGATTCCCTTTATAAATGGAGGATGAGAACCTCTGCTGAGTGCGACTGCGGCGCCGAGAAACAGACCATCCAGCATATGATTGCCGAATGCCCTCGGAGGAAGTATTATGGAGATCCTCTAGACTTCGCCTCTGCAACACCAGCGTCAATTGAATATATTAATACATTAGATGTTAGATTGTAACATATATGTGATAATGTTGTGTATCAAATTGCCACACGCTAAATAAAAAATAACTACTAGGATAGTTACTTACAGATAATATTTGAAATTATTTCAAAACCTTGAAATGAATGCATGCAAACCTACGTTGATATATCAAAAATGTAATTACATATTTCCAACCATATCCATAACATACTTTACACATTAATTTAAAGTTAATTGTATTGCTCTATAAAAATTTATGATTTTCACAGCGTGTCATACACTATTATATCCGAATTTCTTTCGTTTAAAACGTTTTACGAGGAAACCAACCCCCGATAAAGTCGAAAGCCGTTCAATAGCATTGCTGTGTTTTCTTTATTCACACTTAATGGTACAAAACGTAAAATGCAAAGGCCCGTAAAACCAAGGAAGGGAAATTCTTGGAAAAGGCATTAACTTTCTTATGGTGATCTTTCACCCCAATTTGTCGCCGATCCAACCTTATTCCTGGAGACTGGACACGGTCCAAAGCATCAGTCTATTACGCTAATAGTGTGATTGTAGGGGACTGAAAAGATACTGATTTTAAAACGCGGTCTTTTTTCGTAGGGATAAGTGGAGTACATACAAATTTTATAGAATGTCGCAAAACACTACAAACAATAAAATTACCAAAAGAGAATATGATTAATTACATCATAAATAGCAAGTGGGACTATGAATTCAATGGTTTCCAAGGTTATTTACATTCAAAAGTTATCAACACCTTGCTGCAATCATAAAATAAAATGCCTTTCTACCAAAGAACTTACTTATGTTAAAATATCACAATTCCCGCTTAATTCTGATCATCATCATATAACGGGGGTCCTACGGCGATTGCCGCTTCCCGCATTTCAGCCTCCATCTTTTCCTATCTCTCCAATCTCCCTCTTCTAAGCCTCTAGATTGCATTGTTTTTGTAATTTCTCTTCTCCAGGAATTTGGTGGTCTTCCCCTTTTCCTTCTTTCTGGCGGAACATACATTAAGGCTTTCTTTGGCCACCGCTCCTCCTCCATTCTCATCACGTGACCATACCATTGTAATTGCCTTCCTTGTATTCTATCTGAGAGAGTATCTCTAATTCCTGTACGGTTTCGTATTTCCTCATTCCTGATTCTTTCCATTCTCGATACTCGACATGACCTTCTAAGATAATCCATTTCCACAACGTCTACTTTATCTCGTTCATTCTTTGTCATCGTCCAACATTCGGCACCATATGTGGTAATTGGTTCTACAATTGCTCTGTATACGCGAAGTTTGGTATGCATCTTTATTTTATTAGACCACAGTAATGAATTCAGTATTCGGATGCATTTTTTCCCTTGGGTTATTCGGTTTTGTACATCTATCTTAACTCTGCCATCTGCTGATATGATGCTTCCTAGATATTTATACTGGTTGCAGCCTTTTCTGACTGCGTTTTCAAGCCTCAGATCTGTGGTATTTCCTCCAATTTTTAAATATTCTGTTTTGCTTATGTTTACAGTAAGCCCCCATTTGGCATATTCCTCAAATAATTTTCGATTCATATAATTTATATCTTCCTCATCTGTTGCAACCACCACCTGATCATCTGCAAACAACAATGTATACAGAGTTTCTTGTCCCACTTCGATGCCCATAAATCTACATTTATTTCTCCAATTCCTCAATGCTTCTTGAACGTATATTTTAAAGAGTGTCGGTGACAAACAGCATCCTTGCTTTAGGCCTTTAGTGACTTTAAATTCATTTGAGGTTCTGGTTCCAATTTTTACTCAACTAACTGCATTTTCGTACAATTTATATATCGCTCGGATATACGTCGAATCCAATCCGGACCTTTTGAGGACCTCAAACATTTTCTTTAACGGGACACTATCATATGAACAGGAACGTAGATCCTTGTGACTATCATATGCTTTCTCAAGGTCTATAAATACCAAATGGGTCTCTCTACTTCTTTCGACGCGCTTTTCAATTATTTGTCGTAGGATAAATATATTATCAAGGCAGGATCTCTCGGTACGAAAGCCGCTTTGTTCTTCAATATCTTGTATCTGTCTTTCAACCCTCTTCTTTAATATTCTGCTGTACAACCGGCCCACAGAGTTCGTCACACTAAAGCCCACTAAAACCGGCCCGCTTAATTCTAAAGTGACATATTTCAGATTGTAACTATAGAATAAGTCAGTCGAGTTGGCTTGATGTTATTGGATATTGTATTATAATGGCCGTTAGCTACTAAGATTCTTATTATTAAAAGTGTTTAATAAATAGTGAACTATTGATTGTTTTACTGCTTCGAATCCACTTCAGGTTATGGACCCAGTTATGTGCCAGTAATGAAAAAGTTTGTGATTCGAAGGGTAAACAGGAATTTTAATCTTGGAATTTTGGATCCCTAAAAATGTGAACTTGATCAAAACAAAGGGAGCAATGGCGATCAATCTACAGATAACAAATATTGAACAATTTGATGGTACAAGTTTTTCAAATTGCAAGATTTGCATGGAAATAATGTTGGAACAAAATGATTTACTTGACATTTTACAAAAAGATATAATTGATGATATCTTAAAAAAGAATGATTCTAAAGTAAGGTATCTTATAGTGCAATGTTTTAGCGGATAATGTGATGCTGATCGTTAAAGATAAAAGTACAGCTAGAGATATGTTCAACCCTTTAAAACACACATATTTGCAAAAAGGTTTGTCTGTTCAAGTTAGAATTTAACGTAAATTAAGAAATATGAGGTATGCTATTGGAAAATTAACAGATTTACAGATTAACATGGACAGATCTAAAGAAGATAGTGTTTAAAAAATTGAAGAACCTAAAATTGTGTTACAATTGTTAGCTGCTATGCCTGAGCACAGTAATGGACATTATTTTCAGTCAACATCCAACTAAAATTGATTTTATGTGGCGAAAAATAAACTCTTACAGAAAGAATTTCGTCAAGAAAAGTCAATAAAAATAATGAAGAATACACAGCAGTGTTCTTTGCTGATAAGAATCGATATCACTTGTAGCATTTGCAATTCTTTGATTGTTTAAAATATATTGAAATCCCCTCGTATATGTAATATATTGAAATCCCATCATATATTTTTAAAAAATCGAAGTATTTTTAATGCATTTCAGTTTTCTATTGTACGTATTAAAACCCAAATAATATTACGTTCTTTTCAGCGTCGCCAAGTAATAAAAACCATTTTAGAGTTGTTTATTTATTTCGTGGCTGCGTATGTTGCTCGATATTCTTTGAATTAAGCTGTCCGATGTACTACGTTTTCAACAATCATTTGATAAATGCAGTTTCAGGAAGTTTTTTAACGATAATCAAAACTGTAGCTCGTAATATTTTTGTAGCAAAGCAAATTATAATCATAAAAGCTGAAAAGAGTGGCAATTTACATGGTTTAAGCATTATCTTGTGTTAAGTTCTTGTGTTTGGCGGAATTGGGGGAAGGTATTAAAATACCACAATTCCTGTTTGTTCTTAAAAGTGACATATGTCATGTCAGATTGTAACACAACAGGAAGAAAATATTAGTTTTTAAATTTCAGTATTTGGTACTTTGGCATAAATGATCTTCGGTTCTTTTCTACGACGTTTTGTATCAAATCAAATTCTTTCCGTAAGACAAACTTTTCTGCGTCACTCACCCCCACCAGACAAGTATTCGTATTGTTAGGAAAAGACCGATTTTAAAGTAGTTTCTTTTTACCCCGCTGTAAATCCTCGATTGTTCTTATATTGTGTTCGAGACAATTGCTTTCAGTAAAGTTGACTGTAATGAATCAAACCGATACTGCCCAGTCATTTGATGGCAAACAGGAAGCCAATTGTCTGCTTTATGTTGATTCACGATATATCATTTGTTGATATCTCAAGACTATTAATAATGGTTGGTACGATGAAGTCGACAATAAGTGAAAACCAGTTTTCTGTAGATAAAAACAAAAATATGAAAGCTGGTCTACACACATAAAAAAAAAGATTAGTAGATAAGGAATACGTATTTATTCTAGTTTCAAGAAATAATTATGATCATACTCGTCGTATAGTAGTTAATTTTAAACACATGTTAGTTTAAAGGAAACAATAAAGCTACATTACAGTTTATTTAATAAATATAAGAAATAGGAACAACTGGTTGACCGACGAAATACTCGGACCAAAGAAGACAGCCAAGAACAAAGAGCTAACTTAGACCTAAAAATATCCTTCATCTTTCCAAATGCAGCCCAAGCGAGGGTTATTCTTCTTTTCAGCTCAATTGTTGTTGGTATTGTTGGTATCAACCCAAAGACACGGTTGTATACTCTCACCGACCTTATTCAATCTATACTCCGAAGACATTATAAACACAGCACTTTCGGATCAAAATATAGGTATAAAGATAAATGACATCCGAATAAACAACTTGAGATATGCCGATGACACGGTACTAATCGCGGAAACGTGGGAAGATCTTCAAATACTAATTAACAAAATAGTAGAATGCAGTGAAGAACACGGATTATCACTTAACATAAGCAAAACAAAAATAATGCTAATATCTAAATCACCACAAAACTTCCCTGACATAACCGTGCATGATCAAAGAATCGAACGTGTAAGAAGATATGATTACCTGGGAACTGTTATCAACGAAAATAATGATTGCTCTGAAGAAATCAGAACCAGAATAGAGAAAGCTAGAGCCACATTTACTAAATTGAAAAAGGTGTTCTGCGGAAGAGATCTAAGTCTAAAACTTAAAAATTCGCCTTTTGAGATGTTACGTTATGTCAGTTCTCCTCTACGGGATGAAAACATGGACATTGAAAAAGATCGATACCAAAAAGATAGAAGCATATGAGTTGTGGATGTATCGTAGAATATTAAGAATACCCTGGACAGAGAAAGTAACAAATGTGGAGGTTTTGCGGAGAGTGCGGAAAGAGAAAGAGCTGATACTTACTGTTAAAAAGCGCAAAACTACAATATTTGGGACATGTTATGAGGGAGATAAATACCAGTTGCTGCAATTGATTATACAGGGAAAGATAATGGGAAAGAGATCTATAGGAAGAATAAGGCATTCATGGTTGAAAAACTTGAGAGAATGGTACAATTGCACCAATTACCAACTGTTTAGATCTGCAGCATCAAAAATACGCATAGCTTTGATGATAGCCAAACTTCGGAACGAAGACGGCACTTGAAGAAGAAGAAGATTCTGATCTTATGGCCCAAGTTTTTATAGGAATCAACTGGCTCAATATCTTTGTCTTCTACTGAGATGTTTTTGTTGTGGACTAAATTTGCCATAAATTGTGTTTTTGAAAAATTTATTTTAAGACCATTTCTTTTTGTGGCAATATCGAGTTCTTGAAGCATTATCTAGCTGTCTGCAATAAGAACGATATCATCTGCAAATGTAAGGTTATTTAAAAATTTTCCATCTACATTAATGCTCTTTTTGTTCCAATCTATTGTTTGACAAGCGTATTCTAGCAAAGTTGTAAATAATTTAGGAGACATGTTGTCTCCTTGTCGAACGCCTCTTTCAATACGAAAGGTCCCAGAATCTTCATGAAGTTTTACATAGGCTGTAGCATGCTAATAGATGTATCTGATGAGGGATATGTATCGATCTATTCTACATTGTGTTAGAGCTTGGAGCATTTAACTTTGATTGATCGTATCAAATGCTTTTTCAAAGTCGACAAAGACAAGTATCAGGGGTCTATTGAGTTTAATGGTTTTTTCAATTAACGACTTAATGGTTTGCAAATGATCATTTGTTCCGTATCCAGCTCTAAATCCTGCTTGCTCGCAAGGTTGATAGGAGTCTAGTTTTGATGTCAACCTATTAGCTATTATCTTTATAAACAACTTGTAAACGTGAGATAACCAGCTAACAAGCTTAATAAAAAGACTAATAACACAAATAATTATTGATATTAAATTAAAGTAGATCAATAACAATATAAATATTGTGTTTTAAGTCATAATTTAATTTTTTTCTGTTCAAAGAATTTTTTTAGTTACTTAGAATAGAATAATATAATTTGAGACAATCATTAATTACAAAAATCCAATGTAGAGTGATTTTTGCATTGTTGCGGGAGCTAGGTCCATTTTTTCGTTGTTAAAATTAATCGTACCCATATCTCAAAGCACCAATTCTGACCCCACATTATTTTTTTATTTAATTCCCTAAATCACCTCTTTTTGTACGAACGTCAGCCATATTTCTCTTTCTTTTATCGCACCAGAAAGATCAAAAATATTGTATAAAGTAATTTTGTTTGCGTCAGGTAGAGTTCTCTAAAAGAATGAGCCAAACATTTTGTTTGAGTGCATCCAATATCACTCCTCGCCGATAGCATCTTCACTTTGCCAAGATAACACAAATCCCCAGCAAGGCTATTCAATAGCTGTCGAGATATGACTAAATTGCATTAGGTCTGTCAATCTTTTCGGCTATTGGACGAAAATGAGTCCGCTACGGATTTGATCGCTGGGGAAGATTTGTGATATATCATCAAGAAACACTTTAACAAAGGGAGTAACAAGTTTTTTTTATAAATATATACACGGCAATAATAATTAAATAATAGTAAAATTATACTCAATGACATAATTTGGATAAATACTAAATTAATCTTTTAAATTTTGCAAATTTTTTTGCAGTATAAAAAAATATATACTTTATTACAATAGTGCTTTAAGATTACAATTAAAATTTAGCACTGTTAGGAGGTAATATTTAAATTTTAACACTTATCTTATACATACCTCTATTTATAATATTGTCGCCTTAATTGGAAAACCACTTATATCCAATTTAGAACCAAAATTATATTTTTACTTCCATGGATGGAAAACCTCGTCTTTCCCCTAGAACACCTGTCAGAATAAAACTTTCTACTTCGTGCTGCCTTCTATTAAGAAAAAAAAAGAACCACGTATATCAGTGAGCTTTCCATGTTTAGTAAGAAAACCACGCATATAAACTGTACTTGTACTCATTGTTTTAAGTGAAGTTTTTATTGCTGCTCATGTCTTCCACTATTTTTTTGAAAAAAAAATAAAAGACAGGTATGTTCAATATTTTACACATCTTTTAAATATATTTAACGACAAAATACCTTCATTTTTTGGTTTAAAATAATAGATTCGACCAAATTCTGATAATTTCATAGATCATAATTTCACATGTTTATTACATTAGGTTATTACATTATGACTCTAATGTTGATCAGATACATTAGTAACAATTTTCCGTTATCTTTAGACTATTTTTCACATGATTATCCAAACACTTCGTAGAGAATGAAAGAGTACGAACTTGTTTCTTATAACGAAAAAAAAAAGAACGGATTCATTTAAAAACCAGTTTCGAAATCTACAGATGATACTTTTAGTCACAGTTAAGAACAATCAACAAATCTGGAATTATCCAACTCATTGACAGAATTAGATACAATTAAACCATCTCTAGGAGTGTTAAAACTTTAAGTGACCTGACGACGGCCCTGTCATCTTCTGTACGGCGCAAGCATGGCTTGTGACATCTTGCAGTTAAGAAAAATTAGGATTTAAAAAAAAGGAAGATAAGAAATTCCCGGTACGGCATTTAGGATTACGGAAATCGACCAGATGCATAAAATCGCAAATATTATCGAAAAGTCGCTAGAAGAAAAGAATGTCTGTTCTCATTAATCTTTCTTGATGCTGCATAGGCTTTTAATAAAGTCTGGCGGCATGAAGGTTTAATACACAAATTAAAATCTGTTTTGTCCAAAAGCAGGAAGACTGTTTTTAGATAGAAGAGAATAAATGCTCTAGAAATGGTGTTTTGGGGAAGATGCTGCAGAATAACACTAATGGACAAAGTAAGAAATAAACTAATTAGATAATTAATTTGAAGGGTATAGTAAATAACAAAATGGAAAAACAAAATTACTCTGATATGGGCATATGCGAAGGACGGACGAGACAAGAATACTGCTGAGAACTTGGAATTGGAAACCAAAGGAAAAGAGGAACTCACAGATCATAGTGAAACGAACAAATAAAAACAGCTATGGAAAAAGGAGTTCTCACTAAAAATATATATGACAAGAAGAAATGGTGGTTGGGATGTCGTAAACGACAAATATAATTTGGTGTGGACAAGTAACATTTGGTCGACTGAAATAGATCTGAAAATGGGCGAGTGGATAATATATTTTTTAATAATCTTCCCATTTGTGTGTACTTAACCCTGTCTTCCATTTGTCTATTTTATATTGTACCAGCGATTGGCTAGATCTTCTTCTTCTTCACGTGTCATCTCCGCGACGGAGGTTAGCAATCATCATGGCTATTCTGATCTATGATGCTGCTGTTTTGAATAGTTCAATTGATGTGCATCCGTATCATTCCCTCAAGTTACGCAACCATGAGATTCTTCTTCTTGCTACACTTCTCTTGCCCTGGATTTTCCCTTGTATAATCAATTGAAGTAGGCTGTATCTCTCATTACGCATAACATGCCCCAGGTATTGCAGCTTTCGTGTCATGATGGTTTCCAATACTTCCTTTCTTTTGTTGATTCTTCTCATGACTTCGTTGTTTGTCACATGCTTGGTCCATGATATCTTCATGATTCGTCTATATACCCACATTTCAAATGCTTCCAACTTTTTAGCAGTCGACGAGTTAAGTGTCTATGCTTCCATCCCATAAAGCAGAGTCGAGAAAATATAACACCTTGCCAGCCTAACTCTCAAGTCCAATTTTAGTTCTCTTGCACAAAGTACCTTTCTCATTCTATTGAAGTTTGTACGTGCTTTCTCTATTTGAACTTTGATTTCTTTGGAGTAATCGTTTGTGTGATTAACTATTGTGCCAAGATAGTGGTAGTTTTCAACTTATTCTAAAGCAGTAGCGTTAATTGTCAGGCTTTCACCATTATTTTAGGTTTTCGATATCCTCAAAAATTTGGTTTTCTTGGTGTTTATTGATAATCCATATTCTTCTCCATACTCAACTATCTTGTTCATTAGCTTTTGGAGGTCTTGGAGGTTGCCTGCTATTATGATAAGTATTGGCTAGATAACATCGCTTAACTCAATTTTTTATATTGTATAAACTCAAATAAACTTAAAATGATTTGTAAATGCGTGACCTGAATTAATTTCAGCTCATTAACCGAGTCACTACTAACTGAAATATTTATTAATAGATAATATTCCTTGTTTGTTTTTTATTCCTTTATTGTCTTCAAAGAGCCTTCCCTTATTTGACGTTTTTGTCAAGCGCCACTCCACAGAACAATCGAACAATTGCCTCATTGTGTTTCGCTTACTTCATTATTTAGATTGAACAATTGACAACCAATCAAATTTTTACACTTCGACGATCACAGTTTGCCAACTTCATGAAGTAAAATTTCCCGTCCCTGTTAGCTACTTTGCTAAATGGACAATGACTATAAATGTAAGGCAAAACAATTTGAAATTAAGGTAAATTATAAGGTATGGATATGGCAGTTTTTTAAATTCAACAGTACAACAGAAGCATTTTTATCTACTTTACCTTGTTCGACTATAAATTTCGATAAAAAAAAGTTTTAATACAAAAATATAAGAAATCCTAGGCAATATATAGCTTTGATTGAGGCTTGAAAAGATATTCAACCTTATTTCATATTTTTATGAGAAATTAACAACAATTTTAATTCGATTTTAACTTTGGACATCGTACTTTGTATTTTGAGAACGATTTGCAAATTGGAATACTAAACATCAAAATAAATGCATTTTTAACTAAAACTCTCTTAAGATCTAAGACTTAAGACCCTTCTCTGTCATTCAGCGATCCAAAGCGGAATGACCGCTGTAAGGCTGGCATCACTTCTGAAGCACTTCATTTATCCATAGATTGTTAGCAAGAAGGTTACCTGTCCTGTTCCAGGTAGCACGTGGAAGATCCTCATCGGTCCTGGTACGGCATCAATCCCAGACGGGCATTTCCTTCTTCCCACGTCACACAGTCTAACTCACACAGTCTAATTCATATACTCTGACTCACCTTTATACCTTTAACTTACAGCATCTTTCCCTCTTTTCTTTGACGTTGGTCCAGCTGGTTTCCTTCCTCTTTTTTTTCTTGATCACTGGTAAATACTGTTGTGTAGACTAGTCTAACCTGCTTTATTTCAATCATTCTCTTAATCTCTTAATTTTTCTTACTGTTACAAAATTCACACCTGTCTTTCTTTCCATTTCGTTCCTTTCTACTATCCATCTGTTGCACTTTAATATTGTATGTGTCGCAGTGTTTAAGTATTCGCGCCTGCATTAGAAAATAATTTAGTCGCCTGTGGCCACAGTCCACCCAATCTCTGATGATTAGGATCAACATTTGTATCCACTGCGCCACATCCTTCGTGTTGTTTCATTCTCCTTGCCATCTTTTAATTGACTTATAGAGCTCTTTTCCTTTCACCGCCAAAACATGCAACGGAACATATTCATTGATGGTTCACAAGGCCGTCGTAGATGGTCCTTAACTTTGGGCCCGAGACAGATCTCTAAGCGACGTAACGTCATGTCGACGATTGTGCCCTTCTTCACCATAATCCCTCCCTTGAATAGATACTCCACCACCACTTCTTCTTCTTACAGTACCGTCTGCTATTGGAGGTTGGCTACCATCACAGCAATCTCTACTTTGTTGGCTGCAGCTCTGAACAACTGTATTGAACTGTACCCATACCACACCTTAAATTTCGCAACCAGGAAATCCGCCTACGTCCCACATTTCTCTTTCCCGAAAAGGATAGCTAACTATCCTTTTCGGGAAATAGTTGAAGTATCGCGTGCCCCCTCTGACAAAATCCATACGACGTCTACAAAAAAAGCTCTAAAAGAACTTAAGACAAACACTCCTCCTACTTCAGAGTTTTCAAGATGCTTCTCTCTGAACGAAATAAACGATGGCCTCAGTCAAATTAAAAAAGGCAAAGCGGCAGGTTTCGATGAACTGTATCCTGAGTTCCTAATTCACTGTGGTCCAAAAAACGCGACACTGGCTCAAAGACTTTTTTATTGATATAATGAAGACATCTGTACTACCTCCAGAGTTCAAAAGAACCAAAGTTATTGCAATTTTAAAACCTGAAAAGGACGGTGAACTACCCGAAAACTATCGACCCATTGCCCTCCTCAGTTGCTGCTACAAACTACTAGAGCGACCTATATATAACAGGATATACCCCATCACCGACACTGTGATACCAGTCGAACAGGCCGGATTTAGAAGCGGGCGTAGCTGTAGTGATCAAGTACTGTCCTTAACGACATTTATTGAAGCCGGTTTCGAAAAACGGGAAAAAACAGCCGTAACGTTTATAGATCTGACGGCTGCATATGACACTGTGTGGAGAGAAGGCCTGATCTACAAGCTAATGAAGGTCATACCATGCCTGAAAACCTGCCAACTAATCAATAACCTCCTAACCAACAGACTGTTTCAAGTATATATAAACGATACAAAGAGCAATGTCAGAAAGCTAAATAATGGCCTCCCACAGGGTTCAGTGCTTGCTCCACTATTATTTAACATTTACACAGCCGATCTTCCAGAGACAAAATCAAAAAAATTTGCTTACGCAGATGACCTGGCTATCGCATTTCAAAACCAAGCCAAAGATGTTGGAGAAAGGGCGCTTACCGAAGACTTAAGGGTTCTCTGCGACTACTTTAAACAATGGCGACTTCGCCCTAATACAAACAAAACTGAGACAAGCCTCTTCCATCTCACAAATCAGCTTTCGAATGACACCCTTAGCATCACCTTCAATGGCGAGACTTTGAAACATAATAACAACCCTAAATACCTGGGTGTAACGCTCGACAGATCACTGACGTTCAAAACCCATCTTACGAATGTAGCTGCCAAAGTGAGAACCCGTAACAACATAATAACAAAGCTTGCTGGAACGACATGGGGTGCCACTGCGGATACACTTCGAACCTCCTCACTGGCCCTGGTGTATTCTGTCGCTGAATACTGCGCACCGGTATGGCTAAATAGCGCTCATGTCAACAAGATTGATGTTCAACTAAATTACACTATGAGAGTAATATCTGGTACTATTAAATCAACTCCACTAAGATGGCTTCCAATTCTGAGCAATATAGCACCTCCAGATATTCGACGAACGGCAGCACTTGTCAAAGAATATCAGAAAATCATGGCAAATAATCGTCTGCCAATTCACCAGTATATTCCGCACGCCGCACGAGACCAACAAAGACTGAAGTCCAGACGACCCCCTGTCCAATCCGTTCAGGGAATGGGTGATAGCTACAATAAGCAAGAGCAGTGGACGAAAAGATGGATGCCAACAACAGAGCCAGACGTCATCAAAATAACAAGTACGTCGATCGGCTTCACTGGATCAAACCTGCCACGCCCTATATGGACAAAATTAAATCGCATACGCACGGGTCATGGCAAATGTGCCGATTCTCTATACCGATGGGGTCATGCAGAAAGCCCACAATGTGATTGTGGATCCCCGAGACAGACCATCCAACACATCATGGCGGATTGCCCAATCCGCAGATACAGCGGAGACCTTCAAGATTTTGCAGAGTGTTCTCCTGGTGCAATTGAATGGCTGTGCAATTTGGACATTAATATTTAATATTTAACTTAGGTTACAATTCCAATTTGAACATAATTATTATCTAAATACTACTTTTATCGTATTGTAATTATCCATACGCTAAATAAAAAAAAGTAACCTTAAATTTCGCAACCAGGAAATCCTCCTACGTCCCACATTTCTCTTTCCCGAGAGTTTTCCTTGGATTATGAGTCTAAGCACAGAGTACTTTTCTCCTCTCATTATGTGGCTCAGATATTCCAATTTTTTCATTTGTATGGTTTTTATGACTTCGCATTCCTTCCCCATCTTCAGCAGAACATCTTGATTTGTTACTCTTTCTGTCCATGGTATTTTCCACATTCTCCTGTAACACCACATCTCGAATGCCTCAATGTTATTATGTTTATGTTTTTCACTGTCCAGGCTTCCTTGCTGTACAGCAGAACGGAGAAAACATAGCACCTTAACATTCTAGTTCCTAAGTTTATATTTATGTCCCGGTTGCATAGGAACTTTTTCATTTCGACAAACGATTGTCTCGCTATCTCTATTCGCCTCTCGATTTCTCTTGTCTGGTCATTAGTATCAGTGAAACAAACCCCTAAATATTTGTAGGACATACCTCTTTCAACTGGCTGATTATTTATGGTTAAATTCACATTGGTGTATAGCTTCTTTGTTACAATCATGAATTTAGTCTTTTTGATGTTCAGTTTTAGACCATACTTATTGGTATGAGTGTTTATGTTTTCCATCAAAAACTGTTAATTTGGAAAAACTATAACTGTTGTCTGTTACTATTAGCGTGTCATCAGCGTATCGTATATTGTTAAGTAACTCTCAATTAATGTTCATACCAATGTTTTGCTCTAGTAGCGCTTCCTGACATATTGTTTTGCTGCTATATATATTGAATAATAGTGGAGAAAGCACACAACCCTGACGCACACCTCGACGAATCTCAATTTCTTCGGTTAACTCATTATCAACTTTGATTTTTGCTGTTTGTCCCCAGTATAACCTGGATATGATATTAATGTCGCGACTGTCGATGTTTTTGCTTTTTAGGATTTCATACAGCTTTTGGTGTCTGACTTTATCGAAGGCCTTCTCAAAATCTATGAAACCTACGTAGAGGTCTTGGTTTACATCGAAACATCTTTGCATTAACACACTCAGACCAAACAAAGCTTCCCGTGTTCCCAGTCCACCTCTGAATCAAAACTGTGAGGCGCTTCTAGTGAGAACCTCTTCTAATTTATTAAATATTCTTTTGTAAATTATTTTTAAAAATACTTTTAGTGTGTGGCTAATCAATGCTAAAGTTCTGTGGTCTGAACACTCTCTGGCGTTATTCGTCTTCGAGATTGTGACAAAAGTAGAGGAGAGCCATTTCTTTGGTATGATGCCTGTTTATTAAATTGTGTTAAAAAGTTTCACCATTATTTCATAAGTCGTCTATAAGTTTCAACAATTTTACAGGAATTTCATCTGGTCCTGCAGCTTTACCCCCTTTTGTGTTCCTTATAGCATATTCTACCTCGCTTTTTAGGATTTCCGGCCCTGTTGTGTCGTCTGTAGGTTCTGCACTGCTATTTCTGGTCTTTCGTCTGCAAAAAGTTCTTCAATGTATTCTGTCTATCTTGCTAGTTTTTCATTTAAATCTGTAATTATTTTACCTTTTTTGTCCTTTACGATGGATGATTGTTTCACTTTTTTAATTGAGCCTTGATCTTTTTATGCATGTTAAAGCTATCGTACTTTCTATCATATTCTCCTATTTGCTTGCAGTTGTCCAGAACCCAGTTCTCTTTGGCTTCTCTAATTTTTCTTTTAATTTCACGGTTCACTTCTTCGTATTTTGTTTTGTTGGTTTTATTTCTTTGCCTTTCCTCCATGAGATGCAATATTTCGTTTGTCATCCATTCCTTTTTCTTAATTTTGCTTGGAGCTAAGGAGCCTTCATCAGCTGTCATAAGGGCCTTTTCTATCTCCATCCATTTATTATCTACATTGCCTGTGTTCCTATTTTTTGCAGCAATGTTCCGCCACCACATTCATCAGGTAACCAGTACACTCTCTCTTCTCCATTGCCTTCATTGCCTCGTTTCGCTGCAGCGTATTAAATGCATTCCAGCAGAGCCGCCCAGTGATGTTTATCTTACGCAGTGCCTCCAGTATACTCACAATTGCATCAATCGTGCTTTTCCCTTTACAAAAACCAAATTGCGTCAGAGATAAACTACCTGACCTCCAAATCATGTCGTCCATGCATAGTCGCAATATCATTTTATACAGTTATGCGTACTTGCACAATGCATGCACTTAACTTAGAAGATCGTATTAAGCTCGAAGCTTTATATTTCTAAGCTAACGTCTAAAACTTTTTAAAATGTGTGTTCTTTGCTTTTCGGCATACGGAACAAAACTTTACTCTGCTACTGTAGCCGATTGTACAACTGATTATTGTATCAGCGAGAAAGGTAAGGGAATTTGAAATATTTAAGCCTCCAGTCTGGATCAGCTAAATTTGCCTATAAATCCATCATAAATAAACTATTGATATTTTATTATTAACCCAAAATTTTATTAGAGAAAGGTATAGTTAATTTAGTACGATTAGTACGATTAGTACGATTAGTACGATTAGTACGATTAGTACGATTAGTACGATTAGTACGATTTAGTTAATTTAGTACAATTGGTACACTAGTACGATTTAGTTAATTTAGTACGATTGGTAGTCACATACAATTTCTAAAAAATGCACATATAGATATTTATAGAATTTACGAAAAACTGCAAAATATGCCACAAATACTTAGAACAGGCAAAAAAACGCATTTTGCTTATAATTCAAGCTTTAGTAAGTAATACTAAAATGCCACAAGCAAATAGCTTCGGAAAAACAATTCACTTATATACATATTTGCTAAGGAAATACGTAATAAGAAACTGAAGTAAATAATAAGAAAATGTACAGTGAAACTTGGATGATTCGAACCTCAAGGGACCGTTAAAAAAATTCGAATTATCCAAAAATTCGAATTATCCAAAAATTCGAATTATCTAAAAATTCGAATTAAAAATATATCCACAAAAAACAAAGATGCCTACAAAAACATCTGCAAACGATAAAAATCAACAATATAGTTGACCATTTTTATCACTTGCAGATGTTTTCTGCAGAGACGAAATATTTTATCGTTTGCAGAATTATCCGAAAATTTGAATTAAAAATATATCGACAAAAAATAAAGATGCCTACAAAAACAATTATACAAATGATAAAAATCAACAATAGTTGACCCTTTTTATCGCTTGCAGATGTTTTCGTTACTATTTTTGCCAGAATTTTGTCAACCGAAAAAAATGGGCCAACAAAATTAGGCCAAAATACCAATTAAAGCATTTGGAAGCTATAACAAATGGTCAATTATTATCGATTTTTATCATTTGCAGGTTTTCTCATTGGTATTTTTGGCCAAATCTTAGCCGAAACAATCGGCAGATAAAAAATTCCCAGTGAGAACGCATCATTAAAACAATAAAACATTTTGTCTCAAAAAATGTATTGAAAATAAGAATACATTTTTACATTTGTTACAATTAATGAAAATAGACTAATTTTTTCTAAAGAAATCCAAAATTTTTAGCTGCTTTTTAGAATTTAACTTCTCAGTAATGACAAACGATTCTAAGATGTTTAGTGAACTAAAAATAGAGTGACTTACATTATTTTTACTTTCAAAGTACCGTTTAAGTTGCGTAATATGGTGTGTTGCTTCGGAAGCACTCACAACATGTATTTCTCCCGCAACTGATGATACGTCGTCTTCATCACTCTCTTGTTTTTCATCATGGTACTTAAGCACTTCAGCGATGATCTCTGTATCAGTAATTTCACCACATACTGCAACATCTTCATCCACGTTGACAAAATCTTCATAAGAGATGGCAGGATCAGAAATGATGTCCCCCCAGCAGTCAACTGAAAGCAGCTCTTCTGTTAAATTGTCGTCTGTGTTCTCCTCCTTTTTTATGAAACCACCTCTTTTGAAACAGTGTTTGATCGTTTCGGGTGTTACTTGGTCCCAAGCTTTCTTACACATTCGAGATGCTTGTAGAATGCCTAACTTTATTTTAAGGGTGTCGCAATCTTCCATCAATATGTTTTCAACCAAAAAACGTCTGTAAAAATGTTTAAAATTTTTTATGACACCCTGATCCATAGGCTGGAGAACTGAAGTCATGTTAGCAGGAAAAAAATAACTTTTACATTTTCCATCAGTGGGATAGTGGTGTGTGCCGTACAATTGTCAATAAACAAAATAACTTTTCTTTTTTATTTTATGAACTTTTTGTCTAATTTTTTCAGCCAGTTCTCGAAAAGATCACTAGTCATCTAAGCTCTTGCGCTACTCACATATTCCACTGGTTCTGACTTGACGTTCTTAAAACAACGCGGATTAGCCGACTTGCCAATCATCAGTAGAGGTAGTCTTTCTGATCCGTCCATGTTTGCACTAATTAGGAGAGTTACTCTTTCTTTACTTAGTTTTCCTCCGTGACATTTTTCATTTTTAAATGCTAGCGTTTTGTCAGGAGTGCATTTAAAAAAAAAGACCCGTCTCGTCAACATTAAAGATATCTCTTTCATCTATACCCTGAATCATCTCTTCCAAATTTTTTTTCCACTGGTTGGCTTCTTGCTGATTAACGGTCCCATTTTCTCTACAAATAGATTTGAAAGAAATTTTGTTGCGTTCTTTAAAGCCGTCGAGTCATCCTGTACTCGCCTTAAAATTGTTTTTTCCCATTTCAATAGCAAATTGTTCAGCTTTGCTTCTTATAAGGGACTTACGGGAATCTTCTTATCCCTAGCTTGTTTGAACCCTTTTAACACACAACTGTCTAAATTTGTATTTTCTGGCTCTCTTAACCTTTTTCGATCTTTACCGCACTCACTTTCACTGTTGAGAATTTTTTCTTTATTCTTCAAGTAGGTGAATAATGTGTTAGGAGGAATTCCAAAATCCCTGGCAATCTCAGTTTTTTTCTTCGTCCCCTTTTCTACTTCTCTAATCGCCGCTATTTTCTCCGATAACGTTAAAGTTTTGTATGTTTTCGTATTACCATGTGACGACATCTTTACTCAATGCGAAGTGACTTGACGTGATTTTCGGTGATTGCAATTGCAACGTCAACGCATCTCAACTGAAGGGGCGTGCCAGATGGGCTAGAATTTAGGTGACAGGTACGGGTACAATGTAAAATGGCCTTGAATGCCTTGAAACAAGTGGCACGTTAGAACAGAAAAGAATACTACCTCTTTTAGCGGAAATTTCCAGCATGAAATTGGCATTTTTAACTTGTAGAAAAGTTCGAATTATCCAAAATATAATTCGAATTATCCACGACTTTTTAACATTACTTATATAGGAAATGCTAGGGACCAGAATAAAAATTCGAATTAAAGAAGATTTCGAATTAACGAAGTTCGAATTAAGCAGGTTCTACTTAAAAAAGAAAACTCTGATCCAATGTCAGCTACTGGAAATGTGGAGACTCTTTTGACAGCATTCCTGAAACGTTCATATATCGGTATATAATGCATTTGATTTGTTGAAGCTTCAGAATTATTGCCAATATCAAATGGGACTGTTCAGGTTTCAAGGCGTCGTTTGGGTAATATATATCCGGCATGTGTAATGATCATATCATTGTTTCTACAGAACTCAAAAATTATGTCCATGTTCCTTAGGATTTTCAAGTCCATGAGAAAATTTGTATGATCATGGCCATCTATTTATTTAGTTAGTGCATTTAATAATATGCCTACTTTATTTCGGTGGTGTATGTCATGTATTTATTCAGTAAGCTATTACTAAATTACACTGTCCTTGTTTGTACAAATTTCTGACTCTGACTATTTGATTTCACTTATTTCTTTTCTATTTTATCATTTTCATTGCTTTTATTGCCTTGTCAAACAGGCTTCTGACATTCTAAAGGCAGATTTTTAAATTACATTTTCATATCTGATGGTTTTCTTCACGAGTTTCTTGCATGTTTACGGCCTAAGAGGCCTCTTCTTCTTCTTCCTATGCCGTCCCCATTAACGGAGGTTGGCGACCACATTTTTAAAAGCTTCTTTGTCTTTTGCAACGTGGAATAATTCGTCTACAGTCATGTTTGTCCAGTCTCGAATATTTCGCAGCCATGACTTCCTCTTTCTACCTATTCCCTTTTTGCCATCGACTCTACCCTGCATGATGACCTGCAGAAGACTATATTTATTATTTCTTAGTATGTGTCCAAGGTATGCCGTCTTGCGTACTTTTATCGTTCTCAACAATTTTTTGACTCGACCCATTCTTCTCAGCACTTCCTCATTGGTAACCCTGGCAGTCCATGGGATTCTTAACATTCTCCGATATATCCAAAGTTCAAAGGCTTCAATCTTTTTACCTATTTGCGCTTTTAGTGTCCATGTTTCTACCCCGTACAATAATTGCGACCAGACGTAACATTCAACAAACCTCAGTCTCAGCGCAATATTCAGATTTTTGTCACAGAACAATTGTTTGAATTTTAAGAACGCTGCCCTTGCCATTTCTATTCGTACCCGGATCTCTTGGTCTGGATCTAATTCTGTGTTGATGTAAGCTCCCAGATATTTATATTTTGTCACTCTCTCTATTTGCCGTCCACCAAGATTTAGTTGTTCATTATTTATTGGACTCCTTGATACTATCATAAATTTGGTCTTATCTGTGTTGATGTCAAGTCCCATTTGAATGCATTCACTATTTATTGCATCTAGTAAAGTTTGTAGATCTTCTATACTCTCAGCCATAATTATCGTGTCATCTGCAAATCTCATGGTGTTTACGATTTCTCCACCAATTCTTATTCCCTCTTTTCTTTCCTACAAGGCTTTTCTGAATATGACCTGTGAGTACACGTTGAAAAGCGTCGGAGACAAGACGCATCCTTGCCTAATCCCTCTCGCAATCGGTATATTATTTGTTTCTATATCGTTCACCTTTACTACTGCTTTCTGGTTCCAGTATATAGCCTTAATAAACTCAATGTCTTTTTTGTCTAAATTGATGTTTTTTAATTCATCTATTAACTTCATATGCTGAACTCGGTCAAAGGCCTTCCTAAAGTCTATGAAGCATACAGATGCACTCTTGTTATATTCCCGTCATTTCTGCAAGAGTACCGTCAACGCAAATAATGCCTCTCTTGTACCCATGCCTCCTCTGAAGCCAAACTGAGTTTCATCTATCTGTTCCTCACATTTCTTATAAATTCGGTTTTGAACAATTTTCAAAAGAATCTTTAAAGGTGGCACATTAGGCTTATCAATCTATAGTCATTACATGATTTTTGATTGATGTTTTTTGGTAGAGGTAAAAATATCGATTTAAGCCATTCTTCCGGGATGTTGCCCTCTACATATATGTGGTTGAGAATTCGGGTGAGTCTCTTTATATTACCGTCATCTAAGGCTTTTAACAGTTCAACTGGAATTTGATCAGGACCCGGTGCTTTTCCTTGTTTTGCATTCTGTAGGGCATTCTTTACTTCTGAGGGTAAAATTTGTAGGTATTGTTTTTCTTCATCTATATCTTGTTCATTTTCTCTCTGGTCATGGAAAAGATGGGTTATATATTGTTCCCATACTTCCTTTATTTTGCTCTCTTCGGTAAGTATTTCTCCATTATTATCTCTTGTTATGAGTGTTCTTCTTTGTCTGGTGTTGCCTGTAAGTTCTTTAATTTTTTTATGTAAGTTTGAGGTGTCATGTTTGTTGCTGAGTTCTTCCAATTCCTGGCATTCTTTGTTCATCCATTCCTCCTTAGCCTTTCTGATTTCATATTTGATTTTATTCTTGATGGTTTTATATTTATTTTCATCTTTATTTTTGTATTTTCTTTTTTCAGTTATTAGCTCAACTATTTCCGGTGTCATCCAGTCTTTTTTAGTTATTTTCTCTTCTTCGCCTAGGACCTCCTTTCCCGCTTTTAGTATGGCTTCATGGTAACATATTTCTTCTCTCCTATCGATTTTTAGTCTCATATTTTTATAACTAGTAAAAGTTTGTATCTAAAGTGTTGATCCCATGGTAGTTATCCTGGGTAATCATGACGATATTTATTACTATGATTTTCAACTAGTTCCGTATCCTTATGCCGAGACCATTCATTTGTGTTTAGCGCAGATTACTTAAGCTAGAGACAAAAGAGCACCCTATCACTTTCCAACTTATCACTGACACTGGAAATCACACGATCCAAAATCTCTCCGTTTGACCATTCGATTAGATGCTGCTAATCATCTACCATGTTAAGATGTGATTTGAATTTTGATTGAGATTAAATTTAAAGAAAACAGGCATATCACAAATAAATGCAATATAAGACAACATAAAACCAAAGAAATATATAGTAATCTTGGGAACGAAGCCAAAATTATTTCAGGGCAAACTTCTTCGTAATATGAGAAAAAACAAAGAGATAGAACAGAAAATATGCGTCCTCAAGGTCCATTACCAACCTCCAACTACGTCTTGTGTCAAATTTTAAAGTTGATTTCTCCCAACTTTTCATTCGCAGGTCCTCAATTTTTAACTTGACGTCATGCATTGTCGTTGAGTGCAGCGTTCGCGTATATTTAATTTTCTCGAAAACGGCCCTAAAAGCAGTTTATCTGGCTCTTGCATTTCTGGGGGATGTTGTCAGATAAGGATAAATGTAACGTTCTACAGAAGTTTATTTAAAGTTCCTTACTGCCAGCAAACAATAAAAAGATCGCCCTCTCCGTGTCTACATATATTTAGGGAAATCTATTTGACGGACCCTTAAGTATGTCTCCGCTAGAGACAAGGGAAGATATACGGATGACCTTCCTTCCTTAAGTCCTGTTTTTTCAATGCGGCAGCCGCTGCGGATGACACTTCGGGTTAGGGACATTTAAATTACATTTTTTTCTCTCTCGCAGAGGGTGGGATAGTGACCGGAAAATTACAAGACGACTCTGATATTTAATTTCCCGCCAGTCTTGCGAGAACGATTTTCTCGCCGATAATTTATGTTCCGAAGTGCGTTGCTGTGAGAGAATGTTCTGTGGTGAGGTTTCGAGGGATAGAGAATTTCAAATTAGTTTCGAAACCCAGAAAGATCTTAAAAGTCAACAAAAATATTGGTTGTTTATCGTGATTTACCAGCTAGAAATCGTATGAATTCTCTTTTTGTTCTTAGATGGCGTAGTTACGTTTGTTCATAGTTATTTTTGATAGCTATGGTCTACGACGGGAAAAGATTTTGTTTCGATACGGAGTAGTGGCTATACCGTACTGAGGAGACCTAAAGAGGTCGAAATACGTATATGCGGCTTGTCGCTGCTCTGTCTCGAATCAAAATCTAATACCGTCAGTATGTGTTAATACAATTACTTACATATTATACATAATTACTTCCTAATAGTTCAGTTTTCTGTTATGTTACCATCTGGCTTCGTCAGCTTCTAATTTGGTCTTTATCCCAAAAAAAATCTTCTGCAAATAAGAGTTTCACCGCATGAAAACACCGTCAAAAACATTATTTTTAACAACCAACTTACAGAATAATGATCCCAAGTGAGAACCTGTATACTAATTTTATTTAACAAAATATTAGTAATTACTATTTAAATGAGAATAAGCCACAATTAAAGGTTCAAATACGTTTATTGACGTTTCAATTTCCACTTCGGAAATCGTTCTCAAAATACAAACATTAGTAAGTTCCCATTAAAATAGTAATTACTTTAAAATGCCACAAGAAGATAGCTTCAGAACAATATTAATTATTAGTAATATGCACAAATTGTCTTATAACACTAATGTTGTACCATTACTTTAAATTTAGGAAATAAACTCATAGTTATATATATCCGGTTTTTTAGGCGTTACGCCCGTCCGGTAGGGATCTATGGAGGAGTATCACCAAGCCGCAAGCCCTTATCTCTTGCCGTACTGCTCCACCATAGGCCGATCAGATCCCAGCATATCCTAGTCTAAGCCGCAGATTCATCTAGAATTTTAAACTGCTGCGTTAGACTTTTTGTTTTCTGTACACCGAGCTGGGGCTCGATCCCACATCCACTGAACCATTCGACAGTGAAGCGAATGAGAGGCAGCCGCACAGCCCGCTGAGCTATCTGACCGATAAACTCATAGTTACCACTATTAAATGATTTTATTTACCAATATACATGACATTAAATTAATCACACTTTTCTATCGCATCTGTTGATGAAATTAAGCAGATTGATTTGAGTTGATTTGCCATTTGCACAACATAGTGGTAAGAATCGATCCCGTTGTAAATGTATAAACGCTGGTAACGGTATCTTCTATCTAATATGTAAACTATTAGTTAACATATTTTTTTTCTTTGTTTTCATCTTCGTCTTTTTTTTTCTTCTTTTTCTGTTTTGCGCTACAATCCGGGATGGATCATCTTTTTCTAATTTGTACTAAAATAGCAGATTATACTTTTTAATCTATAACCACTCCTCTGATACAATAATTTTTTTATTTTTAAAATTAATAAATTACGTGGGCTTAGTTTTTATTAACCACTTTTACACTTTTTGTACTTTATCGATAGGTAAGTTGAAATACAAAAACTATGTTATTTTTGAGTTGACGTTACTTACCTAATGGATTAAGGAAAGATAATCAGTACATACCGCAATTTTTTTTATTGAGTTAATGCCTCGACAACTATGATCATTGACATGGTACAGTCAGGTACCTAGTGTAGTGTGTGTGTGTGTGTAGATAAATTGTCTTGATACTTAGCAAAGTCGACGTCACTGTCTTTGCTAAGAGACGCTAATTGTATCCGAACGTCTGCGGTCCCTCTGGTGAGTACCGATCGCACAAGGATAGAAATTATTTTCATTCATTAATTTTTAATAAACGAAAATTTCTCCACCCTGATGAGATTCGAACTCACGACCTTTAGATTTAAAGCTAGGCGGTCTTACCACTGAGCCACAGAGGGGGTTATACCGCAATTTAGTTACTTCCATTTGGTAGACTTTTTGAATGTCTGTAGTATTTCCTATAATTTTGCAGTGTAAACGCTGAAGACAATAGATAGGCAGACCAAAGCAATTGTCATTGTTATTGGAGACACAGCAAGCAAACTCCTTTATCGCTCTTGGTAATATCGGTATATAGAATTTTGTTAAATTATGATAAATGGAGTGATATTTAAACAGGATTAATTTTTTTATTATAGACATCTGAGATTTTGCTTTACAGGATCTACACGGATCAGTCTTGAAATCTGATATTTAAAAAATAAATTGTACCTAATAAATAACTTAGTGTTTGTGTTTTGTGTTAGTGTAGATTTGGATCTGTTCACAAGGGATGGATATATAACATTTATTAGATTTATTGTTGGGTTACTTAAATTTACCGAGACCTAGGCAAAGTATGTCACTGGCAGCTGTTGCCTTATTAAACAAAGTAGTGGTTTTGATAGATTTTCTTCATGACTTGAGTCTAATGTAACAAGACGTAAGCGGAGAGATGTATTTTGGATTGTATTTAAGAATTTTGGTAATGTGTTACTTAAAAAAATATATAGGATTAGTGCCACAATTAATCTTATAATGGTGCGATATTTAATAGATTAATTTTTTGAAGAAAGTTTTCTTCATTTTTCTGAATATATGTTCTTCAACTAAGCTGTCTGTTAAAAATGTTATGTCTGTATTAAACACAAAAGTTTAAGTTGATCTTTCAATTTTTGGTGTGATATAAGTTGAATAAAATCTATATTTCATTAAATGAAATACTTTAGATTTTGGAGCTAAGAACTTTCGTCCACCGATTGATAACAAGTTATGTATTTTAAGTGATGGATTCGATTGTTACTAATATAAGTTATTAATTTAAGTGTTACTTAGGTTTCTATTTTATTGTAAGATAGACCTAAAGATGGCTTTGTAAGTCGAAAAAGCTCAGCTAGGAAAAAAATTGTACACACTTTAAAATAATATTTATTTCAATTCTTTCAGTGTGTATACAAAAATATATCAGTCTTTCCAGAAATATGGTTGCATATTATTTGAAAGACAATACCGGGAACATCCCCACAAACGATACCTCGCCAACCGCTACGTATTATTGAAGTTATGAATTAACTAGCCCTAAGGGGGTGAGTCGAGTTAGTCAGAGCAGATCAGTATTATAACGAAGATCGCTGGCTGGCTGCTAGTGAACTTACCCCCGCTCGGACGGCAGACGTCAACACACTTGCTCGTCGATCAATCAGAACATCATTTGAATTCACCGCACGTTCGCATAATCTCACTTTTGGATTATTTTATCTACTTTGCCACTCTCAACCCATTCCTACCATCCCCTAAATAAATTAATCAGCGCAAGGGCAACGGCGATTTGTTTTTCTCATAACATTGTGTGTTTTTGTTATATAGAGCAAGGACTTTCAATGAAATTTATTTTATTTATATTGGTATTGTATTACCACAAATATTCCAATCATATAATTAGGTTATAGACCAATTCATATTTTTTTTATCGATACAGTACAAAAAGTGTAACATTGGTTAATAAAAACTAGACACAAGTAATTTATTAATAAGAAATTAAAAAAATATTGTTTTAGTGGCATGGTTATAGGTTTTATGTAATGTAATATGCTAGTTGTTTATACAAATTAGAAAGAAGGAGCCCATCCCGGATTGTAATGCAAGAGAGAAAAAAAAGACGAAGAAGAAAATTTCATAAGAAGACAATAACAAGTAAGATAACTGAGTAGGAAACTTTAAGCAAATTGGCTAAAATAATAAGAAGAAACAGGTGTAGAAAAAACATTAAAAATTGTTACAAGCTTAAGAAGTCTAAAAAATACCAAACCATTAAAAGTTCATGTAAAAGTTCCGTAAAAAAGATTTTGCTGGTTGTTCAAAAAAGAAGCTATAAAAATCTCATTTTTAAAAACGACATTAAAAACATTTTAAACCTTTAAAATTTCCTTCAAATATAAAAACTCCACCTCCCTGGTTAATCATGATTCCCGAAATCAATACGACGCTACTCCAATAAAACAAATCAGATACATCACCCACTGTAATCCGACAGTCATGTTTAAAGGAACTCGAGACTTACGGGAAAAGCTTTTGCATTTATACAGATGAGTCCAAATCTGCAAATGACGTAGGAACAGCGTTTTTCACTCCATATTCCTCTTCCCAATTTAAATTAATTCCAACCACTTCTATACACACAGAATTATATGCAATATTACAAGTCCTCATTCATATCAAAAGTACAAACCATTCTTCTTCCGTCATTATCACAGATTCTCTAAACTTCTTAACAACAATCGGTCAACTATATACTAAGAACCCTATAGCCTTACTTGTCAAGAAAGAACTTGCTGCCTTACAAGAATCTGGTTCAGAAGTCAAATTTATGTGGGTTCCGTCTCACACGGGAATACAAGGTAATGAAAACGCAGACCTCCAAGCAAGAGAAGCTACCAAAAAAGATTAAGCTTTAATAGTGTCAATGACTATCTGCAGTGATATAAAACAGTTTGTTTAAAAAAAATGATTAGTGCGTGGCAAAATAAGTGGAACTTGTCGGAATCTAAATTAAAAGAAATTAAATCGACAGTGAAACCGTGGCGCCTAGTAAACTTAAAAAGAGCTGATCAACTCAAAATTTCTCGACTTCGATTAGGTCATACCAAAATTACTCATAAGCACCTAATAAGTAAAAAAGACATTCCAGTGTGTGATTACTGTCAAGTCAATATTACTGTTAAACATCTCCTAACAGAATGTGGAAAATATACAGTTAACAGACAAAATAACAATATTTCCAGTGACTTAAAAACAGTATTAGGTGAACATTTAAATACTAAAAACTGGATTAGATTTCTAAAAGAAACATCTTTATATAATTTAATATAATGTAGTAACTAATGTAAACTAATGTGGCTAACGACCCAGGTGGTTGAAGCGACTATTATTAGTAAATAAATAAAAAAAACCTTTAAAATGTTCTTCAAATTTTACAATTATAGAAATAGTATCAAAAAGCGTTAAAACTGTTGAAAACGCATTATTGACGCAGAAATTTGAAGAAAGTAAAAACCAAAAACTCTCACGAGTTTATAAACCATTGAAAAGCATCAAAATCGTCGACTTTAAATTTGACTAACATTTTCTCTAAGTGACAATTTTTTGGCAAAATAAATACAAGAAGTATGAAACTAAGATTTAAGATCCTGAATCATTACTCATACTAATCATTACTTTCTCTGATTTTTTTTATATTTAATGTGAAAAATCTAACTCGATGGCAAGTCACAATATGAATATAGACTAAAATGGCATGGTTTATGACAATATTTAATAAATACATTATTTACAATTCTTAAATTATTTTTTATTTCATTATTGGATATATGACTTCAATGGAAACTGTGTTTAATTAAAATTGTATATAGAATATCAATAAAAAATAGCTATCTTAAAATGTTAATATATAAACCTCCACAATTACAAATTAATTAAATTAATTACAAATTAATACCACAACTACACTTTGTATCCACATTCAAATAAATTTAAAAGGGAGAAAAATATGTGCTTCTTTCACAATTTGGTTCAGAGTTTTTTTTTTATTTACAATTTGCTTCAACCACAAAAGGGTTATTAGCAATGAACAGTATTGATATCAAATTACAAAGCTTATATTAAATTTGGTTAATGAGTCCTATAGTACGTAAAAAATTGAGAGTCTTAGATGAATTATTTTCACTTAAACAATCTTTAAATGTAGTTGGTAACTGTTGATGTTGTCGTTCTATAACGTAGAGGGGACAGTCTATTATTATATGTTGCACTGTTAGTTCACTATCACACACATAACACATTGGAGGGGCTTCCTTCTTTAATATAAAGTCATGGGTGATCTTCGTATGACCAAGTCGTAATCTGGACATGAGCACTTGGTCTCTTCTCTTAGTAGGATGTTTCGACGGCAATACATTTTGTTTGATTTTTCTTAATGTAGAGTTTGATTTATTCCAATTTGTTTGCCATTTTGTCATGATCTTGTTCTTAAAATATTGCTTTAGATCAGTATGAACGCAAGTAGTTATGATGTCTGTTAATGGATGCTCACTCGCATTTTTTGCTAATATGTCAGCTTTATCGTTTCCAGTTATCTCGCAATGTGAAGGTACCCAGAGGAACTGAACTAATCTTTGATTTTGTTGGCATATCAAGAGTTCCGACTTAATTAAAAGCAGGACAGGATGTTTGGGGTATATTTGCTTTAAGGCTGTTAATGCACTTAGGGAGTCGCTAATGATTATTGAGAATTTAATGTCATGTGTGTTAACAAATTTTAATGACTGGAGGATAGCAAAGAGTTCAGCTGAAAATATGGAAGTTTGGGGAGGGAGCTGGTAGAAACTGTTATAGTTATCTGTTGTGAAAGCCGCTCCTACTCCATTTGCAGATCTGGATGCATCGGTATAAATATGAATGTGATTATTAAAATAATTTAATATCTCTTATAATTTCTGATTGAAGATTTTTGCTGGTGTGACACATTTCTTGAATGCAGATAGGTTTGTATTACAATCAGGGAGAACAATTGTCCATGGTAGCATGCTTTGACTGACTTTAAAAATATTGTAAGTGGGTGGAATTATTGTGTCTAAGCTTTGTAGCGTTGCTCTAACTCGATGATAAAACGGAGGATCCAATCTTTTTCCCCTATTAAATGTCGATGGAAATCTATCTGTAAATGTGTTTTTATAAACAGGTAGCTGTGGGTTAGTTGATACTCTAGAGGCATACATGAGGCTAAGGTATTCTCTCCTAAGTTGAAGGGATGGTTCGCCTGATTCAACATACATACCTTCAACTGAGCTTGTGTAGTGTGCTCCCAGTGCAATTCTAATTGCTGAATTATGAACCGTATCTAGCACTTTTAATAGTGAACCTTTGGCTGAGTTGTAGGCAACAGCAGCATAATCTAGTTTTGAACGGATTAGGGTTTTGTATATAGTCATAAGAGTTTGGAAATCGGCACCCCATTGTTTATGAGAGATACTTTTCATTAAGTTAAGGCCGTTTTGAACTGACAGACGGAGGGAGTAAATGTGGTCTTGCCAAGATAGTCGGTTATCCAGTTTTACTCCCAAGAAGTTAATCGATTCTGAATACTTTATTGGTAAATTTTTTAGTTAGAGTTTCGGTGGATTTATGTATTTCTTTGGAGTTTTACTGAAAATCATTGCTTTCGTTTTAGTGGTTGAAAATTATAGACCAGTAGTATTAGACCAGTTCTCTAATTTGTAAATGGCTTGCTGTATATGGGTCGTCATTGTTGATATATTTTTGCCACGACAGAATATAACAAGATCATCAGCAAATAGACTGGGTTTGACTAATGGGCTAAGTGACTTAGCGATGTCATTGATGGCAATAAGGAAAAGTACAACACTAAGAGTAGACCCTTGAGGAATACCATTTAATTGGATTTTGGAGTCTGAAAGGAAGTTGTCTATTCGAACTTTGAAGTTTCGCCTATATAAAAAATTATTAATAAATTTGATAATATTTCCTTTAATCGACCAACTTGACAGAATTTTTATGATATCTGATCTCCAAATTGTATCATATGCACGCGTTATATCAAAAAATACAGCCAGACATACTTGACCACATCCAAATGACTCATGAATTACGGATTCAATATCCACTATGTTGTCTAATGTAGATCTGACTTTCTAAATCCACTTTGTATAGGGCTAAGTAGCTGTCGATTTTCTAGGTACCACGTTAGTCGGTTGCTTACCATTTTTTCAAGTACTTTACACATAGTAGAAGTTAGAGAGATTGGTCGGTAAGACTCTGGGTCCGATTTATTCTTGCCTTGTTTAAGAACTGGTACAATAATGGAATCATACCAATCAATTGGGAAAACATTATTTGTCCAGAGTTTTACTGCCCCAATATTTTTATTTTGGTTGTCTAACATCAGTATGTGCACGAACTCTTATGCACTTGATTTTAAAATAGCTATTTCTCCCATTTTTAGAGTCATTTCTATTATTACTTCTATTAACATATTGTTGACCAGATAAACAGTTCCTTTAAATTTATGTTTTAAAGAAAGAAACAAATTAAGTTAATCTAACTACTTAGATTATACTCTAAATTCTTTGTACGAAAGTGACTAACCTTCCAAAAAATATCTATTTTTATTAGAAGTTTATTTCACATAAGATTTTTTTGGTAGCTCTGTAGAAGTAAGCTCTTGTTAAAATCCGTTACCTATATGTCTTTAAACATTGAAAACTGTTTTTTTTTTTCAGATTCGGAAGTCAGTAGAATCTTTTATGTCCATTTTCGGATAAATATAAGTAAGTTACTTTTCATTTTTTTGTTTCTTATAAATTTAAGGTCTATATAACTCAAGTATAATGAATTTTTATTATATAAAATTTTTGACTATTTCCAATTAAAATCATTTAAAGATATGGCGAATGCGCCGCGCAAGAAAATCTCGTTACGCTTGATTAGCTTTCATTTTTTGTACACTAGTTTAACTTTAATGCCATGAATCAATTTACTGTTGGGCATGAAAATGGGATCATCATAAAAAGTAGAAACAAGAAAAAACACTTAAAATTTTACAGTTCAAAATGGCACAAACTACTTGAAATTTGTTTTTACACGTACTTTTTTAATATGGATTAAAATTTTTGTGCTATGTATTTTTGAACAAAATATACAACACCTATATGATTGACTTCTTTTTTTCAGAAATATGCACATGTCACCAAGGCTTAGCCTTGGTTTCCCTCGGTATACCCCAGCTCCTCATCCGCCATTCTGAGGTTCGTTGTATATGCTTTCCATTCGTCTGTTTCTAAAAAGACAACAGAGATAATTCAATGGTATCAGACAAACTATAGAGATATAAAATTTGAGGCAAAATTTGTAAACTACTTTCAAGATACATAAAAATACATATTTCTGTATTCTTCTGGTGGAACTTCTAGTGGAAACTGGAATCCAGCTGCAGATATGCTTTTAGGGAGCTTACATTTGAGTGACCCGTTAATTTAATTAACTCCTTTTTTAAAAAACCTTGCTTGAGCAAGGCTGACACAACTAAAGATCAATGAGAATGGTTTGTTATTTTACGTTTTTTTGGGTCTATTCCAATTTTTTCAGCTGATATTTTTGTCCATTTAGATACGATGTTGATTCCAACTGGACAGGTTTTGAACCAAGATCCATCCTTCCAATTAAGGTAAGTGGTAAGAAAGTGTCTGTCTGATAAAATCTTTGGTCCCCTTTTTCGATTAGTTTCAAAAATAATCTAACTTCTAACGGGGTATAAATGAGGAGCAGACTTTCAAATCGCACATTGTACATATTTTCACTTTTTGACTTAGAGGTGGCGGTGGATTAGTCAAAACATCATTTATTAATTTACATACTCCTAGATATTCTAAACGTAATATTTCACGTATATTTTTGGCTTCAAAAATCACTTAGACAAACAAAACGCATTTTGTCCAGTAGCGAGAGACAAACAAATAGCGCTATTTTGCTTGCATTGCTTTTGTACTATTTAACGACTTTATTTTGCTCTGAGACGTTGATTTAGGAATCAACAGTATCTGATATTATTCGTGCTTAATAGGTTGTTTTTATAAGAATAATAGGTGATAATAGTATTAAAATGAGTGAAGCTGAGCTATGTAGGTGATACAAATAGAGGAACAAGAAAAAGAAAAATAAATACTACAGCAAAAGAACGTAAGAGAGAAATAAGGTAAACTACAGGTTATGTTGTGTTTTTGTGGTTTAATTTGTTTTCTTTTAGATATTCAGATTTAGATCCAGAGTTATTGAATTTTAAAAATAATTGTGTTCACAAATCAAAAAAATTTGCATGTACAGATCTTTTGTTGGCCGACATAAAAATTATTAGACAAAATTTCTATGATAATGAAGAAAAGAACAAAAATGCTCAGGATGACAAATTAGCACAGATGATGAATATTAAGGAAATAAAAAGGAAAAGGAAGAGAAAGAATGGTAAATCACATGATTTTTACACAGAATTTTATGTAAGTTTTTATTTAAATAAACCAAGCTTTAGCATCAGTACATATTTATTTTTCGATTACACTTTGTAAGGTCTCTGATTGAGTATTTTTTAGGTTTGGCATAATAGCAAGAAAACTTTGTTTGCCAAAAATTATTTTCCTCTATTTTTAATTGTGGTCCAAGAAGAATTCATACGATAGTGAGAAAAAAGATGCTTGGCACTAGTATAAAAGACAATCGTGGTGGAGACAGAAAGTCCAAGAAAAATGCGCTTAAACTAGAAAGGGTCATGAAATTTATTTCGTCTTCGAAGGGCCATGAAAGCCACTATGGTAGAGGCAAGTCAAGAAGAATCTATTTGTCATCTGAGTTAAACATAAAAAAGCTGTGGGAGATGTATAATGATCAGATTCCAGATAATTCACTCCAAACAAACTACAAGTACTTTAGTCGAATTTTCAGCAATGAGTTTAATATAGGTAGATATTATTAAAAAAATGTTTTTTATTTTTTACTAAGTTGTCCGTTTGTTTTAGCCTTTGGAAGTCCAGTTACTGATGTTTGTGGCTTTTGCATAAGAACAAACACTGAGATAAATACCACCAAGGATGAAGAGCAAAGATTAAAAAATTAAAAATGGATTTAACTATTCATAAGACGCAAGCAAAGCAGTTTTTTAAATCAATGAAAGAGGAATCTGCTGATAGCGTGACATATTGCTTTGATCTTCAACAGGTCCAAAATCTTCCAAAGGCGCCTATTACGTAAGCATTCTATTCTCAGCAACTGGCTTTTTATGCATTTTGTGTGACAGATATTTTAACAAAAACTCCTGTTTTTATACATGGCTTGAGCATGAAGCAGGAAGAGGTGTGGTAGAAATAAGTTCTGCGTTGACTGATAAAGAAAATAAGGATAAAGAAAATAAAGATTCCTAAACATGCACTCACCTTGTGGCTTTTGAATAATGCCTCAAAAACTTTCAAACATTTACGATGACATTTCCCGTTCGCGACCATTCCTTTATGCCAGCTGATCGAGTTTTTGGTCAAGTTGAGCTAGACTTACGTGCCCATACTTTTATAAAGTCACCAGAAAAATATTATGAAATCTATTCTAAGAAAGGACAAGTGCGCAAGCTGGGATCTGATTGGACTTTGTATGACATAAAACATGCAGAACTTTCACTCAAAAAAGTTATAGGTATCAGTGAAGCCAAAAGAATAATCATAACTCGAGGCAAACAAACTTCTGGGGAAAGTAAAATCTTGTATAAAACAGAGGTTTTATACAGAAATAATGACAATTCTAAAAAGTTTTCAAATTTAATTTAACCAAAGAAAAAACTAAGTGACATAGTACTGCCGGAATTGCCAACGAAGCATGCTGTTAAGAAGAAAAAACTGGATAGCTTATCAAAATTTTTAGTTAGTCTATCAGGCAAAGAATGGGCATTAGATCCAGAAATAACTTGGTTAGATCCAATTTTGAAGGATCAGTATGGTGAAAATGTAATTGAAAAGGATCAGACCTGCGATCAATGTGAAGATGGAGAAAATGCTGCTGTCTTCTGGAGGACGACATACATGTCATATGATTTTTTTTCTACTACAGATATTGCTTTGCAAATACGAATTTTCAATTCATAATTTAATTTTAATCACTTAGGAAAAATAAAACCACATTTTGTCCTTCAAAGACAATTAAATGGCGTTTTGTCCATCATTAAAAAATTTTTTTTGAAAAAACTAATAAAGCTTGTTGTTTCTTATAAATAGGGTAAGTAGATAATAAAAAATTACATTTTTTCGTATTTTGTGTTTTATTTTTAACTTTATTAATAATCGAGTAGCAGTTTTTGTCATTTCCTGAAAAATTTTAAAAATGGACAAAGTGCGATATGAAAGTCTGCTCTTCAAATTTTCGTTTGATCAATTTCTTACCAGCCATTTGCTGCTTACCAAACTTTTCGAACCCCCTTGACTTATTTTGGAAAAATGCTGCTGTATTTAATTCAGCCCGTAAATCCTCCCATAACATCATTTCTTCTGGCAAAGTAAATCTTGCAGTTTAAAACCTCATTGCCTCTCCAAGCAGGTTCAAATGAGCAAAGGCGGAGAAACTTTTTTTGTACTCCATCGGGGTTTCCTCGTTGTAGTTTTAGATGATTTTTAATAGCTTTTTGGTGGATAATGCTTTTGAACTGAGTTTTATTTTTTCTTGAACACTTTGAAGCTGCCTTCGCTTGGTATATCTAGTCAATCTTGCACATTTGAAAGTTATATCTGTGAAAAGGTCAATTTTTATGCCATACTTCATAAAATATTTTTCTTGTACCATTTTTACTGTGGTATTCCACATTACAAACACCAAAATTAAATATCTCAATATCCAACAAAACTTTAATCGAAAATGACTTAAAAAATGAGCGAAATCAATAAATGACAACAACACAGAAATATGGAACACATTTAAAGAACTTACCTTGAAAGTAATAGAAAAATATTCAACAACGTTACACAGGCACAAAAAACAACAATGGATGACTGATGAAATCCTGGAAATAATGGAGCAGAGAAGGAAACTGAAAGGTAACAAGACAGAATATAAGGAAAAACTGAAACTAATTAAACAAAAAATAAAGGTGGCTAAAGAAAAATGGATTGAGGATAAATGCAAGGAATTAGAAAAGTTGAATAAAAAATATGATACGTTTAATATGTTTAAAAAAGTTAGAGAAGTAGCTAGTATTTTTCACAAGAAAACTCCACATACTATAATCGATTCGTCGGGAAAAATGATAATAGACGAACATGAAATTCGAAACCTGGTGTAATTATATAAGTAAACTGTATAATGATAATAGACCCGAAGAACCGGAGACTTTAGTTGAAGGTGAAGGACCAGAAATACTAAAAATCAGAAATACTGCATGCTATAAAGTTAGCAAAGAACAAGAAAGCCGTTGGCCCAGATAACATACCGACAGAGATGTTAAAGCTTATAAATGAGGAGAACATTGGAATACTGGTCAAACTTTTCAATGATGTTTATTCGAGTGGTGATATCTCTGAAGATTGGTTAAAGACCGAATTCATAAGACTACCAAAAAAAACAACGTCCGAAAAAACTGTAGCGATTATAGAATGATAAGCCTTATAAGCCACACTTTGAAAATATTTCTACGTATCATCCACAGTAGAATCAGAGATAAATGTGAAGAAGATCAGGATGAAACACAATTTGGCTTCAGAAATGGACTGGGAACTCGGGACGCCCTCTTTGCACTAAATGTATTGTAAAAATGTAGTAATGTAGTGCAAAAATGTCGAGATCAAAGGAAAAACGTCTTTGCTGTATTTATTGACTATCAAAAGGCCTTTGATCGAGTACAGCATCACAAATTAATTACAATATTAAAAGATAAAGGAGTTGATAGTCAAGACATAAGACAGCTTGCATAAATGGAAAATCAACAGAAATATGTAAAGTACAAAGAGGTGTCAGACAGGGTTGTATACTATTCCCACTGTTATTTAATTTATATTCAGATAGAATATTTAAAGAAGCGCTTTATAATTTGGAATAGGGCGTGAAAGTTAATGGAATTCTGATAAATACAATCAGATATGCAGACGATACAGTTATTTTTAAGTGATGACATGAATGGATTACAATGCCTTTTAAATGCCATTGATACAGTGAGAAGAGAGTTTGGCCTAAACATAAACTATTCAAAAACAAAACACATGGTGTTTAGCCGTTTAGCACATCAAGATGCACGATTATATGTTGATGGTCATATAATTCAAAGAGTGTCCAGTTTTAAATATCTTGGTTGCCATATTACTGAACAACTAGATCCAGATAAAGAGATAAAATGTAGAATCAAGATAGCCCGCACGACATTTTTAAAAATGAGGTCATTCTTCTGTAATGATAACTTGCAACTTCAACTTCGAAAGCGCATGGTTAAATGCTACATTTAATCAGTCCTCTTATACGGTGTCGAAGCATGGACATTAAAAATATCTACCATTAATCGTCTGGAGGCCTTTGAAATGTGGCTGCACAGACGTATACTAAAAATTCCATGGACGGCTATGCTGACAAATGTGGCAGTCCTTGAAAGAGCAAATGCTGCTCGCGAACTGCTTGATAACATCAAATGTAGAAAAATGGCCTATTTTGCGCACGTAGTAAGAGGAGACCGATATAATATTCTTCAACTTATTATGATGGGTAAAATCGAAGAACGCAGAGGAATTGGTAGAAAGCAGGCCTCTTGGTTGAAGAATATCAGAAAGTGGACAGGAATAAAGAAAGCTGAGCAACTCTTTAGAATAGCTCGAGACAGAGACAGTTTCGCCATGTTAATCGCCAACGTCAAGGGGACTTGATAGGGCACGTTAAGAAGAAGAATTCCACATTGACTTTACAGTTGACTTCTTATAGTCTTCGCCATTGTTTTCATGTTAAAGCGTCACTCCCGAGAATTTTTGCTAGTTCTATTATAATAGTACATTTTTCAAGCGTAAAATTTTTCGCCCTTAGGAACTCCAAAAATTAGGTTTAAATAGAGATTCTGGACATCTTTGTATTCAATGGGACATTCTCCGAAACCAATTTTTTGGTTTCTTCATCTGACTGGCATCCAAATCTTAATTTTTCGTCTGGATTCATAGATAAATAATATAGTATGTCTAGATTCAATATATCTGTCCAAAATTGATTACGCCTTAATTACTTTTGTCATACTGACAACAATAAAATTATCAGATAGCTTCTTGACGGATCTGTCATAATTTTGTCGCTGAGAAATCACGGATAGGAAGGAGTTTAGGCAGCATGGAACATAGCGTTGCTATGACGTTTTATCAGTTAAAAATAGTCTAGTAAAATAGTCCAAATAATATATTCAGTAAAATTTAAGATGCCACATAAAAATAATTTTACCCATTTACAATATACAAAGTAATTTTGACCAAAAATGATCAAAAACATTTAAAAGTGATATTGCGATAGATTCGACAACGCTGCAGTTAAAATTTAGAAGCGTACAAAAATCCAATGCATGCCGTGTACTTATCTGCATGAGATAATCTATTAAAGTGGGACCTTAGTTCCCGTCTCCAATTTTTTATCCCTCGCATTGCGACGGCAATCAAAACCATAAAAATAAATAAAACAAAAGTACTTCATATGTCAAATCGACGGGGAGGGTGTCGCAACACAGCGAGCCTAACGCAAAAAGAAGAAGAAGGAAGACAGAAAAAGCTAATCACGACAATCTTGTCTTTGGCTATTAAGTTAAATAGCGGTATCAATTTCAGTTCTAGCAGCATTACTACTCGGAACGGAATCCCCTCGAGATGAAGTTTAAATTCGGGATTTCTTTTCCGCGATTCGTTTTTTTTATGGACCAGAACGACCCTTTTACATGACTGATTTAATAAATGTTGATTAGCAATAAGGCGATTTGGTCGCATTCATGAGCCACTTCGTTTGCCTAAGACCGAAAGAGGGTGTTTCATTTACAATAATTTAATTGATCTTCCAGAGAAAATTGATTTTTATCGAAAGACATACAACGCTGTCGGTCAAATTATAAAATTAATTATATATACTGTGACCTAGTAAAATTGTTAAAATAATAAATATATATCCTTAATGAAATCCCAAAATTTAATTTCAAGAAGCATGCTTAGTTTTCCAGAAGCAAAATATAAAAACGCAAAAAGGTATGATAGTTAACATTAATATTATTGTTATCGATACACTAGAAAGTTTATTTATGGCATCTAATGTTTTAGCTGTTGAACAAATACACATCAAACTCAGCAATTTTGAAATTAAAAATCCAAGATTTGATGTGTGTGATAAGGGTAAACAGTCAAGCCCACCTTGCGCACGCTTCAAAGAGGCACGAGTTGGATTCTGTAAATAATCAATTGGTCTTTTTAAATATGTGTACATTTTGAAACAAATATTAAAGTCAGTGTAATATTTCACACTTAATTGACGACATATTTGCCACACCCTTGATTGTCATTATCATTAGTTGGATGAAGTTCTTGAGCTGATGATGCCGCAATGACCAATATTCACTATTTTTTTTATTTTTTTTTAAATTTACAATTAGAAATACAATATATTTTTTGTTCTCAAAATTTACTTACTACATACAATAATCTATTCTTAGTAGTGGGAACAAAAGACAAGTGATAACGGACATAAATTGAAACAATTTGCTAGAGAGAAAAAATTAAAAATAAGTAAAATTTACACTTATTCGTAATACACTTAATATAATTATCCTTATTCTTATCTAATTTAGCCATACGGTTCACACTCCCTCTATGGGGAAAAATCACTCTTCCCAGATACTTACAGTATCAAGCTTTAGTGGGATTAAGCTCTAGTGGGACTCTTTCCATGTTATCGAACCCTAGGTGACTTGGTATGCTGGAAATCTCCCAAAAATTTTCATACTGCTACATCTGGTAGATATGTTCATTCAGACCTAGCTTTTTTATGTTTTCTTGGAGGCTCTTCGGAATAACTCTAGTAGTAGGAAAAATAATAAGTATTGTCTGCGTATTTTCCATTTCCCACTGTCTTCGTAATTGAATTTTCAGATCCATGTACTTGGCAATCTTTTCGTAATGTTTAACACGAAGATTACTGTTGTTAGGTATCGTCACATCAGTTAGTGTTGTTTGTCTCTTTAGTTTATTAACTGGTATTAGATCTTGTCGATTATATGCCACTGTTGCGATCTCCGTATAGATAGTAGTTGTCATTCTTAAGTATATTCTCAGAAACGAGTTGATAATATGGGAGATGGTTTGTTTGGAAAAGTCCCAGTTTGACGACTATCTCTTAATGAAGGATCTTTCCTACTGTGTCGTGCTGTTCCTCATATTCCGTTGCAACAAATGCCTGGCAGCCTTCGGTAAGATGTTGGATGGTTTCTTGAGCTTGACATCCATATTTGCATTTGTCATTTTGGATCTTAGGATCTTTGACGATATATTTTAGGTAATTTTTGGTTGGTATAACCTGATTTTTAATGGCCAGTAATGAACCTCCTGCTTCAGGGAACATCTTTCATGACGTCAGGCAATAGTTTGACGCCATATTGTCGACATGATCTTTATTGATCTCAATAGGATGTCACTTGTGCAAAGGTTTACCCATCCAGGTGCACATTTTTTTGTTTTTAGTAAGATTGTTTATGCACATTACTGCACATTTCGCGCGATGTAGAGTAGATGTCTCAACTTAAATTAGAAATCTGTTTTTCTAGTTGCTCCAACAAACATTGAATGTAACGACTTGCCCATCTTAACATCAGAAATAAAATACGCCTTAAAAAATATGAAAACCGGAAAAGCCTCTGGACCTGACTACGTACATAGTGAAATTATACAACTTTTGGAAGAAGACAATTTAGAACTAATATCAAGACTCATCAACAGTATATACAAGACTGGTACAATTTCACAAGATTGGTTAACTAATACGTCTGTGCCTATACCCAAATCAAACTACACAAAAAAATGGAACGACTTTCAATTAATAAGTCTCATGCCCCATATTCTGAAGCTATTTTTAAAAATTATCCATAACAAAATTTAAAAAATGCGAAGAAGATATGGGTCCGGAACAATTTGGCTTCCGAAACAATATGGGAACTCGAGAAGCTTTGTTCAGTTTCATTGTTCTCATGCAAAAGTGTCGGAATCAACAAAAAGATGTGTACTTGTGTTTCAAAAATTTTTTTGACAAAGTCAAACACGATCAGCTAATAGAATGCTTGCAAAAAAGAACCAGGATCCAAACGACATTAATACAATACGTGAACTCTACAAGAACCAAAACGCCTCTGTCAGAACTGAAATGGGTGATACTGAAACCATAAACATTTAAAGAGGAGTTAGACAAAGTTGTATACTATCACCGTTATTATTCAACTTGTACTCAGAGGATATCTTTGCACATGCTCTGGATGCAGCACAAGAAGGAATAAGAGTCAATGGAAAAATCGTGAACAATATCAGGTATGTCGATGATACAGTACTGATTGCTGGCAGTAAAGAAAAACTACAAATTCTGTTAACCAAAATAGTTCGAGAAGAAGAACTAATACGGCCTTAAGGTGAATGTAAAAAAAACAAAACAATGATAATTTCAAAAAAACACATACCAGTTATAAACATACTAGTCAATAACAATCTAGTTGAACAAGTGAAAAAGTTTAAGTATCTAGGCTGTTGGATACATGAAACCTTAGACCAAGAACAAGAGGTTAAATGTAGAATAGAACAGGCAAGAAACACCTTCTTAAAGATGCGACAGTTACTCATTACCCGTAATCTTGATTTGTCCCTATTGTTACGATTTTAAATATTATGACGTATAAAAACTGTAAATATATTTACTCATTCACGAATGTTCTAGGTCAGATACTACCGAATTCTACAAAAGGGTCCTCTGAATTTACCAGAATGCGATTGACTTTTCGAGACCTGCTGGATGAGTCACCTACTGGATGTAACGTCATCGGTGCATCCCCAGACTTTTTTAGATAACGGCATTTTGTATATAAATACGATGGATTTTATTGAGCAGGTAGTAAGAAGATAAATTCGGGGCTCGCGTATTTAACGCGTATGTACGAACGTAATAAATAGTTGTACAGTTATTTAATAAATTTATAATAAATTACCGTGAGTTTTAATAAATTAGAATAAAGACAATAAATTAGAACTATAAAAATATAACACTGTGATACCGCATCATAAAGTGTTATGTATAAACTGTACTATTACACAGCGTGGAAAGCTTGGACGTTAACAGTCAGCTCATTACGACGTTTAGAGAGCTTTAAGATGTGGTATTTCGTCGTATGATAAAAATTCCATGGACCGACCGCCTTAGAAATAAAGAAGTTTTAAGGCGTATGAATAGAAAACGTGAACTCACAGAAATTGTCAAGAAGCGTAAAACGTCTTATCTTGGACACATATTTAGACATGACAGGTATAACTTTCTTCAGCTTATTATACAAGGAAAATATAATGCAGACGAGGCCCGGGTAGACGACAAATGACCAGGCTGCGCAACATCAAAGATTGGACAGGATTAGACTTTCAAAGTTTAATAAGGAAAGCCCAAAATAGGAAGGACTTTGTAGAGGTTATCGCCAACCTTCGTGATGAAGACGGCACCCAAAGAAGAAGAAGAAGAAGATATACATTTATTATGATTTGATAGGTTTTTGTAACTGGACTGGATAGTTTCCTGCAAGTGTCTTGTAATTTAATTAAACAGTTTATTTATTGTTATCATTATTACAGTTTTTGTATAAATAGGATGTTCAAAACAAAGATACACCTATACACTATAGAATTTTTCTCCATTCTTAAAAATAAAAATCGTCTTTAGAGTTTACTGCATATTTTTGTAGTATTGTAAGCCAAGGCATAAAATAAACCAGTTAAAAAGTAAATCGACATTTAAACGACGTGTTTATTGTTTTTGGGCAATGTTCCGGTAACAATAGGCCAACAATTTTCACAAAAGCTCGTTGCGTCTATTCGGCTCTGCCCGGTCAGACAAGAAGAGATACATATCTAAAATCGGGCGTAAAATACTCTCCGTGTGCTCGAGTGGCACTTCTTAACAGGGTTATCAGATAACCTTATGGCCGATTCCCGCCATCGGGGAATGCATTTCCGACCCTGGAGGCGAATACAAAGAACGAACATAAAGGAACAGATAAAAAGTCAAAGGTTGAGGGCTCCCGATTTACCAGTTTATCGACGGTAACCTTCTGCAAGGCGTATTCCCCGCTACTTCTTTCTATCGCTTTTCGGAGACTTTTTGTATTTGAAATATCCGATCGCTGGATGGGGCGACGATTTATGATTTTTTAAAAGACTTCTCTGTTTTCTACGAGATCGTTGTCCAGATATGGTTGTTTGTGTTTTAAAAAGAAGTTGGAAAAACGCATCTGTCATAAAAAGATAAAGTGGCATGGTGCAAGATTTTAACTCACTATTGAAATTCATAAAATATTTTTAAGAACACTAAAAAATATCAAAATAACTTTGTATTAAATACTTTTCGCGTATAGACGGTGCATTATATAACTGGTAAATTTATACGTGTAAAATGTTACTTCGTTATTTATTAATAAGGTTGGACAAGCACCTATTTTCGATTAGTGAACATTATATATACTGACTTGCTTTTGTTTACTTCAATTCGCCATGTTTGTAACCAATTATCGAAATAGAGTAGGTAAAAAACAGGTCCCACCTGAGATACCACCCTTCTTCTTCTTTAAGTTCCGCCTCTATTGGAACTATTTTGTTGGTTACGCGCCTGAATAGTTCAATTGAACTGCATCCAAACCATTCACGGAGATTGCGTAGCCACGAGATTTTACGTCTTCCTACGCTTCTTCTGCCTTTGAATTTACTCTGCATTATATTTCTTAGTAATTCGTATTTTTCACCTCTCATGATTGATGAATTTCCTGACTTTGTGGAATTTAAAACTTCGCATTGTTTTCCTAGTTGTTCGAGAAGTTGTTCGTTTGTTTTGAGATCCATCCATAATATTTTCAAAATACGTCGGTAACACCACATTTCGAATGCTTCTAGGTTTTGAATCTTGGATTTTTTAAGTGTTTAGGTGTCCAAGTGGAAAATATCCAACTTAGTAGTGAAGTTCGTTTCGGTTCGTAAATGCCCCTTTGTCCGCTTCTCGTCGATCGATGATGATAGGTTAATAAATGTTGAAGTTGTGGAGTAAAAGTGATGATTTATTGACAGCAACTCGTATTTGATTGTAACAAATATATAAATAGAAATCAAGCAACTCGTAATTACACAATATGGTGTATATTGACTGTGTTCGTTTGAACTCAAATCCCCCAATTGATAGTCTCACACATAATAAATACATAAGCACCTTAAGTTATTGCTTCGTTCATATCACACCACCTAACTTTTGCTTATAATAAAGTTCAATTAGAAATATTATTATTTGGCAATTTATTTAGTTATAGGTAAATGAACTAATTATTAAATTATCATACGATATGGTTTTGCAATATATATAATGCAAACTTATACACGGTGAAACTATAAAAGATTAAGAAGTTAAGAATAATGTGAGATTACAAATAAGGGGTTAATTTGTGATTGAACACCAAGCTTTAACCCATACAAAAGGGTAAAGAAAATATAACTTTAAAGAATTCTTATCCAGAGCGATATATTGATATCGCAATTACAAAAAAGTTTTCTCATTCTATTAAAAGCTGACCGTGCAATTTCAATGCAGCATCTTATTTCTTTTATCTGATCAGTATCTTCTGTGATCCATGCTCCAAGTTATTTGTACCTTGTACAAATACCTTGAACAATATTTGTTCAATTTCCGTATTATCTAGTACTAGATTAACTTTGATGTTTTGTGCTTTTGTAAATACCATGAACTTGGTTTTCTTCAAATTTATTTTTAGTCCATAATCGTTGCAATATATATTTAGTTGTTGAGCAAGGTGTTGCAGTTCTTCTAGTGTTTCTGCCAGAAGGACGTTGTCGTCAGCATATCTCGGCCCTCACTGACCTCGGCAAGCGCTAATTCTAAGATGGCATCACTGTATAAATTGAATAACAAGGGTGATAAAATACACCTTTGGCGGACCCCACGGCAAATCTGGATATCCTCGGTCAGTTCATTTTCAACTTTCACTTTTGCTGTTTGTTTCCAGTGGAGGTTACATGATTCTAATGTCTCTACTGTCTATGTTTTTATTTAATAAAATTCTTTTAAGCCGATTATGCTCCACTCTGTTAAATGCCTTCTTAAAATCAATGAAACAGGCATATACTTCCTGATTTATATCTAAGCATCACTGCGAAAGAACACTTACTGCAAACAGTGCATCCCGTAATCCCAATCCTTTCCTAAATCCCATTTGTGTATTACTTATGCCTTCATCTAATTTCTTATGTATTCTGTTGTAAATTACTTTTAAAACCAATTTCAAGACATGACTCATTAAGGCTATGGTGCGATGTTCGTTGCACTCCTTTGCATTGGCTTTTTTGGGAAGCATTATAAATGTTGATTGGGCAATTCTTTCTATTATACGTATTCTATATATGGTATTGAATAGATCCAAAAGAAGATCAATAGATTAAGTATTCACAATTTTAATTAATTCGATAGGAACTTCATCAGGCCCGGGAGATTTATCACCTTTAGCTTGTTTCGTTGCATATATTCAATTTCTTCTCGTATAATGTCAGGCCCAGTATCATCTTTAAATTCTTTTGGTTCTCTCTTTGTCTTCAAAAAGTTGTGCTATATGTTGTGTTCAATTCTGCTGTTTTTGGTGTATCTCTTATAAATGAACCACTTTCATCTCTATGCTACGATACTACCCTGAAGTACTCCAAATTTTATTGGATATAAGTTAGTGCACTAATCCGTTACTTTTACAAGAAAATGGCGATCAAAAAGATAGGACTTGAGGATTAGAAAGTATTTAAGAGGAAGGACTTGTCTTATTTTGTATAGAAGACCAGTGTACCAGACCCTATGACAAGCCTACGAGGCATCCAAAAAGGCTGCAGAATAGTATTTTATCATAGGCTTTGTTTATGGAATTGCAAATTCGGTAAATTTGCTCGGTGGTAGCATATTTTTGTCTAAATTTAAACTGTTCGTTAAGTATATGCTGCTGTTCTAAGAAGATTGGCTGTAATCTGTCTAGTAGTAGTTTTTCAAAAACAGACATTACTGAAAGTAGCGTAATAGGTATATAGGATTTATTTTTACAGGCTTGCCTGGTTTGATTATTTGTGCTACTTTCCACACAATGGAATAGTTACTCATTTTTAAGATTGCATTTAAAATCTCTGGTAAATATTGCACTCCTTTCTCGGCAAGTTCTTTTAGAATACTTGCAGTGATTAAGTCAGAACAGCATCAAGTAGCCTATTTGCTGCTTTAAAGCCGCGTTTTCACGATGAATTGGACAATTGTCATCACGTGGTTGCGGATTGTTAGAGGCCACTCCAGTTGAACGAGATGTTTATACGGGGCCAACTATTGCCATGCCAATAGACAGCTACAAATAACACAAACCACGTGTATGTTTTGACTGACACCAGAGAACTAGAGGGAATTGGCAAAAAACAAGACAACACTACTGGCCTACACCGTTCACACGGCGCCAATTATCGCGACAATTGAGATTTCGAGTGGTGGGGGGCTCACTGGGCGCAGCTCATTGTCCTCAGTCTACTCCCGGCGACAACTGAATTTTGGACCAATTGTGAGGGCAGTTGGCAAGGCAATTGGCCTGAAGTGTTTAAACTAAGACGATAATTTCATACCAGTAAATTGTCTTCTGACAACTGTCTCGCCAATTGTCATCGTGAAAACGCGGCTTTTGGGCCAATTGTGCGGGCAGTTGGCAAGGCAATTGGCCTGAAGTGTTTAGACAAAGACGATAATTTTATACCAGTAAATTGTCTTCTGACAATTGTCTCGTCAATTGTTATGGTGAAAACGAGGCTTGATTCATAAAATAGTCGAGTTTTGGCAGCGGTATCAGAACCAAATTTTTTAATGTGTTTTTGTGGTATTTTGTATTCTTTAGATAACACATTTTAACATACTGAACCTAAAGGGGACGTACGTTATAATGTGTTATACATTATATTATCACAGAATTGTTATGAGCTTGGGAAACAGTATTTATAGCATTTATAGACCTCATTCAAAAGCCTCTGATAGCATAAAATATCAAACGATAGATATCATTATCATCATCTTCAGCCCATAGTCGTCCACTGTTGAACATAGGCCTCCTCGAAAAACCTCCATTCAGATCTATCTTGTGCTGCTGCAATCCAGTTGGTACAAATCCTCTTAATGCCGTCAGTCCATCTTGTGGGTGGTCTTCCCTTGTTTCGTCTATCCGCTCTCGGTCTCCTTCTTCTTCTTCTTCTTCAAGTGCCGTCTCCATCAATGGAGGTTAGCGGTTATGGTGGCAAACGTTTGTCTATCTTCAGCTGCTCTTAAGAGTTCCTCAAATCCAAGTCCTGTCCAGTTTCTGATATTACGTAACCAGGACAACTTTTTTCTTCCAATTCCTCGCTTTCCTTCTATTTTGCCTTATATTATCAACTGAGGGATGTAGTATTTCTCGTTGCGCAACAAATGCCATAAATAACTGGTTTTTCTTCTTTTGACTGTTCACAATAGTTCTTTTTCTACATTGAGTCTAGCTAGTACTTCTTCGTTTGTTTTTCGTGCTGTCCAAGGAATTTTTAAAATTCTACGGTACACCCACATTTCAAATGCCTCGATTCTATTCAGGCTCTTTATTTTTAAAGTCCACATTTCGACTCCGTAGAGAAGAACAGACCAGATAAAACATTTTACAAGTTTTAATCTCAATTTAATATTTATATGTGTATCGCAGAATAGAACGCGCATCTTAAAGAAACTATCCCTAGCTTGAGCAATTCTCGCTTTAATTTCTTGTTCTGGGTCCAGCTTGCAATTAATCCAACAGCCAAGGTATTTGTATTGGTTTACCTGTTCTAAAATATTCCCATTTATTTTTATAGGTAAGGGGATATTCTGTTTTCTTTGGATCATCATTACTTTTGTTTTTTTTTTCGTTGATCTTCATTCCAAACTCTCGACAAGCATCCTTAAGGTGGTCTATAACCCCCTGTAACCCCTCGGTCTCCACTTCAACGATAGATATACGTAATAATAATTTTTTTACACCTTTCATATCTTCTATCATAAAAACTGGTTTTGAATGAACTTCACGTCTTTCATTATATAATTCTTTATAGCAACGTTTACCAATAGTAAATTTTACTATTTTACTAATTCTACTATTTGCACAAGAATGTTTTAAGTTAGGAAATTCTCTCTTAATAATTTCCAAGTGACTGGAAGGAGCAAAAATTACGCAGAAATAATAAAAATTTTAAAGGAGACTGTCAGAAATGTTGGACATTATAATAGATTCACTAAATGGTACTCAGTGTTGCCAAAGCTTATAAAATAGGTAATACCCCAAGTAATCTATACAATTTTATTGCAAAACTGTTTAATTTTCTATAAAATTTATTGTTTTTGATGTGCGTAAATGCAACAATTACATCATCAATTAGCTGACATCATCAACTCGACGTCAACTCAAATCTAATTCGAAATCCAATCGTCGAATAGAATGAAGATATTCAGGGAGCTAGTGATCTGGTCGGCAATCGACAATACGAAAAGATACAATATGTTTAGCCAGCGGGCATATAATAATGACAAATCGAACGGGAGCTTAATTACGCATTTTAAAGCTAACTGTAGGTCTATTCATTGATTGCGTATTGTGGTGAACCACAACAGTCAGTGCCTACTTTATAATCATACAAATAAAATTTGGGATCCCCTCTTTCGATTTACGCCGAGAGGCTGGTTGGCTGAACGACGGCGGTTTAATTAGCTATTCTGAAAGTAATTGAATATAATGTCCCCTTGCGATGCGTTATTCTTAAAGAAATATTGTCGAACATATAAGGTATTCTAGATGTTTAATAAATGAACAAATTGATTTTAAACGTTATTTTCACATATAGAAATACATTTATAATTGCCCAGTCATTTATATCATGTAGTAAACATGATATAAAACATGAACAATGAAAAAGAAAGTGCGAAGTAATGGGTATACCAGTAAGGAACGAATATCTATATACGCTAAGTTTTGCTGACGACCAAATAGTGATCGCACAAGACGAGGATGACCTCAGTTTTATGATGAGCAAACTGGAGCAGGAATATATATAAAGAATGGGATGGAAATTAACCTAATGAAAACTGAATACCTAACAACGGAGAATACAGAAATAAAATAGTTGGAAATAGACGAAGGTAAACAAATCAAAGGAACAGACAAGTATAAGTATTTAGGTTTCATAATATCAAACAAAGAAACAACGGAGGACGATATAAAAAATAGACTAGGACAAACAAGAGACTGCATACAAAAATTGAACCCGGTACTATGGGATATGAACATCAGCATAAAAACAAAGAAAAAATGTATAATACCATGACAAGAAGTATCCTCACTTAATCATCACTTTTCCACTTAGTCCGATTTTGAGCCATCTGAATCCAATTTGTAGTCACTCTTTTTATGTCATCTGTCCATCTCGTTGGGGGTCGACCTCTATTTCTGAAAGCTTGTATTCGGGGTCTCTATTCCAAAATTCTTTTTGTCTACCGGTCATCAACTGATCTTGCTACATGACCTGCCCAATTCCACTTTAGTGTTGTTATCCTTTCAATAACGTCTGCTACTCCTGATCTTTTGTGTATAGTAGCATTGGGTATTCTATCACGTAGAGAAATCCCTAACATAATTCTCTCCATTGCTCTTTCCGCAACTTGTAGTTTACTCACTGTTGTTCTTGTGAGTGTTAGGGTTTCTGCGCCGTAGGTAATCACTGGCAAAATACATTGATTAAATACTTTTCTTTTCAGACACATTGGAATCTTAGACCTAAAAATATCCTTCATCCTTCCAAATGCAGCCCAAGCGAGGTTTATTCTTCTTTTCAGCTCGATTGTTTGGTTGTCTCGACTTATTCTGATCTCATGGCCTAAGTATTTATAGGAGTCAACTGGCTCAATATCTTTGTCTTCTACTGAGATGTTTTTGTTGTGGACTAAATTGGTCATAAATTGTGTTTTTGAAAAATTTATTTTAAGACCAACTCTTTTTGTGTCAGTATCGAGTTCTTGGAGCATTATCTGTGCCTGATCAAAGCTGTCTGCAATAAGAACGATATCATCTGCAAATTTAAGGTTATTTAAAAATTTTCCATCTAATCCTCACTTATAGGTGTGAAAATTGGACAATAAATAAGAAAACCAAAAACAGAATAAGAGCAACAGAGATGGAATTCCCAAGGAGAAGCTGCAGAGTAGCAAGAAGAGATATAATAAATAACATGGAGATTAAGAGGAGAATGGGAATGAACTTCGACATAATAGACTACATCGAACAGAAGAGGTTAACCTGGTACGGACATGTCAGAAGAGCAGACCAAAATCGGTGGATAAATAGAATAACAGAGTGGAGCCCGATAGGAAAAAGAAAGAGAGGCAGACCCCGAAGATCTTTCAGAGATGAAGTGGACGAAGCAATGAGAAGAAGAAACCTACAGGAAGGTGACTGGCTAAACAGGAAAAATTGGAGAAAACGGTTGAGTGAAGGAATACAGTGAAAACTGTGGAAATCCTTGTATATATATAGAAAATATATTCATAAAAAATAAAAAATTTATCTATCAAAATTTATTTATCAATCTTAAAAGCTGAAGTGAAAAAAGCCATACACCAAGCCAAAAACAACAAGTCAGTGGACCAGATCAAATATACAGGGAATGGCTAAAATTACTCTAAAATGACAATATAAAAGAACTCTCTGTACTTTTCAATTAAATATATGATACCAGTGAAATTCCATCGAACTGGTTAAAATCGATCGTTATTTCTCTACCTAAGAAACCAAATGCTAAGAAATGTAGCGATTGTGGACTCATTAGTTTAATGAGCCATGCCGTTAAAATACTGTTGCATATTCTTCTAAACCGAATTAACAACAAGTGCGAAGAAATAATTAGTCAAGAGCAGTTCGGGTTCCGGAGATGCCTTGGAACTAGAGAAGCACTATTTTCTATGCAAACACTCCTTTAACGATGTTGGGAGGTAATAAAACTTTACTGGAACCAAACAGCCATTATTAATACCAACAACAGAGAATCAAAGCCAATCAGTATTGAACGAGGTATAAGACAAGGCTGAATACTATCTCCCACCCTCTTTAACGTGTATTCTGAGAATCTATTTAGGGAAGCTTTAAAAGATCATAAAGGAATTATCATAGGAGGAGAAATAATTAACAATATACGGTACGCCGACGATACTGTGATTCTAGCTGAAAACATCGACGATCTGCAGGAGCTAATCAATAGAGTTCACATGGAATGCACAAATTGGGGACTGTCGATAAATATCGATAAAACTAAATACATTGTGACCAGTAAAGTGGACATCGGCGCAACCCAACTGATATTAAACCAACAACCGCAGCAGAGTTCAGATATTCAAATACCTGGATGTTCGATTACCCAAAATCTAGATCCATCCTTCGAAATTCGATGTAGAATTGAACAGGCAAAAAACTCATTTCAAAAATTCAAGCCTCTATTATCCAATAACTAATTAAATTTGGAAATCCGTGAAAAGTTTACAAGATGTTACGTGTGGTCTGTACTTTTGTATGGATGTGAAACTTGGACTTTAAACGCCGATATCATGAATAAAATCGAGGCGTTTGAGATGTGGTTGTATCGAAGGATACTAAAAATTCCATGGACTAGCAGAACCAGAAACGAAGAAGTTCTTCGAAGAATGGGACATCAACGAACTCTATTAAATATTATTAAGAGGCGTAAACTAGAATATCTTGGACATATAATCAGAGGACCAATATATGAGTTCCTTCGGCTAATTCTCAACGGTAAAATCGAAGAAAGAAATGGATAGGACGGAAGAAACTCTCTTGGTTGAGGAATTTGCGGCAGTGGACAGGTTGACAGCGGACCAATTGCTACACGTAGCGCAAGATCGAGATTAGTATAACAATATTATAAGCATGGTAGTCGCCAAAGTTCCGTACGGATATGGCAGTCTCAGAAGGAGTTATAAGAGATATTTTTAGTGAGTGTACCAGTGAAAATATTGTGAAATTAAGAAACTGTAACATATTGTACCACATATGTTATTTATTTGTTATTTGTAATCATTCTTGTTTACATTAAATCCATCTTCTAATAACCAATATGGTTGATGCGGCTGCCGTTATATAAAAAATTGCTGAAATAATAATTAATCAACAATTGAAAGACAGATTAGTAACTGCTTAAATTTTTCTTAAATTGTATTATAGCATAAAAAATGGGGAATTTACAAAAAAAAGAAGGAAAATGGAAGACATTTAAGATTCAATTTAGTCTTATTATATTGCCCTTTTCTCAAATTAAATCTCAGTAATAATTCTTTACGGCCAGAAAACTAATTTAAATTCCATACCCCTTCATCGCCTCATCGTAACAATTCCTGCTTGACTCGAGTGATTGATATAGACGTCACTTGTTTATCATCAGTGTAACACTTGCCCGTGACGTGAAAATCAACAATTAACAAAGGCAGGACGACAGGAATCTGGAATACCGCAGGAACATCGTACAAGGCAAACCCCACGGCCCACGAATGTAACATCTGGCTGAACATGCAAGTCGGTTTGGGGGATGGTAGTGGTTTGCGGATATACGAATGCGTCTCCTTCGGTAACGTTTTGCGGTGCATGTGCTGTTACTGGCAAGCGACGAGAAGAGAAAGAGACACACTCACACACAGAGAGAAGGATCATATTAAATTTTTAATAAAATTTCCAAAATATTACGCTTTGTGTTCCCGCAGTTCGTTTTATGATTGTGATTCTACACCCTCAGATATTTTTAATAACTGTTGAAGGAACGGTATGTGGCGTTGACGACATGGGTATATTAGGAAAAGATGTTAAGAATGTATTGTGAAATTAAATAAACTTAATAGTTGTGTTTAATGTGTTTAATGTGTTTAAAATGTTAAAAATATTTTTTTCTATAGTCGTAAATTAATTACTATTTAACTGGGAATAAGCCACAATTAAAGATAAAAATACGTTTATTGACGTTTCAATTTCCACATCGGAAATCGTTCTCAAAATACAAACAGTAAATTAAACAAATTTTGTTTTTTGTTACATAGTGAAAAATTCTTCTAATAATTTAGTTTTATCTGACTCATTTATATTGACAATTCAGACATACATTATGCATTTTAAAGTAGATGACTTTAAAATGATATTGCCAATATTGTTGAGTTGCGCTCCTGGGACGACTTTACCTATAAGATAGTTCATTCGATTACATGAAATCAACTTTAACTTGAGAATATCCGTCAGAAAAAAATCATGGCATGTAATTCGTCTTTAAAAAGACAAACACATGACATGATGATAGTAAAATTCTCCTGTTAGTGATTCCATAGTAAATTATGAGGGAAAAACCAGGAAAGAAAACCTCATAATACTATCCCGACATGGTAAGTATTTGTTCGTGCATTTAGTTTACCTTCAATAAACACCAAAATTCTGATTTTATATGTTTCGTTATTTAAAGAAACATAAATGATGTATCCTCTATATGTTACTGACTTACTAATACTGGTATTTTCTTATTATTAACTTCCTCTTTCAATATTGGTAACCAGATCCTACTACATTCTGTCGAGGAATTTGCGACACAATTGGAAGCGGCTCTAATTATGCTAAATGAGGACAATTGTGTCGCAAATTCCTCAGCATAATGTAGTAGGATCTGGTTACCAATATTGAAAGAGGAAGTTATTAATAAGAAAATACCAGTATTAGTAAGTCAGTAACATATAGAGGATACATCATTTATGTTCTTTAAATAACGAAACATATAAAATCAGAATTTTGGTGTTTATTGAAGGTAAACTAAATGCACGAACAAATACTTACCATGTCGGGATAGTATTATGAGGTTTTTTTCCTGGTTTTTCCCTCATAATTTACTATGGAATCACTAACTGGAGAATTTTACTGTCATCATGTCATGTGTTTGTCTTTTTAAAGACGAATTACATGCTATGATTTTATTCTGACGGATATTCTCAAGTTAAAGTTGATTTCATGTAATCGAATGAACTATCTTATAGATAAAGTCGTCCCAGGAGCGCAACTCAACAATATTGGCAATATCATTTTAAAGTCATCTACTTTAAAATGCATAATGTATGTCTGAATTGTCAATATAAATGAGTCAGATAAAATTAAATTATTAGAAGAATTTTTCACTATGTAACAAAAAAAAAATTTTTTAATTTACTGTTTGTATTTTGAGAACGATTTCCGAAGTGAAAATTGAAACTTCAATAAACGTATTTTTATCTTTAATTGTGGCTTATTCCCAGTTAAATAGTAATTAATTCTTTAACTTTTCTGTGTACATACGTTTTTCATGTCAGTTTTATATACATAATATGTTTTATTTCTTAATTTTTTATCCTAAATGCAGCTGTAATAATAAATCATGCTTTTTTCTACCTCTTTTATAACGTACGTCACTTTAATATAGCGTCATTTTTTTACTGGACCCCTCAAGATTCTCTTAAACCAGCGCTAAAGTACTTCGAAAGTTATTTCTTTATAATAGTCTTCTGTTTCTCTTAACTCAAATTGAAGTAAACCATCATCAAGGAACCCTGTATCACTTTCTATATTGATAATGATTAAACGTCGTCCGTTTCCTAAAGGAGCATTTAATCCTGTAAACAAGCCTTTTATAAATGCTTTGCGTTTACTTTTAACATTTAAATCTTGCCAAACTTTTTAACTGTATGAACTTCGTTAATCTAGGTTTCATCCAAAAAATGTATTTTCTGTCTAATGCTGCAAATTTTGCGTATTTCTTCTAAAGTCTTACATCTACATCTACAGTTGGAGTTAATTTCACTCTTCATACCTCTGCGTAATCTAGATATACCAATTCCACAGTTGTATATTTTAACATCTGCCACTGTTGGTCAGTTGGTCTTTAGTAACGCTAATACATATTAGTGTTACAGTTCTCCCATTAGTTGGGGGTTTAACTGAACTACTTGAATTATACCCCATTTATACACTGCTTTCAATGTTGCTTTAATTTTTAATATTTCAATTTCATAGTCAATTTTCTTCTCTTTTTTACAGTATTGACAGTGTCTGGTAGACCATTTTATTATAGTCAACCACCCACTGTCCAATAGATCGTTTAGTCTGTTTCTTTCATTCACACATTATGTACAGTTCAGTTACTCTTAAACTTACAACCTTATTATTACAGACAAGTGTGAGTGTAATATCTGGATTATGCAGTCTAGTTAAATCAAAATATTCTATATGTCATATGTCATAAGCTTATTTTCTATAGTAGTTTTAGTTGGACCTTTGGTCAATGTCAACTTACTTACACAGAATTTTAATTTGTGCAGATCACATATCCATGACTGTGACTGCCCAACGAAGCTGTCATGTGTCACATGTCACCTTAGCATTTCCGTTTATACTCTGTTTTTTAACCGGGAGGAGTAAACCAAAAAGACAGATTCACACCCTAGAAAGTTACTAGAAAAGTCACCAAATACATCTTCTTTTTTTGTTGTATATCTTGGCTTTGCGGTAATCGAGTAATCAATATCGGACAACCTTACACGTCAATTTTAACCTAACTTTATGTTTGAATAATATTTTTTTTAATTCACTTCCAATATATATTGCAATTATTATAATAAAAAACGACGTTTTTCACATTTGGTCCCATGTATATATATATTTCAATATCGGGTGATCCAGTTTTATAGATCTTTTGAGTCGATGGTACTTAATTTAGAGAATATTTTGATCCAGAGATTCAATAATGTTACAGATCTAAGTATGGTTTTTCTCAGAAATTTGTCTTTTAATTTGCAAAAAGATCTTATATGCAACAAAGCTATGCAAATGCATGTATCAAAAACTTCAAAGTTCAAAGATTTCTGAAATACTGTTTTTTTATACTGCGTAGACCATATTCTTATTCTGGTGTGATTAATTTCTTGAATCTATGTTTTTTTTTCTTGCCAGAAGAATTACCTTTGACTTTGATCATTATTTTTAAGCTTAATAATCCAATCTCCTGAATTGCTTCAGCCAGTTTGTTTTACATATTCCTTCCCATTCACTGCTTTAGAATTGACTTTTTCATGTTTCGTATCACAGAATAAATTATGGTTCAAATATAGGTGTGGTCCTACTTTTCATGCATGGTAATCAGTTACCTCATTAGATAGATTTCAACTTATGTATCAATATCTTAAGGATCTATTTAAAGCACTAAAATGCAAAACAATAAATTTGTATACATAAGTGTGTACTTGCAATTTCTTTAATGCTGGATTCTTGTTTAATTTTGACAGTGAGTTTGTCCCATTTGTTATCAATAAATAAAATTTACTAAAAGATACTGGATTTCTGTGAGATAATCAACTAATTCAATCTCTTATGTTACATTCTAGTATAATTTTGCAGTTTTCTTGTGATGATCTACAACAGGAAGAACAAAACCAACTGTATCAATACAATCAAAGTAAAACACAACATTACTAATGTTCTTTTATTGTGATGAAAACAAAATGAAAATGCTTCTTAACAAGTATACACAAATTTAAAAGATAGTTGCCGTTTTTCTTATGATAATTAAATATAAATATCATACATTTATAAACACTGTAAACTCTATTTATTATATATATATATCAGCTAGAAAAATATCACATATCACCAAGTCCAAGTTATTACAAAAACAACTTAAAAAGTCGAAATCGATTTATATAATATTCTGTGCATAATATATATTCGGATTGAATGTAAAAATAAAAATTTAATGATTTTATTAGTCTTCCAAAATCTCTCCATTTATGTCTTGGTACAACTACACCATTTTGAATTTTTTGATTTATTTTTTTAGCAAAAACTGAATCAATTTCAGATATTTGAGCAAGAAAGTTTTGTGTTTGGTCAGCAGCCCAATGTATAAACTATTCTTTGAATAATTTCCGCTAAAAAATAACTATGGTAGGACATTCATAATATAGACAATAAATCAAGCATCCTATAAACAGTAAGATAAACAATCTATAATTATGCTATGTAATATTTGCTGCATTGAATCTGCATAGGTAAAGTAAAAAATATCCTTTTTTTTCTTTTCTTCTATTTCCATGTTCTTATATCTGTTGAACCAAAATACTTGACAACATTCCAGTAGAGTATACAAATAAAAACTTAAAACTTAATATTTAATAGTAACAATAATATACCTGATAATAAAAATGAAATCTATAAAATGTTTAAGTTAATTTTACTATATAATTGCAGCTAACCCATATTTACATACCGATATTTGTACTTACTTCAAATTGATTTGCTTCAAGAATTTATGTAATAATGAACGACACATATTTTGGAAGATCTGAGCGGTTGTTAATTTCACTTAAAATTTTACCTAAAGTGAGCATTTCATTCTTGAAAATGAAGCTGTGTACTATCTGTCATATAGATGTTTCAATTCTTTCATCCTATATTGCAAGAATATAAGGTAGACCTTGAATATTTTTAGGACATTTTACTGCTCCAGTTTGCTTATATTCTTTAATTGTTCTAAATTCTATTGTTGTAAATAGTTGAATTCGCAACACTTAAAATTAGCACATTACTTTAGTAAGTCTTGATTTTAATAATAACTATTCTGTAAAACTAACCTGCTGCCTGTTTTATTTTTACTACCGTGGCTGTTATTTTTATTCCAGAATTATCAATTTTCATGTTTGTACATGTTAATAGTAGATTATTTCTCATTTGATGATAAATGATCCAAATCTACTCGGCGTTTTTAAGGTGGAGAAGAATAATTACCACTAGTACTTGGCATTGAATCCATATTGTTATCTTAATAACACTAATATGTCGCTAAATAGTTCTGAAAAGAACTGTTTTTTATATAAATGCAAACGAAAAATCTAAAGATGTAAGAAAATACAAAAAATTGTCAATATAAATTTTGAATTTTAAAATTTCACAAATGTCATTAGTGTCAATATGTCATAATTTAGTGGAGTAAACTTGCCTGCGCTTCGACCAATTACACACAAGCATTATGGCGCGGAAAATTTGAATTACTCCTCCTGGTTTAAAAACAGACCATAGAAGAACATATATACGACATAGATGCAAGGTAGAAAACATCGAAAACTGGGTAAGAAATAAAAGAATAGAATGGAAATATCATATAAGTAGAATGACAACAAATAGAGTAGTAAAGACTAGAAGAGACGGTTCCCCAATAGGAAGACCACGAAAACAATGAAATGACAACTTACTGAAGGCACATTAAAAAACAGACAGAGTCATGTCTATACAAAACGAAGAAGAAGAAGAAAAAGAAGTAAAAAAAGAACTTAAAAGATAAAAAAGTATGGCATAAAAATTAAAAAATAGTATAAAAATAATAAATCGTGATAAATTACGAAAAAAACACAAAAAACCTCAAAAAAAGATTAATAGAATCAAACGTTTACATTAATAATGATCCTTTTGTGTTGTTTTATTTCCGACTTGGAATAAAGAGTCAAGTGTGCTCGTATATATCAAGGATCTATCGATACAAAGTCTATACTGAAAACATTTCATTACTTCTCCACCCCTCATACCTTCAGATAATCTCCAATTTTAATTGAACGCCCAGACGCCCTAGAAAAAGGGACCTAACTATCCTTTGATTAATCCTTTTATTATTCCCATTTCTCGTTATGGCCCCATGTAGGGCTGATATAGTCCTGTGACAAAGACTGTGCCCAGGGGCATTATTTCACAGTGCAGGTTTGCGCGGTGATCGAGAATATCAACTCAGCCCTTATTTTAAACTGCGTAGGTGATGCAAGGCACTGTCGAAGTTATCTACTAGATGGAAGGGCGGCTCGGCGTGTCGACGAGGGAGCAAACGAAAAATATTAAGCAACTTAAGTGGCTTTTGTCTCTTGGGAACGTTTAATCGATCTAATGGATCGAGATATGTGTCTTTTATATCTAGTTAAAAAGTTTTAAATGTCAAAATGTATGAACTTTATCGAGATGCTCAAGAACACGCTTGCGAATAGTACAGTGGATCTGGAGTTATCAAAGAAGATTGTAAGTATGCACTATGAATAGGGGTTTTTCAAAAAAGTTAAAATTCTCATACATTTGTAACGTTATAAATCGCACGTTTGTTATTTTTCGTTCAACTATTTTTAGGCTAAAAACAGTTGGCGCTTAACTTTTGTATTTATTATTAAACGTTTATATTTATTTTAGGCTTTTGTATTTAAAAATAATCACTGTTTTACCGACACCTATCAAGTTCGAATTCCAATATGAATTTCCTTTCCTTTTTGAAATATTTAAAAACCTTACGTTAATCTTATTAAATATATGTAATATACGCAAAAATACTAAATTTTGAAATAAAATGAAAATTTACAACATAATCCGAGTTGTTGGTTTTTTATTTTTATCTTCGTAAAGTAAGTTATGTATATTGGTAGTTTTAAATACTTATGAATATTGCATTTTAATTTATATTGTATTATTATATTGAATTATGTTGCAGTGTATTTATTGTACTGTAATTTTTATATTAATAACAAAATAAACAATTAATTTTATTGCAAAGTATGTGTAAAAATTTTGTATTGCATTTCACTCCTTTTATACATAATAAAAATAAAAATATACATTTTCATTGAGATACTGATACAATCCTTCATTTACTATACTCTTATTACAGGTCAAATGTTTATATACAGCAAACGATGCACCATATACCTATATAACTAATTCTTTTTCTCTTTCTGCTCTCTCTTACCTATAGCATTACATATGTAATGATTGTGCAGATTGACTCCCATATAAATTTTGTAACGGCGAACGCCTATATACAAGTATACCTTCTACCGGCAGTCCCCTGGACTGCCACACCCGTTTTTTTAGTTATTAAACGTATTACAAATTACATGTCAAAATGAAATTTTCAAAATCCTAAATAATAAAACGGTTTACTAAAAATGTTGTAATTTTTTTATTGTTTAAAATGTTTATAAAATAGTTATAAAAAATTAATTAAAATTAAATATCAAATATACGAAATATGAAAAAACAAAATAAACCTCTCTTATAAAAAACTACAACACCCAAACTTATGAATTTTGGAATTCAGATAAAAAGATACTTTGCACATTCTTCAAATATTAGCTGTGCAGTTATCTCACATTGATATCTTTATAATATCACATGATTTCTTAGCTATAGCCGCTATAGCCCAACGCCTAGTACGTCTATTTGATCTATAAATTGCACATTTTTTATCCAGGGCATCTACGCCCCCTTTGGTTTCATTATAAAAGACAATCATTTCAGGTTTACCAATTTTAACATGGTGGATGCATCATCGTAGAAACTAAAAGAACAGCTTTGCTTTGCTTTGGAACACACACAACTTTGAAAGACACGATTGTAATATGTTTGTAATACGGTTGGGCAAAAATTTTGTTGGGAATTTCTTTCTTGTTCTTCTTAAGCGTACCTACATACGTTAATCCTCTTTGTCGCAACTAATTTGGAAGTTCAATAGAGGAGAACCAATTGTCTGCAGGTACATTTCTGTTGGTATTTATAATAGATTGGATAAGTTTTACCACAGATTGTAGCGTTTTATATTTAATGTCTACATAATAATATAAATTCGGTTCTAAATTGTCATAGTACGCCCCTAGTATACTAAGATATGAGTTGTGTCTGTTATGGAAGTCAAAATTTTTGAATGCGTATTGGGTCGTGAGAACGATTTTTGTTTAAATTAGCCAACAAATATTCAGTTTAAAAATAGTTTCTTAGAAAAATTATCGCACAGTCAGGTAATTTTTGTTACCACGCAATAAGGTTATAGGAATTTCAAGGTTGTGTGAAAGAAGTCGTGTTTAAGTTTGTGGATGACAGGCTAACTGCGGGGAAAAGGAGGATTCGGCGTTCGAATTGAGAGAAGGAACGCGATGGGTGCGGCAGTCAATCTTAATCAACCAAAGGGGAGAGTCATATCGATTTGAATCGACTTTTTCAATTCAATCGTTTATTTTTTTGGTAATGTTTTAATACCAGTAAAAAAATGAAGATATTCTTAGTTTTTAATTGCCGTCTTTGAACAGAGTACCTACTTCATTTTATATCGTTTACCTATGGTATGGTAGTCACCGGAAGATTTGAATGAATGCCGGAAGCTGTTGCGAAGTGTGGTGTAAGGTGTTCCAAATGCTAGCTTGATTCCTCAACCAGCCTGTTTGATCGTTCGTCTCGGAGTGTGGAAATGATTCCTGATAGTTGCTGTTTTCCAGTTTAAGAGTTTTGTCCGAGTAAGCTTCCCCAGAGATATAACAAGTTTCAAAGTTAAGTGATTGTAAAAGAATATTTAAGGTAACTTTTAATATATTAATCTTTCCAAGTTATATGGACATTATTAATAATTGCTTTCATGAATAAAATTTGTAATAATTAAAGATTTATATTATGTTGTCATTGATAAAAATGTCATAAGTTAATCTGTCTTAAATTAATAGTTGACAGATGACATTTTGCTTTAATCCATTATTGTTATAAGACAATTTTAATTTGATTATTTTATATAAAATATATTTCATATATAAGGTTAAATTCAATAATATTTTTCATAAAAAGGATATCCACAAAATTTTGATAATTTAAATTGGCCAGATTATAACCTAGAAACCATTTGAATTTTTGTAGCAATCTTTGATGTTAACAAAGACATGTAAGTTTGTTTATTTTGTATTATAATATAGTATGTTTTTTTTTGTAATCTATATTTTGGATAACTGTTTGTTTGAGACAAGAATAAACGTTCAATTTGTTTCTCTGAACATTTTGTGTTTCAATTCAGAAAAGTCTCCTAACCCTTGTATGTATTTTAGATTGTAGGGAAGAAGATTTTTTTTCTTTCTCCCAGCAGGAAGTTTTCTTCGAAGCGGCGTCCAAGAAAAGAAAAATAGCTGGAGGTAAATTTATCTGCCATATCTTTTTCGTTTTTTTTTGACCCAGGAGATTTATGTAAGTATCCTTTTGTTTTCATTTTGTAGATATACCAATCCAACCCCATATCTTCAACTTATCCACGACCTAGATCTCCAACAACCCCCTGAGTGTCGTACTCACCAGTTTCAGTTATTATGTTTGCCCAATCTTCTACCCCATGTTCTTACCCTGAGGTAAGCAAAATATATTCGTTACAAGATTGAGTTGGTACAGCCAAACATCTTTCTTCATCTGTTAATAATTTGCCATCGCTACCTTTGCCGGTATAAATATATTCATTGAAAAAATAATGAGCACGGACTTCAGTAAGAATCAAGACCTTCAGACCATACTTGTTGGTTGGTCGGTTTATTTGGTATGTATATGCGAAACTTTATACGCCCTCTAAAACCTATGAGCATCTCATCAATACAGGTGTAGAATGTCATTATCGATTAGACACCTCCATATTTGTAAAGGCGATGCACTTTTGTTCAACTATTTGGCATCACCACGAAGTCCTGGTAAATACGAAAGTAAGTTATGTTTCTCTGTTCTTGTACTCTGTGGAAAAAGTTGTGACCACCACCTAAATCTATTTTTACCATAATAACTCATTCCATTTTTAACTTCTTCACCACTTTCAGAATCGAATTTGTCAGACAAGTCACCACTAGCTCTCTCATTATCATATTCTATCGTATCGGTATTATGCTTACTTTCAACGTCATTTAAAAGCCACCAGACCCTTCCATATCGCTAACCTCACTTTCTACCTCATTATGTCATGCGAACAGAGTTTCTTCAAAGTTTTTGTCACCGTAATGTCTTTAGACGAACTTGCCATTTTCCTAAATTTTTCACAAACACTGATGTGGTGCCAAAATGACCCCTTTTGAACTTTAGATAGTTATAAATTAAAAACCACACTACTGAAAAACTTGTCAATAAGTGAAGCGATCGACGTCACTGTAACTTAAAGGTAGCTGAGAGTCACAAACATATAACAACAAAATAAAAAATTGCACGTAACTTGAATTCAGTCGGGGGTCATGTGGGCACCACGTCCGTAGTAGAAGTTTAACTACAAATATTTCAAAATCAAAATTAGCCAAATGTGATATCATGCCCATTCAAAAACATAAGGCAAGGAGAATGATAAGAAGTATTTACTAAAAAATCTGTTTTATGATAACAAAAACATTATTACAGAAATTGCTATATAAAACTACTCAAAGTAGCCAAAAAATCCTACTTTCATAATCGCTTAACAAGCTCCAAAAATATTTCAAAAGAAACTTGGTCAATAATAAACGATTTTCGAAATAAAACCAGTACAGCGGATCAAACCTTTTCTTTTCCTAACCCCGAAAATCTAAATGATTACTTTGTTAATGTGAGTAAAAATATAACCTCAACTATTTCGCCACATCAAGATCCAGTTTCCTATCTCTCTAATTCAAAAAACATTGCTGATACCTTCTTTTTAAGACCAGTTGATAAGACGGAACTCATTTCAACAATTCGTAGTATAAAAAGCACATCGTCCTGTAGTACAGATGGATTATCTATTAAAATTTTCTCAAATCTACCGCATAATGTTTTGGACGTCATGGTCTCGCTAGTAAATGATTCCCTTGAAAAAGGTACATTCCCTAACTGCCTAAAGACTGCCATCGTCATTCCTCTTCATAAAGGTGGAGAAAAATCTGATGCCTGCAACTATAGACCTATTGCCTTGTTACCAGCACTATCAAAAATTATTGAAAGACTTATAAAAGTTCGACTTATGCCCTTTCTCCTTAAATATAATATTTTATCGCAAAATCAGTTCGGCTTTTTGTCTAATAAATGCACTAGTGATGCCATATTTTCTGTGTTACATGATGTATATCTATCACTAAACAGTAACCTCTCCTCCGTCACCGTTTTCTGCGACTATTCCAAAGCCTTTGACTGCGTAAATCACGACATTCTATTAAAAAAATTAAGTTTCTATGGAATTCGGGGTGTGTCTTTGAACTGGTTCAAAACTTACTTGGTAGGTAGGAAACAATTGGTTAGAATAAATGACATCGACTCTAGTTGTAAAGATATTGAGTGTGGAGTACCGCAAGGTTCAGTATTAGGTCCCATTCTTTTTTTACTTTTCATTAATGACATCACTTACTTGAAAATTAAAGGGAAACTTTTTCTATTTGCTGATGATACCAGTATTACTTGGAGCAGCTCTGATATTTCAACGCTTCATTCAATTATAACCGCTGATTTACTTATAATCAAGGCTTAGTCAGACTCCAACTTACTTAGCTTTAACGTGGATAAGACTGTAGCATTATCTTATAAAGGAGTATGCAACCCTTGCTTTTGAATGAGAGCCAAATCAATATCGTAAATTCCGTGAAATTTCTAGGTATTCTCATTGACAGTGATCTCAAATGGTCCTTGCATACTGACTCCTTAAGGAAGAAACTAGCCTCAGCTTGCTTTGCAATAAGATCTGTTTCGAAGGAACTAAATTTATCTTTTGCCAAAATGGCATATTTCTCATTGTTCGAGTCCCATCTTCGATATGGGCTTCCATTTTGGGGTTCTAGTACAGCGGCCCAATTTGATACTATTTTTAAGTTGCAAAAAAGAGCAATCCGTTATTTATTTGGTCTCAAACAAACAACTCATTGCAAGACCTACTTCAAAAATCACGGAATTTTGACGCTTCCCTCTTTATTTATTTTGGAAACGGTTTGTTTGATTCGAAAGCATTTAAACATTTTTCCCGATAGACCTGACCATGGCTACTCCATTAGAAATTCGGATTGTAACGTTTATTTGCCGATCCCGTCCACTCAGCTAGTAAAGAATTCTATTCTATATCGTGCAAAGAAACTTTATAATCACCTTCCAAGAGAAATTAAATCCGCAACATCCTTCATTAAGTTTCGTAAGGTGACAAAAATCTATCTCTCAGAAAGACCATATTATTCAGTTGACGAGTTTCTTAATGTATAACAAAGAAACAAAATTAGTATTGTTTATAATTACATTTGGGTGTCTCAAGCAGTGGCTACAATTTGTCTCATTTGTTGTTGTCTGTACAAATTGTGTAGGTTATACAATAATTTTACTAATTTAAAATTGTGTTATTCTGTTTTTTACTATATTGTTTTTGTTTTATACTTTTTGTATTATTTGGCTGATTTATTTTTTAGCTTTGTCCATAAAATTTTTCAATAATTTTCAGTGACAATAAAGCATATTTCTATTCTATTCTATTATATTCTATTCTATTATAAAAATAGGCAGACCACAAAATCATGTTAGAAAAATTCTCGTTTCATTTTATGGCCAATTGTGACTTGTTACCAAAACAAAACAAAAGTTGATATTTTTTAAATGTCTTTTAAAAGGTATTAAAAAAATATTTTCGCCTCCGTACCTTTCGACACCTTAACCCGGGTGAGTCATAAAACATTTTTCGAAGTGCCGTGTTTTCAGTTGGCGCTCCTTCATCAGGAGACTCTGAAGGAGTGTCAACAATATGTCACATGCCTTATTTGGAATGTCAGGTGTGATGAAATTAAGACAAGGTATGTTGATGCTGCTATTACAATAGGTTGTAGGATCTGCGAGTATTAACATTTTTCTGCGATTGATTTATCTTTGATTATAAATGGCTAATTATCTTGAAGTGTATGCTAAGTATAATTTGGTTCATTTTTTTTTTCAACGGGATTCAGAGACAATATTTTTTTATATTATTAAATATATATTTTGCAAGAAGTTGAAAGGTATTTTTAACCTCTATATGTAGATAAATAGAGAAAAGAGGATTCTAAAATTGATTACAAATTAGAAAAAAAAAAACCAAATCTCCAAAAATCAGCTTCAACTTGCTAGTCACTACAAAAGTAGAGAGATTAAAATTTTTTACGAGAAAGTTCATAATTATACAAATCTTTAAAGAAATAAAAAAAGGCTATTTTAGAACATATAGCAAATAAACTATATAAATAGACAGCAAGACGGGTATTTTAATGATTTTAACTTAACAACGAATATAAAAAAGAATTACTGACCAATATCCTTTTTATCACATCTGTATAAATTACTAACTAACATTATAACCAACCGCCTAACACATAAGCTCGATTTCTATCAACCTATCGAGCAGGCTGGATTCAAAAAAACATTTTAGTACCATAGACTAGGGATGTGTAGTTCACCTTCGAAATAGTTCTTATGAACGATTCTTTCAACTGAACTAATTGAACTAGTTCAATAATTTTCATAGAACTAGTTCACTGCGAACGATTTGCATTATAAATTATGTCTCGACTTCTAAAGAAGAAAATCATGAATGAATGAATTAGAACATATATTTATTATTTTGTGAATGGATGGACTAACTAGTTTAAAAAAAAATGCCGATTAGCCTCAGATAACAGATTCATAATTCTTATGAATGTGACAATAACATAAGTCTTATCTTAATGTCATAATGGTTCGGATCTTATGCCCATGTATTGGCTTGGATGTTGCCATGCTGTGTTGTTTCTTGTATTGTAATTTTGAAATAAAAATTTTAGTTGTGGTTAAAATGATTGAGGCATTTACATAAAATATAATTTTATGTAAAAGTGATAAGGAAAATGTGTTATTTAATGTTCCTAGAAAATTCACTGATTTTTTAAAGGTTCTTTTAGAAATAACCGAATTATAAATACCTGTGAGTTTAAATATACGTAAATATAAAAATAAATCATACTTGGACCATATTTATATTTAAAAGGGTTAATAAAAAACAAATCCTAATTATTTTGTTGCAAATAAAAACTAACTAATCATATAATAATTTAAACCATTTAAACCTAAACATACGATCCAAAAGAAATAGTTCCGAACTACTTGTACGGTAGTGAACTAGTGAAAGACTGACTGAAAACCAAAGTAAACGGGAGGCCAGCGCCGAGCTTGTGTGATGATTGAGACGAGACATCTGGCAACCAGTTCTGTTAGGGTTGGATTTCGATGTCGGTCCTACAAATAGTTCTTTCGCGAACTAGTTCACTGAAATTTCATTTTTGTGAAATAGTTCTGTTGAACTAGTTCGTCTAAAAGAACTAATAAACATACCTCTACCATAGACCACTTGCACACGGTATGAACACTGATAGAAAAATGCATTGAGTATAATGTTCCAATTCATATGGCGCTCGTCAATTTCCATAAAGCATTCGATTCCATCAAATTATGGGCAGCGCTTGAATCCCTAGAAAATGCACGTATAGAATGATACACTAACATAATTTTTTTTTTTTTTTTTTGGGAGGTGAGAATCTTCAAAAGACCATCAGGGAAGGTGTCCCTGGTGTGTCTGATTCAGTCCGTCACGCTGTAACCGCGCTGCCGAGACCGCCTACCAACTAAACTCACCTCCTCTTCCTCCAGCCGACGGGTCTGGAACCGCTCTTAGCGAGCATGTCTGGACACTAACATAATTAAAAACATATATGAAAAAGCCACCATGCAGATAAAGCTGGACGAAAGCATAAAAACGAATCCCATAAGACTACAAAGGGGAGTAAGACAAGGAGACACCATCTCTCCCAAACTATTTACCCTTGCTCTAGAAGACATTTTTAAAAAAACTATAATGGAACAATAAGTGTATCAACGTCGATGGATCATTAAACCACTTGAAATTCGCAGATGATATAGTTTTAATAGTTACAACAATTAAATGCAGTTTCAGGAGCGGTAGGCTTAAAAATGAACTACAGCAAAACAAAAAAACTGAGCCGAGACCAGACAAATATAACAATACAAAATCATACCATAAAAAATATTGGACATTATGTATATCTAGGTCATGTTATCAAACTAGGAAAACCAAATCAATGCTGAAATTAAAAGAAGAATACAACTGGCATGGGCGCTTTCGGCAAACTAGCATATATCTTGAAAAACACCTCCATTCCTATAAACTTAAAGAAAAAGGTGTATAACACATGCATACTACCTGTTTGTACCTATGGCTTGGAGACAGTAGCACTTACCAAAAAATCTGATAAAAAATTAGAAACAACGCAAAGAGCAATGGAACGAATCATGCTTGGAATATCACTAAGAGATAAGATTAGAAACACTGAGATAAGACGTAGAACGAAGATTAGGGATATTGTGGAAGAAATTACAAAAATGAAATGGCGCTGGGCAGGTCACGTATCCCGATATAATGACAACAGGTAGATACGGAGAATTCTAGAATAGAGATCAAGGACGATAACAAGAAGCATGGGAAGACCTCAAAAAAGATAGGTAGATGACATAAGAACAGTGGCAGGCAAACAGTGGATAAGATTGGCACAAAATATAGAAAGATGGAAGCATTTGGAAGAGAGCTACATTCAGGAGTGGATGGAAAGTGGTTGACAAAGAAGATAGAGAAGGTAAATATCAGAAGAATAGTACAGCACCAGCGGGGCGTTATTAGGAAAATTATTCCAATTAATCATATCAGAAAACGACTATATACTTTTATCATCTTTTATGGGGAAATGGTACCAAAATAAGATTTTACGATTGGTTTTAAACGAAAATACTGAAAGTTCAAAAATATTTGTTAAAAATTGGGACTTGCTGCTACTATACAATCAAGAGAAATATAAGATGATTAAATGCATAGAAATGTATGGACTGTTCATATTAGATTGACACGTTATTCTTTAGTTTGTATAATATTAACCAGAATATTCAATGAATATTTTAAATATCATAAATATAAAATTAATTTGATATTTATCTTTCAAATGCATACTAATATTATACGACGACCAGTGAAAATGGCAGATATTCACACATAAAATATTTACTTTTGCGAACTCTACCAAGTTGACGTGTCGTCGTAATTAACCATATCAGCAAACTATCGAGAAGTTGATAATATTTCGTCGAGAGCAAATCCTCAACGGGTCCATTGTTCGTCGACCGCACAGTTTTCAGACGAGCTGAAGGAAGCCAGACATCACTAATTCATGAGTTCTAATACATTATGAATCAAAATGGCATGTAACAAAAGCAGTATAAAATAATAATAAATGTTTTTTAAAGTACAGTCCGAAGTCAGTCTAGAGAGTCGAGGATTATAATTGCTAATCGGCTGTCTACTATCGTAGGAGTTAGTGTGCCAGTCAATTGTCATAAGGAAGACTGCGATAATATTGCTCTTGCTAAGGCAGGAATTGTAGTATTTTTTTCTTATTTATTTTATATTTAAAGTATAGAGCACACTTTATTACAAAAGAAAAAACTGTTTTCAAACATTTTTATCGTTTATGTTGTTGTTTTCTGTACTCGCTGTTTATGTTCTAAGTTGAAAATTATCGCATTACTATAAGATGAAAGAAATTAAGTTTATGTATCCTAAACATTAGGTATTCCTAGAACTACACTACAGAGAGCTTTTCATCGCTTTATAAAGACTGGTACATACTCACGTCGATCTGGTTCCGGTCGTAGAAGAGTTAACTTCGCAGAGCAAAGAGATGATCGTTTTATAGTGATGAAGCTTTTAAGAGATCGCCATTCCACTGCAATTGCTGCAATAAACCGTGTACAGGAGGTTCAAAATGTAAATGTAAATAAAATAACAGTTAGAATACTCCTTAAAGAACCAAATACCAATGGCAGGAAGGCCGACTATGGTTCTTGAATTACAACCCAGACACTGTAGGAATCGATTAATTTTTGTCGACCACATCAACATTGAGATATAGAGGATTGGATCCGAATTCTCTTTACTCATGATTCACGGTTCTGTTTGAAGTTTGGCGATAGCCGAGAAAGGGTTTGGACATGGAGAAATGAAAGATATGACCAAGCTTGTATATCACAGAGAAGAAAGTTTGGTAGTTGTGAGGTCATGGTTTGGGCTGGAATCTCATTTGAATCTCGAACTTAACTTATTTTTATCAATGGCCCCTTGAATGCTTACCGGTATATGAAGGATGTTTTGGCAAAAGCAGTAGTTCCATTTGTATCTATGCATGAAAATGCTCGGCTGCTACTGCAAGAATCGTGACAAATTACTTGGGGGAAGTGGGAATTAATATTCCAGAATAGCCAACCTGCAGCCCTGGTCTTAATATTATCGAACTTCTTTGAAATGAACTACATCGTAGGGTTAGAAGTCAACCAGGCTAGCCAGAAAGTACAGTAAACCTTCAAAACATGCTTCGGGAAGAATATAAATGTATGTCTTTTTATACAAAAAGTTTTTATACAAAATTTGTTTTTTCCCCTTCCAAATTGTATGCAAACGGTTATTGATGTTCTCTTTCTTCTTCCTACTTTATAAATAGGCTTAATGCTTGTTTTGCTTCGGTTTTTAGCCTGAATTGACGTTGTCTGACCATCTTTTCCTAGGTCTTCCCAACGATCTTTTTCTATTTGGCGATTTGTCTCTTGCTATTCGTACTATTCTATTTTCTACCATTCTTTCGATGTGTTAATTCCATTTTACTTTCCATCTTTTGGTCCACTCGTTAATTTCCTCTATATCACATCTCGTTCGTATTTCCTCACTTCTTACTCTGTCTCTTAGAGTTTGGTTTGTTATTTTTCGTAAAACTTTCATTTCTGTTGTTTCCAGCAGTCCTTGTGTTTTAGCCGTATCTGCTCTTGTTTCCGCTGTGTACGTCATTATCGGTCTTTTTGTTGATTTATATATCCTGGTTTTCGTTTTCGTTGTGAGATATTTGTTTGTAACAATAAAACACTGAAAACTTTCTTTTCAAAGTATTTGTTCAAGTATTTGTTTGTCCAGATTGTGTTGTTGAGACATCCTGCTACTCTGTTTGCCATGTTCACTTGTTTTTGTACTTCTTCTTCCACTTTTCCGTAGCTTGACAGTTTTATTCCCAAGTATTCAGTTTCCATCACTTGTTCTATTATTTCATTATTTACGACTAGTTTACATCGTCTCGGTTAGGCTGTGATATCACTATCGCTTTAGTTTTATCTGTTGAGATCACCATGTTGTATATGAGCGTATGTATATAACATATAGCTATGTTATTTTTATATGTATACATTCTCAATGGTTTTTACTAAATTCAGTGATAATTTAATTCGCTTTTCATATAATAAATGTATCGCGTCCCGAATTCTCACTCTATTAAATGCTTTCTTCAAATCTATCAGACACATATATGCTGGTTTGTTGTATTGTGCATGATCTTCCTGTCCAAAGTCCTTGGGGGTCTTTCGTATCTCCTTTTTCGAAGAACATCACCATGATCGCTCTCCTCCTTTCATCTGGTATTCTGTTCGTGGTGATTAAATAAGAAGTTGCATTTTATTAATAATAAGTTATTGATGTTTTAGGGCATAATATCCGATATTAGACAATTTTGTTCAAGTTCACTCGTAATTTTTATTGTTTAATGTAATTCATTTCGGTAATATACTGTTTTCTTTTGTAGCCTTCTAATTAAATAAATTATACTAAGGAATCAAGCAGTAATGGCCATTTTTTTTAATGAAAGATGTTTAGCATACAATATGAAACAGTACATCAAGCTTTCAATGAATTTTTATTTTCGGAAATTTTTAGGGTGACCACTTTTTTTGCCGGTCAGTCTATATACAATATAATCTAAAGATAAAATTATTACAAAAATAATATCAAACTCATCTGACTTTTGAATTGAACCGCGTTATTTTGACTAGGTCGAGCTTTTTAGATCCTTTTTAATATCTTCTTCAGCTTCCTGACGATACTGTTCAATATCCACTGCACTGTTGCACTACAGTAGTTTTGTTGCCTCGGCTGCCTAGATCCCTTTGAACTTTTACCAATTAAACCCAGTGGTCAACTGGTGCATTCCGCTAGATATCCAACGAGACTCTGATGTCCGAGTATTTGCCGGGATAAGTAATCCACAATTTACTGGCCAATGGCTTCGGACATATGAACTGGTAAATGTAAGGACAATTTGTTGTCCCGAGATTAAGAAATTGGTCCCGAAGGCTAAAGAACCAGAAAGTGGTCAACAGCATTACAATGCAAAAGGCAACGAGAAATCACTGCATTAAAGATCCCTGATAACATCTCTAATAAATCGATCGTGTCAAAAACAACTAAAGTGGAAATAGCTACTAATCATAGAATGCGAAAACCAAGATTTGGCAGGAGAGGTACCATCTGTATATCACACGGCCTTCCAGTTCGTAGCCCAGAGGAATTCCTTTGAAAGAACTGGAAAAACATCCCTACAAACTTTAGATTTCAATAATTAAATATGTACCTGAAACTTAAAGAAAATGTAATAGCCTGGAAAACTTTATATTACCATTCAGAAAATAACCAGATTTGGAGTAACTATAATGAACAGAAACAAAATCAGGTGGGTAAATAGTGGTGCTTGTATTATTGACAACCTTATATTATTCCACTCAGAAAGTGATGACCGTCGACATATGTATGAAGTTTGAGTAATCGTATCTGCTCAATTAGGTCAATATGTTAAAAATATTATACCTGTTTCTGAGAGATTATAATAATCCAAGAATACTACTCTGGTCAAATTCAATGTTTTACAAGTGTATGCCCAACCAATAAATCAGAAGAAGAGGTAAAGCAATTATACGAATTATTAATAAATTTACTTAAAAAAATTAAAAAAGAAGATTTAATTATTATTATGAGTGATTTATATGCGAAAAGTGGTAAAGTAAAAAGCGCTGATTTCATTGGTGATTTTGATCTAGGGAAGAGTAATGAAAGGGGAAGAAGATTAAAACTATTTGTAGAGTAAGAAAAATTTGTACTACTAAATACGTTTTTTAGACTACCACCAAGACGTTTGTATACTTAGGTCTCTCCGCAAGATCAACCAGAAAACATAATAAGGAATTATATTTATTATATAATAATAAATAAAAGATTCCGTAATGGATGCATATCAGTGAAAAGTTACCACGGTGCTGACATATTGTCAGATTATGTTTCTGTTATTGGTAAATTTAGGTTTAGATTTAAACAGATTACAAAAAAAGACAAGTAACAAAGAATGTGATATAAGAGGACTAAAAGATACGGAATCAAAAGTGACAGTCGCACGGATTCTTTTAGAAGAATCACTCCGGAATATATGTGAAACCTTGAACAAGATCAGAGAAGAACATATAATAAAAAAAAAAGAGAAAAGAAAATTTTTAATAAATAACAATATACTGCAACTCATGGAAAAAAGAAGAAAACCCAATAACAACAAAAGAATGTACAAAAATATTCAGATACAAATAAGAACCAAAATATGAGAGGCCAAATAAAATTGGTTAAAATTACAATGTAAAGGAAAGAGTTGTTAGAACAAAATCGCGATACATTTAATATGTACAAAAAGGTATAACAAGCAGCTGGTCTTCAAAAATAATTCAACACAGCTAGGAAGCTGCAAGATTAACACGGGAACATCATCACAGATAAAAATCAAGAAATATGCATATGGACCAAATACATACAAGAACTCTATCAGGATATATTTATTTATCGTATGGCACTTGACACATTTACATTTAAATTTACATATATTTTGTATAAAACATTACACATTACGACTCTGGGGTCGCCATTGGGAAATCCTCTGACTTGCCATAATAGGATCTTGTGGGACACTGTTCTGTAATGCGACAGATGGTTTGTGGTTGTCTGCAGTCATAGAGTGGGGATGGTTGTTTACCCCATGTGTGCATCATATAACCGTATCTACCATGTTTGGTTCTGATTCGGTTCAACATAGTCCATGTGTTGCGTGGTATGTCAAAACCTGGTGGTTTTTGTGTAATGCAGCGTAAGCTGCTATTTTGTTGTACAATCCATTCTCAAGTCCAAGTGGTCGTTAAGTTGAACTCATTTTCCACTGAAATTTGTGCTGTTTGCGTATTGGTGGTCGTCTGGAGCGTAAACTGTTACCGTTGGCAGCATCTATATCTTGATGAATTGACAGGGTCTCGTTGCTAAGTATCTTTTGGTACTTAACAGTGAGGGAGGGTATACGCCGTAGTCTGGGTGGTGGAATGTGGATCAGGAGTGGGAACCATTGCGTAGGGGTGGATTTGATAACACCAGCAATCATTATCATTGTATTGTTCAATTGCGCATCTACTTTGTGTGTATGTGGGCTGTTAAGCCAGGCTGAAGAGCCCGCGGTTGAAAAGACAAGGCCCAGGGCAGATGATCGTAAGGTGGAAGCCGATGCTCCCCACGTTGTGCCGCGCAGTTTCTGGATGATGTTGTTTCTGGATTTAAGTTTTTCCGCTGTTTTAGACAGATGTTACTTGAAAGAAAGGGTTCTATCAAGAGTCATCCCAAGGTACTTTGGTGTTTTATTGTAGGCCACTGTGGTGTTTTCGAATTAGACGTTCAGTGTTCATCCTGCAAGCTTGTTATTTAGATGAAAACTGGAAACCTGTTTTGGTAGCGTTTACTTGGAGCCTCCATTTACGGAAATACTTTCCCACTGTGTGTAAGTCTTCTGTAAGGATTTCTTCTGTTTGTTCATCTTTTAGGATAAAACCTCCGAACAACATTCGTCCTACATGTGTAATGACCACAACTAAAAGATGGCAAAGCTTCTACACCTAACAATGCATATGCTGAACTTATAAAGCTATTTAATACCGACGGTACTCAACAACTAACAAAAATATTTATTGACATATATTTAAACGGAGTAATACCAAGATCATGGCTAACATCAACGTTTATTGCTCTACCAAAGAAAACAAAATCCGTACACTGCAATCATTTCCCGACCATCAGCTTAATGAGACACATTTTAAAATTAGTTCTAAAAATCATACATCAAAGGACATATAGATTATGCAAAGAAAAAATCAGCTGTACACAGTTTAATTGTCGGAACGCAGTGGGTACGAGAGAGGCTCTCTTTAGCATACAAGTGCTATTTCAACAATGTAACGATGCGAATTGCGATATTTATGCATGCTTCCATATTCACCACTATTCCATGCTGATTACCATAAAGCGTTTGATACAGTAAAACACGACAAGATGATAGAGATATTAATAAATATTGGAATAAACAACTGTGATCTAACAATTATTATCAATTTTTATGTTTGGAATCCAACATCGTCTATCCCTACATAGCCAAAGGAATCCGATGATATCAATATCAAACATGGATTCCCACAGCCATGTATACTATCACTCCCGCTGTATAACATACACTCTGAAGAAATTTTTCGAAATTTGAGTTAATTGACATTAATAATGCGGATGACATGGAGGTATTCGCTGACAGTTATTCACAGACTCTACAATTTTAAAAACAATAAAAATGGGGTTAATCTACTGCTTAATACTTCCAATATTGACAAACGGATATGAATCTTAAACCCTACGACAAACGGAAAGAAGAAAGTTAGAAAGATACATAATACAAAACGCTCTTTTGGAAAAGAATGTTATGAATTCTACCAAACAACCACCGGATAAATAATTCCAAGATTTTTTTTTAAGTAAAGACCTGGGTGGTTTCCCGATGTCATTTTAGAATATGTAGTAGAAAAAAAAAATAGTTCAGTAATCAAAAAATACAAAAAAAATTGTAAAAGTACATTGGAAAACCCAAAACGTAATAATAGAAGTTTAGTAGCAGTTGTCAATCTATCAAATAGAGGATTAAATTTAGACCATATCTTTTTAATTTTTAATTTGAACTTCGACGAATTCAGCCGAAAACAGTATGTCAATATTTATGAACACACGAAACAGTCTAATAAAGAAATTAAATAAAATATAAGCAAAAGAGATCTAAAAATTGTTATATCTTTAATGAAAAAAAGGTATTCATATTAGCAGACCATGATATTCATCAGGTATATATTCAGGGGCTAGTTGTTCGATTAATAAACACTATTATTGATACTATTTTATTCAGCATACACTACTGGCCTATATATCCAAGGGCGTAAATATATAATTAGTAAAAAAGCTTCACCCTGTATTCGAGAGTCATGTGCCACCACGCTATGTATACGTAGCCGAAGCGCGTATCTCATTCATACTTTTGCATAGAAAGTAGTCATTTCGTATGTACGAAGGAGTTGGCATTACACTGTCGCCCCGTTGGTCAGACAAGAATGGAAATATTGAGTTAGCATGCAAACGTTGTCTCATGTTCCAGAGAATTTCAGCGGGGAAAAGGGGATCTTTTGTAGTTACCATATATCCAGTATTCTCAAGTCTGCCGAAGGGCACACTTGCACTGTCTCTAAAATTATAAAAAATCAACAGAAAAAAAGTGATAAATTCAAGTAATCTCGGTAAAAAGGTAACTCCGATAAGTATCGCATCTCTAACGTGATCCGTGAGTGAACGGTTCGTTCCGAAGAAATTGTGCCCGGTAACTGTGACAATTGCTTCTTTATTTCTTCTTTTCTATGTGACCGCTTTTAAAAACCATGTATTTTGTGATGTCACGTGTCCACAGATGATCGCATTTCATGCTGATTGCCCACTGCTGTGATGACGGATAGAAAGAGGAAGGGGAAATCACGTGTTAGGTATGAAACGTTTATGTAGTATACGCCTGCTAGTGACAGTTGTGGCGAGTTGAAATTTGTTTAGATTTATGTAAAACAAAATATTTACTATATAATTTTTACAATAATTTAAGTACTATCTAAATTTTTGATTATCTAAAGGTATAAAACAATATTATTTGTTGAAATCATCAGTTTTGCATATTTAAAAATAGTTTTTCATATGTTTACCGCAAAAATTAACAATTTTAGAACCACAATATGTAAATAACTATATCAAATATCTTAAAATCCCATTTAATTTTACCTCTCTCTTCGATTGTAAAAACATGTAGATAGATATAAGCTGCTATTTGACATTTTCTTTTCCATTACTTTTCCATGTTTCTATTTTTTGCCAATTTTCTTATTTTATTTATTTTGTACAATCACCTAGTAGTCATCGTCATCATTATCCACCCTTCTGCGTCTAAAGTTAAACATAGACCCTCCCTAATTTCTTCCAGTTCTGTCGGTTTTGACCTTCCTGCAGCCAATTTCCACACCTCTGCTTGTTGTGTCAGCTTGTGTTCTTCACACTGTAATTTTTTTGGGTCCAACGTCGGTCGTTTATTCTGACCACATGGTCCGCCCAGTTCCATTTCAAACCTGCTGTGCGCTCTATGACATCTGCGGCACCTCTTCTTCTTCTTTTTCTTCGCTTCTAACTCTGTCTCTGACAGTCAATCCAAGCGGACGTCTCATTCATTTTTGGGCTACTCTAAGTTTGGTTGCTGAAGAATGGGTTAAGGAAAATGTATCGACGTCATGAAGTCATGACTGGAAGTACATATTGGTTGCACGTCTTCGTTTTAAATGATTTGGCATGTTGCTTATCTCATTTGACATGTAACCCATCTAGTAGTACTTCTTCTTCTTTTGGCATCATAACCCTGGATGGGTCTTTGCCTGTCTGGCTATGTCCTTCCATTCAGATCTCTCTTGTGCCCTTCTTCTCCATTGTCTTATGTTTATTGTTTTCAGGTCGTCTTCCACGTCATCCAACCATCTCGTTCTGGGCCTTCCTTTTTTTCGCCTTCCTATGGGCTTCCATTGTAACATTTTCTTTGTTGTTTTTGCATCGTATTGTCTCTGAACATGTCCCAGCCATGACAGTCTTTTACTTTTCACCAATCTTACAATGTCATAACCTTCATTTAACTCATTAACCTCGTCGTTTCTCCTGATTCTCCATGTGCCATCTTTCTCTTGTACCGGGCCATATACTTTCCTCAGTATTTTTCTCTCGAATGTCCTTAGTTGGATCTTTTTTCGTCATTACCCAAGTTTCACATCCATAGGTTACTACGGGTCTAGTCAGTGTTCTGTAGATAGTCATTTTGGTTCTTTTGTCTAATAATTTCGATGCCATCAGTCTTTTATTAGCATAGTATGTACGATTCCTGCTGGAAATACGTGCATTAATTTCGCTACTTATGGAGTTCTTCTGATTAATTTCTGTGCCCAGATATCTAAAGGCATCCACTCGTTTGATAGTATAGTTGTCTATTGTGATATTATTTTCATTGTCAGTTATTCTTTTGACTGTCAGATACTTCGTTTTTGCTTCGTTTATTTTGAGACCTCTTTTTCTTGCTTCAGGATCAATTTGTTTGAACACTTCCATTAGTCGTGGCTTATTCCTGTATCTAGTAGTACTAACCTTAGTATTTTTGTTAGCGCTGTTTCGTACCACTTCGTACCACTCTCTCAGGTTGCGCAGCCATCTTTCTCAGCTTCTCTTTCCTTTAATCCTTCCCTTCATAATCAGTTAGAGTAAGGTGTATTCCAATATTATAAGTCCGAGATATTCAAATTTTCTTGTCTTAATTGTATTTAAAATATCTATTTCTCTATCCATTCTTCTCAGAGCTTCTTTTCTGTATGACGTGTTCTGTCCACGATATTTTAGGGATTTTTCTATACGCCCACAGCTGAAATGATTTCAGTTTTTTCATTGATGTCGCATTTAGAGTCCCAGATTCCATTCCATAAAACAAAGTGGAAAAACATAGCACCTCGCCAACCTAACTCATTGTTCCAATTTTAAATCCCTTGTACTACCCCTTTTGGAGATCTGTCCTCGATGAGCTTCCTTATCACGATTTAAGCCTCTAGACTTTTATTTACTTGATTATCTTTGTTGGTTGTACAGTTTTTCAAATTTTTCATTATTATCATCATCATTATCAACATCGTCATCATTATCATCATCATCATCATCATCATTCTCTTTGACTTCACCTCTATGCGGGGTCGGCTTACCTGATTACATTTCTCCAAAATTTTCTATCTTGTTTTATACCAATATTAATTTCCTCCTGCGTTAGCGTCTTCTTCCAGGACTTCTTTGGTCTCTCCCTCCAACCTGTCCCAGGAACCTGCAGATCAACAATTCTTCATATTGATTGATTAATGTCTCGACGTTTAACATGACCAAAACATGTTAATCCATGCTCTCCCATTTTGACATCAATTGATGCCACCTCTAGATTTCCCCTTATATACTATCATTTTTGTTAATTCACAAATCTAGCCAAGTATTTTTATTGTTGCCACTTTTATTCTTTTGGTCGTTTCTCTTTCTTTTTAATTGCCTAATATTTAGTTCCATACATTGTAGCTGTTTCTGAATATTATAGAATTTTCGCTTCAGCTTCATTAAAAATTTTCTGTCCCAACACAAACCTCGCTTTCTTCCACTTTATCCATCAAACGCTAATTCTACTGCATATCTTCATTATTTCTCAGTACTGCGGAATACCGGTCCTAGGTTTTTAAAACTATAACTTTTCATAATCATTTCACCATTTAAAGCATTTAAGTTTTATCCTAAGCTCTTCTAATAACAGCTTTCTTCTCTGTTTTAGTTTTTGTTCTAAAACACTTTTACTATTTTCTACAGACTTCAACATGAGCATACACCAAGCAACAGGGATTGTTACCCTGTAGTTTATTTATCTTTATGAGAGCTTTCAGATGTTTTCTTTAGTAAAACAAGGGCACCATCTTGTATAAAACTGGTCCCGCTGCCAATATAGGCCACAATTAGATACTTGACAGTGTTCGCAATTGTGTCGATAACCTTTAACAAAGAGTTTCTTATCTCTTATCTCTTAAAATGAAATTTTGGCATCATTTTTTTAAACCGAAAGAGCTTGCAATGTTCTTTGTAATAATTCACTGCTAATTTGAGGAAATTAATAGATTTTACCTATTTTACTTCATATGTATTTGAGAGTTAGAGCCCTATTTTTAAAGAAAACTGAATGTACAGGTGCGCAAATGATGTATTTTTTAACTCTTTTTCCCACACAATACGTTTAACTGTTGACACTATTTTACCAATGCAATTCGCACTATGATATTACCTAAACTCAATTCACAATCAAGATGCAGTAGAAATAAACAAACCAAGACACTTAAATGTTATGAGGAACACTATCGAATCATGATTTACAATGTATAAACGTTGTAAATCATGATTTGGGAATTATACAATGTTTATACATTGTAAATAATTATTTCAGAGTGCTCCTTGTAACATTTTACGTGTCTTAGTTTGTTTATTTCTACTGCATCTTGATTGTGAATTGAGTTTAGACAATTTAATTTTAAATCATCACAAAAATAAAATATGATGGTAAGTATGAATTCGATGGTAATATTATCCGACAAGCGAGAGCTGGCGGGTTGCGCGTAGAACAAATTAAAAAGTGGAAGGGATTGCTCATTTCTATTGCAGCCTACGCACTTTGGTGTATGGCATGTTAAGAAGAAGAAGGTCTATTCTTCTTCTTAAAGTGCCCTCTCCTCACTGGAGGTTGGCTACTACAATTTTAAACTCTTCTCTATCTTCAGCTGTTCTTATTAGCTGTTCAAAATTTAGCCCTGTCCATTGTCGGATGTTTCTGAGCCACGATAGTCTTTTCCTTTCTAGTCCTCTCTTTCCCTCGATTTTTCCTTTTACTATAAGTTGGGATATTGGTACTTATTATTTCTCAGTATGTGGCCTAGGTATGATGTTTTTCTAACTTTTACTGTGTTAAAAAGTTCTCTTTCCTTGCCTATTCTATGCAGCACTTCTTCGTTTGAGGTATGCGATTTCCATGAAATTTTGAGTATTCTCCGGTAGATCCACATTTCAAAGGCCTCCAATTTATTTACGGTTGATGTTTTAAGGGTCCACGTTTCAACTGTATATAGAAGAGCCGACCAGACGTAGCATTTTGATAAACGTAGTCGAATTTCCAGTTTTATTCAAGAATAACAAAGCAGCTTTTTATTTTTTCGAAAGATTTTCTGGCCTGTTCTATTCTTGATCTTATTTATAGATCAGGATTTATTCTGCTATCTAAATCTATTGACCTGTTATAAAATTTGCCCATTTATTGTGCAAGGTTGAGGTACGTTTTGGTTTTTTCGGATTGACATCACTTTGGTTTTTTTAATGTATATTTTCATACCAAATTGCTCACAGGTCGAGTTGGTTTTGTCGATGAGTTGTTGTAGACCTAAGTCGGAATCCGCAATTAACACTGTATCATCGGCGTATCTGATACTGTTGATATTTACGCCATTCACATTGACTCCATCCTTGGAATCCTCCAATGCTTCTTTAAATAGAAACTCGGAGTAAAGATTAAACAGCAGAGGCGACGGAACACATCCTTGTCTAATTCCCCTAATTTCTACTTCTGCGGATGTGGAACCTTCGATCCTAACTCTGGCGTTTTGGTTCCAGTACAAGTTTTTTAAGAATTTGATGTCTTTTCCATCTAAACCGACTTCTTGCAAACGTTCTAATAGTAGCTCATGTCTTACTCTATCAAATGCTTTTTCGAAGTCTATAAAGCATATAAATATATCTTTCTGTAGGTTGTAGCATTTTTGGGCGAGAACTAGTAAGCTGAACAGTGCTTCTCTCGTTCCCATGCCGGCTCTGAATGCAAACTGATCGTCTCCGATGATTGTTTCGCACTTTCTATAGACACGATTATGAACGATTTTTAGTAGGACTTTTACTGCATGACTCATAAGGCTTATTAGACGGAACTCATTGCAATGTTGTGGGTTTGGCTTTTTTGGTAGTGGGATGAATATTGACTCCAGCCAATCTTGGGGTATTTTACTTGTAGCATAAATGCGATTGAATAAAAGGACAAATATTTCGATATTTTATTATTATTATATATTAATATAATATTTAGTCGATATTTCGATATCGTCTATTATTTCAATTTAAACTTTTTATTTAATTCTCACATTTAACCCAATATTTTAGCTAAAACACCCTGTATATATCGACTGCACCATATATTTCCGCTGAGAAGGAAAAAATGCCGAAGCGGCGGCGGTCTGAACGCCGCCCCAAGAAGTCCAACTGTACTCCAGTTAACCCGTGATGCTGGCGGTGGTGGTGGCAAATCTGTTTAGAATTCAGCGGACGTCTTTACCTTGTATTGATTGCCGCAACTCGGGTATACTCTCTATCTCCATCCACCATGATGATTCTCACTGTTGGTGGCTTACTAACAGACAAAAATATCGCTGCCGGATCGGCAAAAATTTCATGAGTGTTCCAGGTCCAGTTCAGTTTAATGAGATCATTTAAGTAACTTTACGAACAAACGTACAAGTTACGCTGATGATGTGTTTCTTAAGTTTAGTGTATTGCAGCATTTTATCGAAATAACCTACTTAAAATGTGTAGATTGGAAATATATAAAACTAAGGCTGATCAAGCGATAATGTTTAGAAGTAAATAATAAATAGTCTTGTATATAATGAATAAATAGCAAAATTTTAAAGAAAAATGTATACGAATTATAAATTACTGTAAGGGCTAATATATGTTTTGCAGTCTGCATTTTTTACAGTCACAACGGCCATCAAAAGAATAGTTTCACTTAACACTGTCACTCCTACAAAGGCCACGAAGATGTAAGGCCGACAAAAAACAGTACTATCAAAGTATATGCAAAGAAATTGAAAGACATGGTCAGAATAATCAGCCGAGAGATCTATTTAGAAAAATACGCTACCTGAAAAGAGACTTCAGAACCAGAACTTGGGCCATTGAAAATAACACTGGAACCCTGAGAACAAACAGAGAAGACATAGCAGAGACATGGAGGTCGTATTGCAGGGACCTATATAAAGATGATCAACGCCAAAAGCTTGTTAGCCAAATCTCTGACGAGGTGGAAGAAGAACCTGATATACTCGAAAATTAAGTAAGGCAGGCTATCAACAAGCTCAAATATAACAAAGCACCAGGTCCAGATATGATAACAGCAGAAATGCTTAAAACCATAGAAGAAACCGGCGTAAAGTTACTTCATTTACTCTGTAACCAAATATGGCATTCCAAACAATGGCCTGAAGACTTGACAAAATCTACAATACCGACAATACATAAAAAAGGCAGCTTCCATAAATGCGACAATTGTAGAACTATCTCTCTTATATCCCATGTCAGCAAGATTATGCTACATATAATCAATGAGAGACTGAAAACATTCCTCCAAAGAGAAATTCCACAAGAGCAAACTGGATTTACCAAAGGTAGAGGCACTCGAGAACACCTGCTGAATATAAGACAGATAATCGAGAAATCTAGGAAATTCAACATCCCACTATACATCTGTTTTATAGATTACCGTAAAGCGTTCGACAGGGTCAAGTGGAGACACTTATGGCGAATACTAAAAGAAGTAGGCGTACCACAACATCTAATTACGCTTGTAACTGAACTATATGAACACACTACTGGATCAGTTAAAGTACTTTACACACTTTCGAACGAGTTTTATCTAGAACGATGTATCACACAAGGATGTATCCTATCTCCACAATTATTCAACATATATGGGGAGTATATTATGCGAAGAGCACTTGAAGGATGGAAAAAGGGCATCTCAATAAATGGTCATAAAGAAAGTCTTAAACAAAGACAAAGACAAAGATGTCAAAGACAAAGATCATGATAGAGGATAGACTACACAACAATCATCCACATATAACCACAATTGACCGGTTCGAGGTTGTGAGCGCATACTTATATCTGGAATCATTAATCACAAACACAGGGTCATTACAAGAAGAGATTAAACGTAGATATGATCTAGCAAAAGTTGCCACAGCAAAAATGACTAAAATATGGAAGGACTGTCAAATTTCAAGAGCAATAAAGATGAGGTTGATCAACTGCTTAATATTCTCAGCAGCAATATTTATGGAAGATGGACAGCTATTCCTCAAACAAACAAACAAGCTAACCAAACGCGTTTGGAATAATGAGAAATTGCCATAAGGCTGGAAAAATGCATCCATTTGCCCCATCCACAAAATAATATAATATTTAGAGCCTGCCTAAATAATAATATATCTACCACAATGTAAGAGAAATTGCTGTATTAGATATAGCATGCAAGATATTGGCTTTATTAATAGGAAACCGACAAACAAAATATGAATTTAAAATAATAGGTGAATATCAAGGAGTATTTAACTCTGGCCTTTATCATAAAACCTCTTCATCCATTACGGTCTATAGCCATTTTCCTCCATGATCGACTGCTAAGGAGATTTTTGGCGTCCTCATAGACATCATGCTCCCATTGCTTTCTTGGTCTTAGTAGGTCTCATTCTTAGGTTAATTGCCTATTAAGGCATTAATAGTTTCTTTGGATACCTGTTTTGTTTCATCCGAAATACACGATCTGATGGATTTATTGATAAGTGTAGTGTTTCTAACTTCTGACATTTTTCTTACTGCGTATTCCAGTGCTAAATTAAAGAATGTTGGTGCCAGCCCATCATCTTTTTTTAATATTTGTGTTATTTGAAATGCTTCTGTCATCTCATGTTGTATCTGTACCTGAGCCACTGTGTCTGACTTCATTTGGATGAGCTTAACTATAATATAGGGTATTTCAAAATCACTTAATATTTTAAACACAATTATGTGTTTTTCAGCCTCCATATCGCTGTATTCTCCCTCTATTGGACACTATCTCGAGACAAGAGAGTGTCTAACACTGCTATTCGCTATACACATATATCCGTAGTTCTGTTTTTAGGTTTTGGTTGATATAACCGATGTTTTCCACTCTTCCGGTATATCCTCTCCATTGATATATACTGGTGGCTGCCCGTATAGTTCGTCGGTTCCGTAGTGTAGTATTTCAGCTGGAATATTATCTGGACCTGAGGATTTTTTGTTTTTTAACATTTGGTATAGATGTTTTGCTTCTCTATTTTAAATCCTAAATGAGGATGCTATTGTATTTACTTGTACATAAGAGTGTGTTTGTGGTGTTCTGTGTTGTAAATATTCTGTCCTTTCCTCCGCCAGTAGATTTTCAAAGTATTCATCTCATTCACATCGTATAATAGGAGAAATTATATCTTCAGTCTTTTCTTTTCGGAGATTTAAGTACTTTCCAGCTTTTAGTACTTCTGCTACCTCCCAGGTAAATATAAATTCTCGAGTAGTTTTTTTTTCCAGCATTCGTTTTTCTTTTTCGTTACCACACTTCTTACCCCTCTTTAATCTTTTTGGTATTTGTATTAACTTTGATTCGTTTTAACGTACAGAAATTTGTAGTAGGTATTAATCACGTTTGATTTAATTTTTTCTTCGATTTCTTCATCTTACCAATAGGGCTTTCATTGGACTTTCTTTGTTCTTTTTATACTTGCTTAAAGCTTCTTCCACTGCACCCTTTAAACATTCTTTTATATTGGCCCTCTACACTTGTTTAGGACATTTTTATACCAAAGAACATTTAATAGGAAAATTAGTTTAGTGCGGCAACATAGAGCCTGACACATGTCTGTGTTTTTTGTGTTCCAACAAACAATCTGACAGGATCAAGTCGGCAAGTGAAATAATTTAGACATTAAGCAAATATCATTCAACCAGACGCCACATTTTTATTATTGATAAATTCACTTGTAATAAGTAGTTTGTATAAAGTTTAAAATATAATTCTATTTACTCAGACAGAAATAATATACAGTTCACACCAGTTATCTACCATAAGATAATCCAACAACAGTATTAAAGTGTTCGCATACAAGTTTTTCATCTAGTCAATATTTATAAATTATTTGTGAGCTTTCGTTGATGAAGGAGAGTTTCCAAGTCATTATTAGTTTCCAGAATTGTTTTGTTTTACTTCTGTCCATCTTCTTTTTTATAGGCTAGGCGAAGGGGACTTACTTTACTTTTAACAAAGTGAGGATCACTTAACCATGTGGTTCCTGTAGAGACTTAAACTTCTTGTCCTTGAGCTTAATCATTTTAATGAGTCACTTGCTGAAACTCTTCCTTAGGATATTACACTCAAAAATATACAAAATACTAGAAGAACTTAGCGGGTCAACACAATTCGGTTTTAAGGGAGGACTAGGAACAATTTTATGTTTGAACACATTAATACAAAACTGCTTAGATCAACGAAAAGATTTCTACCTCACCTTCATCGACTACGAGAAGGCATTTGATAATGTTAAACATGATATCATGATGGAACTACTACATAGGGCCAACATTGACCAGAAGGAGATCAGAATTATTCAGAATCTATACTGGAATGAAATGGCAAAGGTGAGGAATGATCAAGACCAATATACGGATGGAATTTAAAATCCGGAAAGGTGTCTGCCAAGGCTGCATACTCTCTCCGATGCTTTTTAATTTATATGTTGAAAATATATTTGCGGAAGCATTAGAAGACACGGAATTAGGAATTAAGGTGAACGGCATACCAATTAGCAACCTACGCTATGCGGACGACACAATGATTATAACTGATAATTTGGAAGATCAGCAGTTATTATTTGACAGGGTGAATAGCATAGGTAAAAAATATGACCTTAAAATCAACATTTTGAAAACGAAATATATGGTCATTAGCAGAAACCCTCCAGAAAACCCGATACTATGCATAGGTGACGATCGTATAAAACGCGTAAAAAGAGAAGTATTGTTAAACCTTCATTCTAATCATCTGGTACTCCTCTGTGAAGACATTCGTTAAAATTTTTTTTTAATTCTTCGAGAATAATTTCACTCCCCTACCTTAATATTTTTACAAGTATTCCATCTGTTCCATTGACCATAAAAGAAATACCCGATAGCTGGAACGATGCGGAGACACTATTAATGTTAAAAAAAGGTGACCCAAAGAACTTAGAAAACTATAGACCTATAACATTACTAAGTGTATTTAAACTACTAACGAAGATCATGACAAATAGACTAACAACTAAGCTTGACGAATACCAAGCAAGAGAACAAGCGGGATTCAGAAAGGGTTTTAGTACTAGCGACCATATGCTAACAGTAAAAATACTGATTAAAAAGTCGCACGAGTATCACATCCCATTATACATGGCATTCATAGATTTCCGAAAGGCGTTTGACAGCATAGAACATTGGGCCATCAAAAACTCACTACAGAACGTCAGAATTGATTACAGGTACACGGACCTAATAAAAAACATATACAAAAATGCGAGTACCACAATAAAATTGACGAACGAACACGCTACAGAACCAATAAAATTCAAAAGAGAAATCAGGTAGGGAGACACAATATCACCAAAATTGTTCAATCAGGCTATGGAAGACATATTTAAAAAATTAGAGTGGGATACATACGAAATAAGAATAAATGGAGAGCTCTTGAACCATTTGAGATATGCAGACGATATAGTCCTGATAACAGATAAGAAGAAAGAGTTAAAGAAGATGGTTGAGAAACTAGATAGAAAAGCGACAGAGGTAGGTCTAGAGATGAACTATAGTAAAACCAAGACTATGACAAACCAAGAAGACCAATTAGAAATAGTAGTCAAACAGAATAAATTAGAGCAGGTGGCAGAATACATATACCTAGGACAGATAATAAAGCTGAACAGGGACAATCAAACAGAAGAAATAAAAAGAACTAGACTAGCATGGGCCTCATTTGCTAAACTATCATATATTCTAAAAAATAAAAAGTTCTCTCAATATATGCGAACGAAAGTATTCAATCAGTGCATTTTACCAGTTATCACATATGGCTCACAAACATGGACTTTCACAAAGGAGAACATCTACAGGATATCCAAAACAGAAAGAGCAATGGAAAGACAGATGCTGGGTATCGGTCTTAAAGACAGGAAAAAAAACTCATGGATCAGAGAAAAAACAAAGGTGAACGATGTATCAAGACAGGTTGCAAAACTTCAATGAAACTTCGCCTTTCACACTCTCCGGCAAAAAGATGAAAGATGGAATAATCGAATTCTACACTGGAGACCATGGGAAAAGAAAAGAAAAAGAGGAAGACCACAGATGAGATGGACTGACGACTTAAGAGAACGGCAGGAAAGGACTGGATGCAGATCGCCCAAAATAGAGACCAATGGAGATTAACAGGAAAGCCTATACCCAAGAGTGGGCGTTTAAGGCTGATTAGATAGATAGATAGTTTCCATCTGTGCCCGAGACTTATTGTTCGTTAGTGGTGCCATAGCTTGTTTTATATTGAAGTATTCTATGTTAGAGAATATTTCTGAGTTGACATTCGTTATCTTTCTCTTAAGATCTTCCTTTGTAGTGTTATCTGGGTTCTTGTTTAAGGAATATAAATCACGGTAAAATGTTTGAGTAACTTTTAGGATTTGGTTTTTCTCTCTTCTTTCTTTGCCATCTTTATCTTTCAATGAGATTATTATAGGATTTTCTAAGTTTGAGCTTAAGTATTTCAGCCTCGGTTCTTTTCTAATATTTTTTCTTCTTCTTAGAGTGCCGTCTCCCTACGGAGGTTGGCAATCATAATGGCTATTTTTATTTTAGAACTTGCTGCTCTAAACAAATCAATCGATCTGCATTGGTACCAATCACGTAGATTCTTTAACCATGAGTTCTGCCTTCGGCCAACAGATCTTCTTCCTTGAATCTTTCCCTGTATTATCAGTCTCAAAATTTCATATTTTGGTCCCCTCATCACGTGGCCTAGGTATTCCAGTTTTTTGGTTTGTATAGTGGTGATTAGTTCTGTTTCTTTACCAACCCTCTCCAGTACTTCTTTATTTGTAATTCTATCAGTCCATGATATTTTCAATAATCTGCGGTATAACCAGAGTTCGAAGGCCTCGATTCTTTTTAAATTACATTTTTTTAATGTCCAAGTCTCAGCTCCATATAATAATATTGAAAATATATAACAGCGAATGGTACGTAGTCTGATCTCCAAATTTAGATTTTTGCACGTTAGGAGTGGCTTCATTGTATAAATGCTGATCTGGCAATCTCTATTCGTCTGTTTATTTCTACAGTATGATCATTGGTTTCATTGATCAAAGTTCCCAAATATGATATTTTTCTACTTGTTCTATCACGTTACTATTTATTGTCAATAGGTGATGTATATTTTGTGGCCTTTTTGTAATCAGCATGTACTTCGTTTTTTTAGCGTTTATAGTAATTCCCATCTCAGCACTATTTATACTCAAGCTTTCGATAAGATGTTGTAGATCCTCTATACTCGTTGCTATGATCACAGTGTCGTCTGCATATCTTAAATTATTAATTAATTTTCCGTTAACGGTGACTCCCGCTTCGATATTATTGAGCGTGTTTTGGAAAATTTCTTCAGAATATAAGTTAAACAAAAGTGGTGATAACACACATCCCTGTCTAACTCCTCTACAGATCCTCATTTCTTCTGAGTGTTGCCCATCAATTTGAACTATGGCACTTTGGTTCCAATATAATGTTAATGCATAATGCACTATATTTATGATTTTACTGTCAATGCGCTTGTTCATAAGTATTGATATTAGTTTTTCATGTCTTACTTTATCGAAAGCTTTTTCGTGGTCAACGAAGCACAAGTGTAGATCAACATTTACATCCCGACATCGCTGAATTAATATGTTGATGGCAAATAGTCCTTCTCGAGTACCCATTCCATTTCGGAACCCGAACTGCGTCTCGCTAATATCCTCCTCTAGCCTTTCGTATATTCTCTTGTGTATTATTTTTAGCAGAACTTTTAAAGTATGACTCATGAGGCTCAGTGTTCGATAATCAGAGCACTCTTTTGCTGCTTGTTTTTTAGGGATGGTTATAAATGCTGACTTTAGCCACTCCTGTGGTATTATTCCCGTATCGTACACCGTGTTGAATAAATCTGCCAATACTTCCAAGTTGTCCTCTTCCACTAGTTTTAACAGTTCTACTGGTATTTCATCTAATCCAGCTGCCTTATTGTCTTTAGAGTTTTTGTTCTCTTTCATCTTCGAAAAGTTCTCTAACGTACTCCTCCCATCGCCTTAACTTCTCTGGTAAATCTACTAGTAGTACTCCTTTTTTGTTTTTTATGTGACCTTGCTGTCTATTTCGACCCATTCCAGTCACTTCTCTAATTTTTTTGTGCATATTTCTCATATCATATTTTGTTTCTAGTTCTTCTATCTCTTTACATTGCTTCATCAAATAGATTTCCTTAGCTGTTTTCATTTTTTCCTTAATTATTCGTTGTATTTCTTTATACTTCTGTAGATCTTTTCCTTTATATTTCCTTCTTTCTTCCATCAGTAATAGTATTTCTTCTGTCATCCAGTGTTTTTTAGCCTCTGATTGATGTTCTATTAAACTTTCTTGAGCTGGTTTCAGTAATGTGTTTTTTATATTACACCACTTTTTATTTACATCCATAATTTGTTTGTTGTCAGTTAGTGTTTTTTGCATATTAACATTCACATTATTTTTTATTTCGTTTTTTATTTCTTCGTTTTGTAGCATTCTTACATTAATTTTTGGTTGTTGTTTTCTGAGTTCAATTCTTTTTAATTTTATTTTCACGTCAGCCACTAGCGGATTGTGGTCTGAGTTAATATCTGCTCCAGGATAAGTTTTAACTGAGGTTATAGAGTTTTTATATCTGCTATTTACGAGTATAAAGTCTATCTGGTTTCTGACAATGTGGTTTTCTGTATGTGAAGGAGACGTCCATGTATATAGTCTTCTTTTAGGAAGCTGAAACCAAGTATTGTCAATTACCATATTCTTTTCTTGGCAGAATTCTATGAGCCTTTCTCCTCTCTCGTTTCTACTTCCTAGTCCGAACTGTCCAACTATATTTTCAACTGTACCTACTCCAATTTTTGCATTAAAATCTCCTATAATGTAAGTAATATCTCTAGATTTTGTTAACTCGATTGTATTGTGCAATTCTAAATAAAAGTTTTCGATCTCATCTTCGGTCTTATCAGCAGTGGGAGCGTAAACTTGGATCATATTAATATTACAGTTCCGTGCTTGAATTTTTAGCATTATTATTCTTTCTGAGATTTGAATCACACCTAACACTGATTTTTTAATAGTGTTGCTTATGATAAAAGCTACTCCGTATCGATGATCAGTTTTGTCTCCTCTAGTGTAATAAATATTGTGGTTATTTATTGATATCTCTCCATTTCCTGACCACTGTACATCGCTAACCCCAAATATTTTTTCTACCTTGTGTTTATTGTAGATCCTTAAATATTTCTTTACTCCGTTCTTTATTGGTTTATTTAATTCTTTAAAACCATCTGTGTTGCGCTTTTCATCACTTAGAAATATGCGTCTGTTTTCCATCAACCGTTTTGTTCCATCACTTATTCTGCCTTCATTATTTTTCGTTTTCTTTGTAACAGTCAGTAATGCTTTTAAGAGCTTTCGTTGTATTTCTTTACTAATTTTGTTCATGTCGGAATATTTTTGTTGATAATGTTCTACAAATTTTTTTCTTAAGACATCCTTGTACTCATCTCTCTTCTGTCGCATTTTTGTTTGATCTTTATGATTACAATAATTATGTGGCCTGTTTCTACTGGTCTTCGTCTCTTCTATTATTATACAGTTCATTAATCTGCTGTATGTTTTAAAATGCTAAACAATTTAATATATTTTTAAATTTATTTTACCTGCTGTTACTGTGGGATGTCTTGTTTGTTTCTTCATTCGTTTGGTAATATCTTGGTTACCAACAAATTTTAAACTTTAGGCTTGTATAATATTACTCTATTTAATTTAATTTATATTTATTTAACGGTTTTATTTTTCTTTATTCGTATAAAATAACTGTAAAGTTGTCAGCAATGTTTAACAACCTTCTCACGCCAAAAGATCTGTATACAAAAACCCTAATTAAAGTAATTAATTTGCTGGATGTAACCACCCGAAAGAGACAATACCCAATCAGAGATTGAAAAAGTCGCCAAGTCGAAGTACCAACATTTATATCGTAGTTCGAAATTAAAGGACACATAGTAGCATATAAAAGGCGGTTTAAAGCAAATTCCAGAATCGTATAACATTACAATCAATTGTCTCTTGAAATTTACGACCGAACAGAAAGAAACATCGCCAAGAATGTTATATAATCTACCTTCATCATGTTTAGAATGCAAAAAGTAAAAGAATGTCTACGAGTTGCCGGCGCAAAAAATAATTAAAAGAGTTTCATTCATTAAAAACATGAACACCAATTTGAAAACGTATCCAAAGAGCGTAATGGTCTTTATCTTCGATATTTTATTCATTCATTTTCTCGCAATCGACTTTTTTAAGTGCTCTTCTTAATACTGACAGGTCTGCTGTCGATGTATTTAATTTTTTCCGCCGTTTACGATGCCAGTATTTGACAATATATACGTTAAGGATGGCAATTACTGCTTGTTTTTATGTTGGCAAGACGTCGTGAACCTTATCGACCAACGAAAGAAATAATAATTTTGTTTTGCCGGTGGCATAATGTGGAGGAATGTAGGACAGGATTTTAGATTGCATTTACTTGAATATTTCAATAATAATTGATATGGTAGCATTTTGGAAAATTAATTAAAATTAAATTATAATATTAACATTATTATAATATTAATATTATAAACTAATAACAAAAGTAAGAATGTAAAAAAATTAAAACATGAAGAATAATTAGTCCAAAGTGTATAGACAAAAAACATAGACCACAGGGACTTACGAATAATAACAAACCTCTACTGGAATCAAAGAGCACAAATCGTAATAGATAACGAACCCAGTCCAGAAATTGAAATCGGGAGAGGAGTTAGGCAGGGATGTATTATGTCCTCATTACTATTTAATGTATACAGGGTGGTCCTTAAGTAATTGTACAAAAAGAAACCGCAGATTCTACGCTTTAAAATATTACGATTAAAGTCAACTAGCTTTAATAAAATGTTGATATTAAAAAATATACAGGGTGTTAAAGTGGAAATTTAAAATTTTATTTTTCGCTATAACTTTCATGTTTGTCAACATTTATGTATAAAAATTTACAACTGGATACTATTTAATATTAGGAATTATAATTTGATGCATACTTTGATATAGCCAATAGAGGGCGCCACGTATACCACATACGTGGCATACATTTGCACTTAACTTTTTTGTTCTTTAAGTTAGCGGTAGATATTTTTAATAAAAAATATTAAAGATACATTATTTTAACAAAGAAAACGTATACTTGTTAATAACTTCAAAACTCAACAGTTTTCGAGATAATCGCATTTTACAAATCAACTGCATAATTCTGATTTAACGCAATTACTCCAGGCAATGAAAGAAAAATAGATAAAAACATCATTACTTCTAAATTTTGTTATAAAATTCCTTTAATAAAGTTAATAGTTAACGAAATATTAAACAAAATAAATATATCAGCAGAATAATTAATAATAGAATTCGATAAAATAACAGAATAATTGGATTTTACATCAAACATTTTACGTTTTGTATTAAATTAAAGTCATAATCAAAACATTTTATTTACAAACCAAATTAGGAAATTGTTAAACTAAATAACATTAAACTTTTTGTCAAAGTAAGTGTTCTATATGTCCACCATTTTCTTTAATTCATTTGTTAATACATTCTATAAAATATTGTCTTATATTAAATAGCATCATTGGTTCTAAAGAAACAGCTGCAGTACTATTATAAGTATAACACTAGGTATTCTTTTGGGATTTTAATGAATTAAATAATTATATTAATATCTTACCACATAATCCAGGAATATGACTATGACGAACAATCCAACGTCCAGGAAAGTTTTTTTTTAAATACTCTCACTCCCCCTTCTCTGTAATGTATTGGTGTACCATCTTGCATAAACCAAATATTTAGCCTTATGTTTGATGACAATTCTTCCAATAATTCAATAAAATCATTTTATAAAACTCTAAATAAATCTAACCATCCAAATTGCAAGGTAATTCGCATATCTATAAAATATCATTCAAAATTCATATTTAAAATGCATGTCCTATGGTTTGGAATCATTGGTAATTATTTTTTACGGATATGCGAATTACTTTGCAATTTGAATGCCGAGATTTATTTACATTTTTTATAAAATTATTTTATTGATTTATTCAAAGAATTGTCATCAAACTTAAGGCGAAATATGTGGTTTCTACAAGATGGCACACCATTACGTTACAGAGAAAGTGGAGTGAGACAGTGTTTAAAAAACAACTTTCCTGAACGTTGGATTGTTCGTGGTAGTCATATTCTTGTGGTGAGATATTAATATAATTATTTAATTCATAAAAATTTCAAAAAATTACTTATTATTATACGTATAACACTTATAATAAATACTGCAGCAGTTTCTTTAGAACCAATGATGCTATTTAATATGAGACGATATTTTATGGAATGTATTGACAAATGAATTAAAGAAAATTGTGGACATATTGAACACTTACTTTGAACTAATAGGTCTGTATTTCTTTAGGTCTGAAATGTCATCTTTTTTGTGCATTATGGTTATTATTGCATTATGCCAGCTTTCTATAGCTCTATTTATATCTTCATAAAAGTTTTCGATTTCTTCATCGCTATGGCTCGTCGTGGGTGAATAAAATTGGATAATTTTAATAGAGCGTCTCTCATTCAGGTTTAATATAATGTACACAACTCTTGAGCTTACACTCTCTATTTTTATAATTTTATCTAGGTGTTTCTTGTGCACCAAAAAGCCTACACCGCCAACTGCCTTATTGTTTTTTCCCATGGAATGTAGCACTTGCCCTGATTTTAAAACTTATTGATTTTTTCGTTTTCTTCGTATTTCGGAAAGTCTCAATACATCCCATTTTACGCGGAAGTTCTTGTAATTCAATGAGCTTATCTTCAGTTGCAAGCGTTCTTACGTTATAAGTGGCAATATGCAATGTTCGTTGTCCATGGTAGCCGTGTCAATCCCGGTGAATCTTTGTACCCTCTGCCCTTGGTCCAATCTGGTGGCTACCGTTATTAAAGACCGTTGGGCTGCCAAGGACTAGGGGCCTTTTTCTAGTTTGTATCATGTCATTTACGGGAAAAAATTAGCCATTTCAGTACCACGCTGGCCAGTGCGGGTTGGTAGCGGGATATATTGGGATGTGGTAAGGATTGGAAAATGGGTAGAAAGATAGGTTGGGAGCCTGGCCTTTCCTAAAGGCTTGGAAATAGAAGAAAGTCAATAGCTAGCGTACGGCAGGGACGCCGCTCCCTATTAAATACATGATAATAACAAAGAAAACAAATATACCAATAAACATACATTTGGGAAATGTACCGATAGAAAGGGTTGATAAATATGAATAGCTAGGAACTTGGATTTCAGACAATAATGATTAAACAACCGAAATAAGATCTAGGATAGAAATAGTAAAAAATGCAATTGCAAAAATGAAAACAATTCTCTGGAAAAAATGTCTTAGATTAGAACTTAGAGTAAAAGCACTGTGATTCTACTTGTTTTCTAGAAGTGAGAAGAAGAATAAACTATAAGTTTGGAAATTACATCGTAATAACCGAAAACATTGCAGTATTCAATTCAATATTAAATAAACAATGCGTGAGTTGACAGTCAGTATTCACTTGCGCGACCCTTTACGATCAGCAGAAATTAAGTGTCATACGTTTCGTATTTAAAAGCAACTTTTGCTATTACGATATTATATATTTATTATTATTAGTAGAGCTTACTATGTCTCCTGTTTACTTAGTAAACTAACCCGAATTATATATATATATATATATATATATATATATATATATATATATATATATATATAAGCGAGGTTCCTACAGCCTCTGCCGTTTCTCGCATTTCGACCGCCATGGTTTTCTGTCCATCCATTCGTCTTCTCTGATGGCTCTATCTCTCATTATGTGCCGTACATTTTCTTCCCAGGCAACTGAAGGCCTTCCCCTTCTTCTTCTTTGTTGTGGTATGTAATTTACAGCTTTCTTTGGCCATATATCTTCATTCATTCGTTTCACGTGACCATACCACACTAGTTGTCTCGTTTCAATTATATCTACACTGGAATATACAGTATTTGTCCTCCTTCTAATATCTTCATTCCTGATGTGATCTTTTTTGGATATACCACACGCTCTCCTTAGAAAATCCATTTCTACTACTTCTATTCTTTTTCTATCCTTCTGCGTTATCTGCCAAACCTCTGCCCCATAAGTCATAATAGGCTCTACCAAGGTTCGATAGATTGTCAATTTCGTTTCTTGTCTAATATCTTTAGACCAAAGTAGAGAGTTTAGAATGTTTACCACTTTTTTTCCCTGCTGTGTTCTGTTTTCGATGTCTCTTTTGGTAGTGCCTTCTTTAGATATTATAGATCCGAGATATTTATATTCATTGCATGTTTTTGTGTTTCTAATTTCTAACTCTGGATCTTCTTCACCATCTCCTATTTTAAGATACTCTGTCTTTGCCATATTCATATTGAGGCCCCATTTTTCATATTCTTTCTTTAGTTTTCTAAACATGTAGTCCATGTCTTCCTCGTCATTCGCTACGACTACCTGATCATCTGCGAAAAATAAAGCTGTTAGACATTCACCACCGCCTATGTCTATTCCCATTCCGGATACTTGTTTTCTCCACTGCTCTAGCGATGATTGAATATATATTTTAAACAGGGTCGGAAACAGACAACATCCTTGTTTAAGCCCCTTGGTTATTGGAAGTGATTCAGGTATAAAGTTTCCTTCTTTAACGACACTTCTTGCATTTTTGTATATATTTGCGATAGCATCCACATACTCTCTACTGAGACCTACTTTCGTCAATGTATAAAATAGTTTTTTCAAAGGTACCGTATCATATGCCTTCTCTAAATCTACAAACAATAGGTGGGTAGATAGATTCCTTGCCTTCCGTTTTTCGATTACCTGCTGCAGAACGAATATATTATCAATGCACGATCTTCCTGCCCGAAATCCATTTTGTTCCTCTATGTCTTCATATTCTGATTCAATTCGTTTTTTTTATTATTCGACCGTACAACCTCCTAACTGAGCTAGTAACAGTTATTCCTCTATAATTAGAGCAATTGCGTTTATCCCCTTTTTTGTATATTGAGCTGATGTATCCAACATTCCAATCATCAGGGATATTTTGTCCTTTTAAGCATTTATTAAATAGTTTAACCATCATCTCGTGTAATATTTTTGGTCCATACTTTACCAACTCAATTGGGATGTCTCCAGGTCCTGCTGCTTTACCGTTTTTCGATCTTTTGAGGGCATCGCTTAACTCTCAGGTTGTTATCTCAATTATTTGTGTATGTTCAGATATTTTTTCCATTTCGAGATCTTGGAATTTACGTCTATCCTTTGTCAATAAGACCTCATAATGCTGTTTCCACTGTTTCAGATCTATTAATTTTAAGTTAGATTTTTCCTTTCCTTCCCTCCTGAGAGACTTTATCACCTTCCACGCTTGCCCAACTCTTGTTCCACCCATATACCTATCCACCTCTGCACATCTTCGATCCCACATCTCATTTTTACTTTTCACTACTTTTCTTTTTACATCTCGATTTAATTTCGTATATACCTTGTGATCTTCCTCCTTTCTCGTTGACATCCATTTCTGATAAGCAGTTTTCTTCTTGTTTACTAACGTTTGCATATTCTCCGACCACCATTCTTGATTTTTTGTTTCATGTTTGTCTTTATACCCCAAAGCTTCACTTGCAGCCTCATGAATGTACTTTTTAAGTTGTTGGTATAATTCTTCCGCTGTTATATTTTCTCGATCCACATTTTGTAATTTTGTGGCCAGTCGTAATTTGTAAAGAAATTTTGTTGAATCTTCTTTTAAGCTTTCTAGGTTATATTTAGGAGATGTTACTTTTTGTCCCTTTTCTATATTCTGTACCTGAGTGTTATTGTTTTTGCGATAGTTAACTATCACATTGGCCATAAGTAAATGATGGTCGGATCCACATTCTGATCCACGGTATACCCTTACGTTAGTTGTTTTCAGCTGGGAAGTTTGACGTTGGATTACAAAGTCGATTATCGAGCGCAGATTCCTAGTAGGTTGTATCCATGTAAATTTGTGGATGTCTCTATGTTGAAAAAATCCATTCATAATTTTGAGAGACATTATTTCACAAAAATCTCTAAGACGCATTCCGTTGTCATTGGTTATTTGTTCTCCATATCTTCCTACGACTCTGCTATTTTCTTCTGTCCCTACTCTGCCGTTTAAATCTCCTAGTATAAAGATTTCACAGTTTTCTTTAACTTCAGAGAGTATTTCATTCATATTGTCGTAGAAATCGTCTTTACTTTCTGGATTTGTATCTTCGTTTGGGGCATATACTCCGACAATTACGATATTGTGCCCATTCTTTTTCATTTCCAGTATTAGTAGTTGATCATTTACTTCAGTCCACGATTTAATGTTGTTTTTAAGATTTTTTCGAATGGCAATAGAGACTCCCCTCTTAGCTCTGTTATCTTTACTCACTCCGCTGTAGATATGTATATATTCTCCTATCTCTTCATTTCCTTTTCCCTTTTTCTTGGTTTTTGTGAGAACACATATATCTATTTTTCTTTCCGCTAATTCTTTGAATACTTCTGCTTGTTTGGTTCTCAGTCCTTGTACATTCCATGTAGCCAATATCATTTTCCTTTTTCGTTGCATTAGTCGTCTTTGTGTTGATCCATCCTTTGTATTCCGAGGCTTTTGGTCGAAATTTTTAGCATTAATTTCTTTTGACAAGGGACGCGTTGCTAGCCCATCGCCTCAACCCTCCTCCTTTATCCGGGCTTGGGACCGGCATCGGCATTTACTGAGCTACTCAATTCACCCAGTACTTACCGAAGGCGGAGTTACTAACCCGAATTACGATGTAATGTTGGGTTATCAATAAATAAAAAAGTACTATCTTAAAATATCTTATATTATCGATAAATAATCGGTTGCGCTAGGCGGGTAAGGGGCTCAACACCACAATACACTGTGGAAAAAAATATGGACCACCCTTAAAAAATTGGCAATCTTTAACTTTTATAGAAAATACTCAAACATATTCTAACAAGAATGACTTGTTTGTTTAACGGTCGGTAAATTTTAATGAATGCGGAACTTTTAGCTTTAGATGATAAATACCATTGAGATTTATCACTTTTATATAAATATTGGTCATGATGTGAAAGCAATTTGCAATAATTCATCTTTTCCACAAACATGAACAATTGCGCCATTAGATAAACGTTGCGACTTTGCGAAGAAGCAAGGAAGAGATTAAAAATAACGATAGCATCCCGTTTATTGCCGTCAATGTTTGCAGTAGCATTCAGTAACATCTCACAAACGGTATAATGTCATCTATTAATCGCCGAGATTGAACATATTACAATTTTGTATCATGGTGAAATCCGCCAAGAACCGCATGAATCCTGGTAATGGCAGATAATTATAATAATAAATATTTTCGCATCGTTAGTTATTACTTTATATTTGTAATTTATCTTTGGGTTTATGTCGTTATGAAACAGAAGGGTGATACATGTATATCGTAGAACGATCTCGATTTATAATGAACTGTTTATTTTAAATATAGTTTCTTGTATCCTGTTAAATATCCTTTTTTAAATTGTACGAGGTCAAGTTCCTATTTTATTGTTCTTAAGTACATTATGGGAGTCTCCTAGTGAGGGTATTCAGATATAGCAAGAAAATTGTGCAGGGGCATAGTAGAATCTACAGAAGGGCATTTATACAACGCCAGCATATCGGAAAGCAAGAAGAAACTACCATACAATATTTTCTAAGAGAAACAATTATGACAGGAGTAATAAAAACAAAGGCCCGTAGTCCGTGGTAGACCTTAAAAGTTACAAAAAATTTAATTAAACATAAAGGCATTAGCCCCTGGCCCCGATGACATACATACGGAAGTCATAAAACTACTGGAAGAGAAACATTTAAATATAATCGTCAAATTATTTAATCAAATATATACAAGCGGTGAAATTCCACAAGACTGGTTAAAATCAGTCTTTATTCCCCTTCCAAAAACTAAGGGAGCAAAGAAGTGTGGTGATTTCAGACTTATTAGTCTAATGTCGCATATGTTAATGTTATTCTCGAAACTTATTCACCAACGCATTTATAAGAAATGTGAACAGGATATCAGTGATGAACAATTTGGCTTCCGAAATGGATTTGGGACACGGGAAGCATTAACCAGTTTTATTATACTGCTGAAAAATGTCGAGACCAAAAAAAGGATCTCTTTTTATGTTTTATTGATTATCAAAAGGCCTTCGACAAAGTAAAACATGATAAGCTCATGGATTGCCTTCACAAAAAGGGACTAGACGAGAACGATTTTAAAATTATCCAAACGCTGTATTTTAACCAAACTGCAGCAGTTAGAACAGAACCCGGTGATACAGAAATATTCAATATCAAGCGAGGTGTACGACAGGGGTGTGTATTGTCACCACTACTTTTCAATATATATTCGGAAGAAATCTTTGCACGAGCACTAGAGCAATCAAGAGAAGGTGTTAAAATTAACGGCAGAGTTTTAAATAATGTACGATACGCCGACGACACGGTCCTAATGGCAGAGAGCGCACAGGATCTCCAGACACTCTTAGATCGCGTCAGATCGATCGGAGAACAATACGGCCTCAGCATTAACGTCAAGAAAACAAAAACAATGATTGTCTCCAAAACATCTATCCATCCACCCATGGCTCTAAACGTGAATGGTAACATTACCGAAAATGTCGAGAAATTTCGATATCTAGAGTGCTGGATAACGAAAGATATAGATCCAGACATAGAAATAAAATCGTGAATTGAACAAGCAAGAAATGTCTTTTTAAAAATGAAACAAATGTTTACGTCCCAAACACTCAATCTCAAAAGCCGATACCGAATGCTGAAATGTTACGTTTACAGCACCTTACTATATGGAATGGAGGCCTGGACCTTCAAAATTAACTCACTCAGGCGTTTGGAAAGTTTTGAAATGTGGTTATTTCGAAGGATGCTGAAAGTCTCCTGGACAGCGCATATGAGCAACGAGCAGGTCCTACATAAGATGGGTACCGACAGAGAACTCTTAAAAATAATGAAAACACGGAAAAGCTCATATTTGGGACACATATACAGAAATGAGAAACACCAGCTACTGCAGCTTCTTATAGAGGGGAAGGTAGAAAGAAAACGTGGTCCTGGTAGACGGCAGGCGTCTTGGTTGAAGAACATTCGTGAGTGGACTGGTTTGGATTCTAAATCTTTAATAAGAAAAGCCAGGGACAGAAATGATTTTGCTGAGGTTATCGCCAACCTTCATTGAAGACGGCACCCAAAGAAGAGAAAGGCATTAGCACTTAGGTCGTCACAAATAGGTTATGGTCTCTACCTACATCTGCTAAATTAAAGCATGGCATGGTCTATTATGAGTTAGTTAATCATTAGTTTATATTTGATAGAGTCTTTAGATATAACTACTGTCTGGGTCTTTTCATGATATACTGAACTGACTCACTTACGTGTTGTTATACTGAATTTGTAAAATAGACCAAAGATTTTACCAAACAGACTATTTCTTACCGTTTACCTCAACTGGAAGGATGGATCTTGGTTCAATACCTGTCCACTTGGAATAAACACCGTATCTAAGTAAACAAAAATGACCGCTGAACAAATTGAAATAGACACAAAAAACGTAAAATAACAAACCATTATCATCGATCTTCAGCTGTGTCAGCCTTGTTCAAGCAAGGTGTTTTTGAACAAGAGTTAATTAAATTAACAGGTCACTCAAATGCAAACTTTCTAAAACCATATCTGCAGGTAGATTCCAGTCACACCAGAAGTTGATCGGAAATTTTCAGTTGATCAACAAATGAAGCTGGACCTTCGAGTTCCCAAATGCTACAGGTCAATAATACACAAAATCATGCTTGGTTAGAAAAGAATAGGCAAACTACTATAACTTATAATAATTGTGCATTTAATATTGTTAACAAATAAATAAAGATTATGTTTCGTTGATGTGGTGCATTAATTGTCTCGTGAAATAGTCCTATCAAATATCATTCGAAAAAAAATTCTTCTTCTTAAAGTGCCTATCCGTTCCGGATATTGGCGATCATCACGGCTATCTTTACTTTGTTTACTGCAGCGCGGAACAGTTCACTGGTAGTCGTGTTATACAACTTTCGTAAATTTTGAAGCCAGGAAATGTGTCTTTCTCCCGGTCCTCTCTTACCATTTACCTTCCCTTGGAGAATCAGCTGGAGAAGGCCGTAACGTTCTTGATTTCTCATTACATGTCCTAGATATTCCAACTTTTTAGTTTTGACGGTCATGAGAATTTCACATTCTTTCCCCATCCTACGCAGGACCTCCACATTATTAACTCTGTCAACCCAGGATATACGTAAGATGCGCCTATAACACGGCATTTCGAAAGCTTCGAGCCGATTCACAGATGCAACAGTCAGTGTCCACGCTTCCATTTTGTAGAGCAGAACTGTGAATATGTAGCAGTTCAATAGAAGGCATTTTGTTTTTAATGATATGTCTCGACTGTTGAAAATGGTTCTCATTCTAACGAATGCTGCTTCTGCTTTTATTATTCACTGTTTAATTTCTGTTGAGTGGTCCCATTGGCTATTTAAATTGGTGCCCAGATATGTATATTGCTCGACTCTTTCGATATTCTGTTGGTTGATTGTAAGTTTAGCGTTTAGTATTGGTTTTTTACTAATTGTCACAAATCTTTATGTTAAGAGCTAGTCCGTATCTGTTGCTGACTTCTGTTATGCGATTTGTTAATATCTGTAAGTCATTCAAAAATGTTATGCAACCATTCACCTTTTATTAGTATTCCTTTCGCACAACCGTCTAAAGCTTCCTTAAATACCCATTTAAAATAAATATTGAACAACAATGGAGACAAAATACAGCCCTGTCGTACTCCACGTTTTTTTGCAATTTTATCAGTTAATTGGTCTTCTATTTTGATTTTGGCCGTTTAATTGTAGTAAATGTTTCTGATAATTCTAAGATCTTTGTTGTCAATTCCAATTTCTTGCATTAGAGTAATTAATTTCCACGTAATTAATTACTCCATGTTCTATTGCAATTTTATCAGTTAACTGGTCTTCTTTTTTATTTTGGCCGTTTGATTCTAATAAATGTTTCTGATAATTCTAAGATCTTTGTTGTCAATTCCAATTTCTTGCATTAGTCATTAATTTGTCATGTTTTACTCTGTCAAATGCCTTCTGGTAATCTATAAAGCATACTTATATGTCACAATTCACATCCCTGCATCTCTGAAATAGCACCTGTACAGCAAAAAATGCCTCCCGTGTTCCCAGAGGATCACGAAATCCGAATTGTGTTAATTGTACCTCACATTTTGTATATATTCTTTTGTGACTGACCTTAAGAAATGTTTTAAGTACTTAAATGGCTCATAAGGCTTATAATTCTATAGTCTTTGCACTTTTTCGCATTGGGTTTTTTTGGAAGATTTATAAAAGTTGACACTAACCATTTTTGGGGAATTATGCCTGTATCATATATATTGTTAAATATATTTGTCAACCATTTTATGCCATCATAGTCCATAAGTTTTAAGATTTCTGAGTGAAAATATCAGGGCCTACTGCTTTACCATCTTTGGTGCTTTTGATGGCATATTTTACTTCTTTGACTGTAAATGGTGGTCCAGATTCGCAATTGGTGTTTGTTGTGATACCAGTGTTACTTCGTACATCTTCCAAAGTTTTTTCCACGTATTTAATCCAAATCTATCTTATGCTCTATTTCCAGTAATATGTTGCCCTGATTATCTGTCAGGAATCCTGTGTTCCTGAAAAATTATTTACCTTTAAAATTTTCTTCTGGTTTTATTTGTTTGTTACCTTTTAACAAGTTTGTTGCTTTTGATAATTTTTCGACTGTTCTAACAACCATTCAAATTTCGTCATTTTGTGTCATGTGGAACAATTTCACCCAATCTTGTCAACATTAGACTGATAATTGCATTCAGTGCAATTTTCAATCCATATGACAACACGATCGAGTTTGACAACTTCATCCAAATAAATTTCAAAATGTTACGTTTCTAATATTAATTTCTAAATCTAATAACTTAAATTTTAATAATTGTACTTTCACTAACTGTACTTTAATAAATAAATGTTTCGTTATGTTGAGTTATGATTTTTTTTTTTCGAAAAATTATCCGCCGAATATCCCTCGGACATTGATGAATGCCTCATAATTTCATGACAAATTTCTCAAGCTCAGCCTTCGGCTTCGTGCTGTTACCAAGGAACGAGCTTTCGATTGTCATGAAATTATCTCGTCTGTTATCAATGTCCTAGGGATATTACTACTGACAATTTTTGCTTATGACTGTCTGACAAAATAACTCGAATGACGTTATTTAACTGTCAAAATTTAATTTGCGAGAATTGTAAGGCAACAAACTTTCATGCTAGTCGAAAATAGCCGGCAAAATTTTCTCTTCATATTATATATGAAAATATGTTTAACTTAGGTCAGTTTTTGATCAAATATTTTTAAATTTATTAAAAAAAAGAATAACTCTTGTGTGATGTGATTTAAAAAGAGTTTTAATAAAAGTACAGAAAAATAAATATAAGATTACTAAATTATTTATCATCCCAGCTGCTGTGTGTACCATATACCCCAGATTATTTTAGGAACAAATTTAAAATCTAGGTAATTAACAGATTCATTTGAATATAAAAATAATATAAAAGGGCCGTTGTGGGTAAACGTTGATGTTGTACGACCCCATCGTCCTATATTTATATAAGAGATGTGCTTTATCTGGCCAAAATACCCACATCTGACGGCCTCCTAATAGATTAAAATTTGTCAAAACGTATAATTGGAGAGTGACGGTTTGTTTTATCTTGATCGCGTTCCTCTCTCGTTCTTTTTCATGCCGTGAAGTTATCGACAAGGGGGTGAAAACGTCATCGGCCGGGCCGCAGGCGAAGCCTTTGCATCCCCACAATGGGGAATTATAAATTGGTAGGGGATTTTTGACTTCAGCCACTACATTGTGGCTGACAGCTGCCACGCCGATGATAAAACCTTAACGAAGTTGAATTTTTTAAATTGAACGGGACATAAATAAACTTTATTACTGTTTCTCGTTTTTCCGAAGGAATTAAGGATCGTACGTGTGAAAGATATAGCGAATAAAAATAACATATATAATGCTGAAGAATTTTAGAACAGTTCATATATCGTACGATGTACGTTATACATGATGCTTGTTTACCTTTTTTATGGTTGTTAAACTTTTGCTAATTCTATATTTTCAGTATGAATTTTCGTCGAACAAATTTTAACTCATTCTTCTTCTTTGCCTAATGTTTTCATAATAAAAATCATATCGTTATTATGGCACATTCATTTCTGCCTTGTTTCGGTTTTTATTAGTAAATTTGTATCATTTCTAAACCAACCTCTGACAGTTTCTTTTGAAATATTTAAAGAGTTTTACTCCTAGCATTAAGTACTTTAACTTTAGATGGTCTAAGATGGGCAGGCCACGTGCACAGACTGCATAACGAAAGACTGGTAAAACTGGTATGAGAGGAGATTCCCACAGGCAAAAGACCACTCGAACATCCCAGAATGCGATGGAGAGATAACATCCCAGCAGATCTCCGGAAAACGAACATTCCATTTGACCCTAGGTTGATGGAAGACCGAACAAATTGGAAAAAGGTTGTACAGTCAGCCAAGACCCACGTCACACCTCAAACATTATCCTACAGATTGTTGCTATATACGTGACCTTAACCTTTTGTTATGCTACTGGTGTGTGTAAAAACTAGTTGTTTTTAATATTTTACTTAGATACGATATTAATATATTCTGTTGCTCTTGGAAAGTCGAAAGAGATTTTATCCATTCCGGCGTATGTAGCGTTTTTTTTATTTAATGTGTATATAAACGATTTCTGTAGTACGCTCCTGTTATTTTTACCAAAGAAAACAATCGAAATAATATTTCAAGTTTTTTTTGACGAGATTTTTAAATGCGTATTAACGCTGGAAATATGTTTTTATCTCTGTGTTGCAATGTTAGGTGAAACAACAAGTTCTTTGTCGCCAAAGAGGTATTATGTTACATGAAGTCCCCCTAATATTCCGGTTAGAATAATCAATAATGCGTATATTTCTACCGATTTAAAAGTAAATATAGATGTTTTTGTCTGTGTTTAGATTCAAATATCAAACCTTTTGTTACAAAGTCAGGTAGAACTCCGTTTTAAAATACGTGCTATTTTGTTAATTTGTATTATGTATATCTATTTCGACGAAGTTTTTTTTTGTATATAAAGGGATTATAATTTATGCTGCCTCCTGGTAAAAAAATGTTTTATTTGTCTTTCATCGTTAGGAACGAATAACAAGGGGAAGATTGTTTGTTTTAAGTTTGTGGACGACAGGCTACCTGTAAGACGGAAGGGAAATTTTTTGGCTTTGAATTTATAAAATGTAACGCGGATGAGGAGTCGACTTTTAAGTTCCAAGCAGGGCAGACGTGCTACCATGTAGAGTCTAAGATTTGATTTGAAACGGGGCAGACATGTAACAATTGAGTCAAAGATTTGAAACGGAGTCGAGCTTAATCAATTTCACGGGACACACGTATCGATTTGAATCGATTGGTTCGATTCAATCGGTAATTTTCTTGGTAATGTTTTAATACCAGTAAAAAATGAAGATATTCTTGGGTTTTTAATTGCTGTCTTTGAAACAGAGTACTTCATGTTATATTATTTACCTATGGTATGGTAGTCACCGGTCAAGTTTTTGGAAAGTGTGGAATAAGGTGTCCCGATTTTTTTTGGCTTGATTCCTCAACCCTGAGTTAGTTCGATTGTTCGTCCTGTAGAGCAGAAATAGTTCCTGATAGTTGCTGTTTTCCAGTTTTCCAGAGTTTGTTCACCCGAGTAAGTAATAAGTTTCAAATTTAAGTGATAATAAAAACATTAAGGTAACTTTTAATATATTAATCTTGCCAAGTTAAAGACATTTTTAATAATTGCTTTCATTAAATAAAAGAATTTGTAATATTTAAAGTTTTATCAATTTTATATTGGGTTGTCTAACTGAAAAATGTCATAATTTAATCGGTCTTAAATTGTCATGTTGGTAAATGACAATTTACTTTAATCGATTGTTTGTTATAAGACAATATTCATTTTGATTATTTTATATAAAAGATATTCCATATTATAAGGTTAAATTCAATAATATTTTTCATAAAAAGGAAATCCACAAAATTTTTGATAATCTAAATTGGCCAGATTATAAATTAGAAACCATTTGAATTTTTGTAGCAATCTTTGATGTAAATAAAGACATGTAAGTTTGTTTATTTTGTATTATTATATAGTATGTTTCTTTTGTAATCTATATTTTGGATAACTGTTTGTTTGAGACAAGAATAAACGTTCAATTTGTTTCTCTAATCTATTTTGAGTTTAATTTGAAAAAGATATTTTTTTCTACACTTTTGATGTTCTATAATTATTTCTCTAGTTACAACTAGTGGTTGTAATAGGTATAATTAGGCACCTCAAGTGGTGCCCTATATTAAATTTCTTGAGGTGTTTACGTTTATTTTCATTCGGTTTGTCCCAAGAGATTTGTAAAAGTACCCCTTTATTTCTTTTTTTTTTGTAGTTGCTCAATCCAACCCCCAATATCTTCAAATTATCCACGACCCAGCTCTCCAACAACCAACTGAGTGCCGTATGCACTTGTTTCGATTATTTTGTTTGTCCAATCTTGTCCCCCCATATTCTTACCCTGTGGTAAGCAAAATATTCGTTACAAACTCATGTCTTAAAACGACTTTCTTTAATAAATAGGCTTTACCAATAATTGATATTGTAACGCGGGCAGGTCATGTAGCCCAATATAATGATAACAGGTGGATACGGAGAATTCTAGAATTAAGACAAAGGACGACAACAAAAAGCATGAGAAGACCTCAAAAAAAAATGGATAGATGACATAAGAGCTGTGGCAGGCAAACAGTGAATTAGATTGGCAGAAGATAAAGAAAGATAGAAGCCATTGGGAGAGACCTAGATTCAATAGTGGATGAAAAATGGTTAACAAAGAGAAGAGCGATATTGGTAAATATACCGAGTAGATGCGCCTAAGATGAGCATTAATAAGCTTTCCTTAACCGGTTCCAAATAAGATTCGTCTACTTTTTTTCAGGAAGCCGACCTTAACCGCAATACTACACTTGGAAAGAGTTTGTGGATTTTGGAGCATACCGGAATCTCTTCGACTTTTTTAATTATTTATATCTTTGGACAGTTTGGTGGTATTCCATCGTTATAGCCTCACTTGCTATTTTTATCACCAGTTCAAAACCCTCCATATCTCTAGTGGTACCTATCCTATAAGTCCTATCCTTATAGTCTCGAGCAACCTTTTGTTTATAGCTTTTTCAGTCTGTTTTCTTGAAAATCTGAACTTTGATTATATTAAATTAGAGTGACCAGCTCAAATTGAATTTGCCTGTGATCGTACAAGCTAAATTTTTTAAAATGATGGCTCGCTCTCTGATTGTAGTCAATAATGTCAATTGTTTAGTTAACTTGGGGGCAGATTTGATCTGTTCAGATCTCCTGCGAATTAATCAGAGTGAAAAAGCAATCTTTGACTACTTTCTTATATAGATACGATTAGAAACCCATAATAAAATGCACAGTTACCATATATATACTACAAGCTCGTGATATTGCCCCCCAGGAATCATATATTTTTTGGGGACAAGAATTTCTTTTTCGTCTATTGCTCATCATATGCGATGCAGTTTTAGCCTGCTCAAAATTTAACTGTAAAGTATGTATGCTATCACCTACCACCTCAGTGAAGACTACAGTGATGTACTTTACTTGAGACCTCTTTCCCTTTCAGTGCATCGCCTTCCCTTTAGTGGTATCTGGCTCTTTTAGCGTAATCACGTCATCAGCTAATTAAGGTATTTGTCTGATTAACATCTTAATTTTTTTTAATTTGTTTTGATTATTGTTAACTATAGAATAGCTAAGTAGATCAATTTACAGCGTATTGTACTGTTCACCTTACACTCATTACTTACACTAATTCAGAACACCTCATTTTTAGAACAAAATCTTCTGGTTGGATCAGTATTATCGAGGAGCTGATTGTAATAATACAGCGGAAGGTTGTATTCATTGGTTTTCTCAATTAAGATTTTAAGCGCATGTAGATGGTCGATTGTGCTGTATCCTTTCCTGAATCCGGCCTGCTTCACTGGTTGGTAGTTGGAAGTTGTTTTTATGGTCCCCGTAATTCACAGGTATGCTGGTCTTTGTGTATTACCTATCAGCCTTATTGCTCCCACTCGCTGCGTCTTTGTCCACCACGTCACCAAGCCATAGGTTATCATGCGTTTAATAACCCTTGTGTATAACCATAGAGTCATTTTGTGGTTTAGTCCCCAATTCCTACCGCACACTCTTCTGCATCTGCTCAGGGACATAGTAGCTTTCTGTGTGGCTTTAGAATGTGAGTATTCCATGTAAGCCTATGATCAAAATATACCCCAAGGTATTTTGTTTCTTTCTCCTTCTTCTTACAGTGCCTTATCCTTAAGGACGTTGGCCATTACATTTGCCCATTTAATCTTATTTGTAGCAGCCCTGAATAGTTCTATGGAGGTCATGTTCGTCCATTGCCGTAGGTTTTTAAGCCAAGAGTTGCGTCTTCTTCCTAGTCTTCTTTGCTTTTTGCTATTGACTTTGCCTTCGATTATAAGTTGGAGCAGATCATACTTTTGATTTCTTATGATGTGACCAAAATATTGTGTTTTCCGTTCTTTTATTATAAGCATAAGCTCTCTTTCCTTATTCATCCTCCGCAAGACTTCTGCATTTGTCGTATGGCTCATGTAGGATATTCTGAGCATTTTACGGTAACATCAGAGTTCGAATTCTTGGATTCTTTTTGTGTTGCTTCTGTAATTGTCCAGGCTTCAACACCATTGAGCAAGGTGGAAAAAACATAGCACTTAAGTGTTCTAGATCTCAATGAGATGCCCAGCTGGCTGTTGCATAGAACCTTTTGCATTTTGTAAAACATTGTACGTGCCTTTTCCAGACGTATTCTTATCTCTAGTAAGTGGTCCCAAGTTTCATCAAGATTACTTCAAGGTACGTTGTTCTTGTTACTCTTTCCAGATCTGTTCCGTCGACATTGACCTTCACCCTTCTGTTTTGGTGCTTGCTGATGACCATCGTTTTTGTCTTTTTTGTATTCAATTTCATTCCAAATTCTCTAGAGGCTGTCGTTACTTGGTCCATTAAGCGTTACAGGGCTTCAGCATTATTTGCCAGTATGACAGTGTCATCAGCATATCGCAGGTTATTTATACATTGCCCGTTTATAATTATACCATCCGAGGTGCCTTCCAAAGCTTTCTGAAATATCTTCTCAGAGTAAACATTGAACAGCAAAGGTGATAGGACACATCCTTGTCTTACTCCCTTCTCGATATTGATTTTTCCAGATGTTTTGCTTTTTATTCTGATTGTAGCCTTTTGTTTTTGGTAGAGGTTTGAAATGATCCTTAAGTCTTTATCGTTGATATTACATGACCTTAAAATATCTATCAGTTTATCATGTTTCAGCAGGTCAAACGCCTTCTGAAACTCTATAAAACACAAGTATACATCAGAATCGATATCTCTATATCTTTTAACTAGCACACGTATTGAAAAAAGTGCTTCTCTTGTTCCGAACCCATTCTTAAAACCAAACTCTATTGTGTATTACTCGTAGGAAAAGTTTCAATATATGATTCATCAGGCTAATAATCGTATGGTCTTCACATTTCTTGGAGTTTTTCTTCTTTGGTAGTGGTATAAACACCAATGTCAGCCAATCATTTGGTATTATGCCTGTTTCGTATATTTTGTTAAATATATCTTCCGTTACTTCGATGTGTTCGTCTAGTAGTTTCTTTATTATTTCAATTGGGATATTACCTTCCCCAACAGCATTTCCGTTCTTTATCTGATTTGCCGCTTTGATAATTTCTTGCTTTGTGGTATCAGGTCCAGTCGATGCCTCCTGCATGTAAATGTTCCTTTCTGGGTCTTGAAACATCTCTTCCACGTATTCTCTCCATCTACCTATTTGATCTTCTATGTGCAGTAGCGGGTTCCCATGTTTATCTTAGATGAAAGACGTAGGAGTTTGTTTAAATATTCCAGCGGCTTCTTTTGCTATTTTTTTTTTTTCATTAGCAAATGAAATCTCTGTTCATCTCAGAGTCCCCGGTTTTAGGTCTTGTAGGGCAGATTTTTGGTGAAGTTGACGATATTAACTGCTTACTCTAAAATCAAATTATTGTACCAGAATCCCTTTTTCCTTCAGTTCAGAAACTGTTCATGTCTTGTAAAATGTAAAGATGTAATAAAAGTTGTAGTACTATAAAATTAAAGGAAAAATTACTTATTAACAGAATAATTTATTTTTTATTTACTAATCTAGTTTTTATGAATTATATATATTATAAGTTTGAGAAACATATTAAAAAAATTTTTTACTATTAAAACTGTTTCTTTTTTATCAATAATGTCATCACAACTTAATCAAATCCGGAATCGTTTTGCTCGTATAGTATAATATACTTTATTGACTCAAACAGTTGTAAATAACTGTAGTGGAAAGGTATATAAACCTTCTCCAGGGTCGTATATCGCCGTACATCACGCAAATTATAGATTAGACCCTCAAGAACGTAACGGCGTGCGAGTAGAGTTCATTATTACCCCGGAGTCGTGGCTCACATTAAGAGTAAAGTCCGTTTTCCTAATAAAGACGACTCCGTCTCAAAGTAAAGGGTACAATATTCGTGCAATTGCGAACGTTAACCCAAGAGATTAAAAGGCATTTGAAACTCTAAGACCCTCCGAAGGGGTCTATCATTTACTGTCTGAAAATGTCTTAGCCAAGCATCATCCCGAGTTATCTCCCATTGTGGATTGCCGCACCCAATAATCTGATTTTAGATTTTCCTTATTCCCGGCTCTAAGCCCTGGTTTCCAAATAATGGCATATGATTACTTGGAAACTTGCACGGAACAGGTAAAAGAACTGAATAGACATCGTCTATTTCTTTATTATGTAGTCCTCTAAAACATTAGCTTATTTATGTTATTTTATACCACGTCAAGTTGAGCATTTAATAATATATATTTTTAAACACCTGTTAGAATGTATCCTAACAATACTAATCACATAATTTTTAAAGAAATTAAGCATAAGGACTTCAGATTAAATTTAAACAAGGATGTTTTTCGGACTGTCTAAAATTATGCACTTACAACATGCACATACTGACACAGGGTAGTTCCGAGGATTGTAATATTCGGTGATTTAAAAATTATCTTTACATAGGATTAAACCACAATTGATTGCAATTAAAATAACATTTTTTAATAATTATTGTTTGCTGTTTTGTTACGGAAATCAATTTTAACAAAAGATTATTTTAAAATAGTGTAAATAAAATATGGTACAAAATGATCGTAATTTATATGGGTAAATTGTTGATGTATAGTAGAATATAAATATTCCCACCATCGCTCTGAATGGATTGATTAAGTTTGGGTATATAGTTTACTTTAATTGCTATCGACATTTCTTTATTTGCTAAAGGTCGCTAGTAGTATACTCTGGTAATTATTTTTCCTATAATTGCCATAGTAGTCGATGCGTTTTGACTTTGAGTCTTCTTACGAGTCTCTCTGATGACGGGTAGAATCAGAATTACATGTTAGAGAATGGTAAGAGACTAAACTTAAATCAAAACGCAAACGTCTACGTATATTTACTTTAGTAAATAAAATTGTTTGTCTTAGCAATGTCAGAGAAATGTAAGGTCCTGTGACCAAAACATCAGAACACAAGTATTGGCTTGTTTACCGGTGGGATGCGCACATACACAGATACCAATACATACCAAATACCGAAATCAATAGCGAATCATCATCATCATCAGTGGTGCTACAGCTCTAGTTGAGCCTTGACCTTCCCCAGTCTATTTCGCCAGTCGTTTCTGTTCATCGCCAACCGTTGCCAATTTGCCGCGCCGATCTTCCTTGCGTCCTCGTCCACACCGTCCCTCCATCTCAGTCGTGGTTTGCCTCTACTCCTATTTCCCACTGGGACCGATAACAGAGTTCGTCTGGGTGGGTAATTTTCATTTGATCTTGACACATGTCCAGCCCATCTAAGCCTACCTATTTTTATGAAGGATATTACATCTCTACCATTTACTATTTTTTATACTTCTCGTACAATTCGAAATTATATCGCCTTCTCCAAATACCATTCTCACGGAATGCGCCCATTATTCTTCTTAGTATCTTCCTTTCGAAGACGAGCAGAAGATTTGCGTCTGTTTTGGAGATGGTCCATGTTTCTGACCCATATGTCAGCACTGGTAGGATGAGTGTTCGATATATTATTAGTTTGGTTTTCTGGCTTAAATTTCTGTTTTTTAGCTGCTTGCTTAGTCCAAAGTAACATTTGTTTGCTAGCAGTACCCTCCGTTTAACTTCTTCAGATGTGTCATTATCGTTTGTTATGAGAGAAACCCAAATATGTAAACTTATTTACTACCTCAAAATTATATTGGTCTATACTGAAGTTTTGTTCGGCGTTTCTAGCTCTATCTCTGTTATTTGGAATAGATGCTAATATTTTGGTTTTTTCTTCGTTTATTTTAAGGCCCATATTTTGTGCGGCTGTCAAGAAGGCGGAAGTCATCTCTTTAAGTCCTCGTGTAGTACGTGCAAGCAAATCCAGATCGTCAGCGTAAGCCATAATCTGCGTTGATTTATTAAAGATTGTTCCCCTATTGTGTAACTCGGCATCTCTTATAATCTTTTCTAACGCTATATTAAAGAGAAGGCACGCCAGCGCGTCTCCCTGCCGTAACCCTGTATATGTTTCAAACGCTTGTGACATATCGCCTTGTATTTGCACTCTGCAGATCACTTTACTCATAGTTGTTTTTACGAGCCTTATTAATTTATGGGGAATGTTAAGTTCATTCATGGCTTCGTATAATTTACCTCTTAGGACGCTATCATACGCTGACTTAAAGTCCACAAAGAGATGGAACGTGTCAATATTAAATTCATTGGTTTAATCAATAGCGAATACCAATACTAAAAGCGGCACAGATTACAATGGTTGGGCGCCGTTGAAGTCGTAGCTTCCACTACTGTAGGCACTGTCAAGAACAGTTTGGTAGGTCCAAGGGATCACATCGCTTCAATCTCTTGGTTGTTAAGAAGATTATATGCCAAGCTGTTAGGATGCACACGCAATCTATTTTGATATTGTTTAGAAATGTTTTTACACTCTTCAGAGACTGTTGGTACCTGCGGATCACTATCTAAGGCGTCATTCTGGATAAACCAAGGGAAATTAGCGATTATTCCGACAATTAAGATTAGAGTTTCAGATTAAAATCTTTGTATTTTCATAACATTAGATTTTCTAGCCGATTCCTAAAGCAGCGAACCATTTGATCAGAGCGGTTTTATCAGACAATAACTAATCCCTTTTGGATTAGTTCAGTGATTGAAAATAAAGTGTGATACGATTTTTGAGTAACACGTTACGAGTAGTTAGTGAAAATTAGACACGGAAATAATATTAACTATTAAAAGACGAAAACTTGAGTACTTGGGACATGTGATGAGAGGGCAAAATACGCATTATTACAACTTATTATGTAGGGCAAAATCCAAGGAAAGCGAAATGTGGGAAGACGAAGAATATCCTGGCTTAAGAACTTTAGGGAATGGTTTGAATGCAGTAGTGCAGAACTTTTTAGAGCGTCAGTCAACAGAGTCCGCATAGCCATGATGATTTCCAACCTTCGATAGAAGATGGAACTTAAAGAAGAAGAAGAAAACACTAATGTACAATAGCTCGTAAGATCTTCTTCTTTACGTGCTATGCCAGAAATATCCGACCGTATGCGACCATTGCAAATGCTTCTTGATCTTCTACCACATGGAATAATTGTAAGGCATTTGATTTCATTTGAGTCCATTCACGAATGCTTTTAAAACAAGAAACCACTGTTTTCTTCCTGCATCTTTACTGCCTTCTATTTTGCCTTTAAGGTTCAGCTTTAATATCCTATATCGATTTCGCTTCAGTATATATCCCAGATATTAATTTTTTCGGTTTTTAATGATCTTAGGTGTTTTTCTATCTTTGTTGCCCCACTTCATTACTTTTTCATTAGCTTTTCTTGCGGTATAAGGTATCTTCAGCATTTGATTATGAATCCACATTTTCAATGCTTTAATTCTATTAGTACTCGATACTTTTAGTGTCCACAGTTCTGTTCCTTACATATATGTTTATAGTACAGACCAAATATAGCATTTAACCAGTTTATATCATAGTTCTAAACTAAGATGGTTATTGCAAAGAAATGATTTTATTTTTATAAAAGTAGTTAGTTATTAGGATCAGGCAAACGGCGCTTGTTTTGACCTTTCTCATATATTTTGGTCTAAAAATGTCCACCGCAATACAAAGATAAGAATATATAAAACCTTAATTCTACCAATAACTACGACAGTAAAGTATAGGTATATATATATATATATATATATATATATATATATATACATACATATATATATATATATATATATATATATATATATATATATATATATATATATATATATATATAGCGAGTGTTTGCAACTTTAATTTTGTCGCTTCTCGCATCCCAATCGCCATAATTTCTTATCGGCCCAGTCTCCTTCTTGAAGACCTCTATTTTCCATTTCTATATGAATATTGGATATCCATTTCTTTTTTGGCCTTCCCCTTTTATTTCTCTGTGTAGGTCTCCAGTTCCAAACCTTTCGTGGTATCCTTTCTTCGTTCATCCGTTTCAGGTGTCCATATCATTTTAATTGTTTTTCGGCTATCGTATCCATTATTGTGTTTCTTTACTTTCATTCTCTCTCTTATGTTTTCATTTCTTATGTGGTCAAACAAAGTTAACCCGGAACATCTTCTCCAGTACATCATTTCCGTTGAGAGGAGTTTTTGTGACATATTCTTGTTAAAGACCCACACTTCTGACCCATACGTCAGCACCGGCTGAATCATAGCCTGATATATATTTTTCTTTGTTTTCTTAGTTAAAGTTTTATTCCACAGGATCGGATGTAGTGTTTTTATCATGTTTTTTCCTTTTCCTATTTTTCTTGTTATATCTTTGTCGTCTCTCCCTTCTTCGCTTAGTGTAACTCCGAGATATTCGTATTGATCAACGTTTTTAATTAATCCGCTTTCTGTTTCCATGTCTTGACCGATGCCTCCTATATTCATGTATTGTGTCTTTTCGGTATTAACCTCTAATCCCCATTTTTTGAATTCGTCTATTAGTTTGTTTATCATGTACGTCATATCTTGTAGGTCCTCGGCAAGAACTACCTGGTCGTCTGCGAAGAGGATTGTGTATATAGAAGTGTCATTTACCCATATGCCCATTGGTCTGCATTTTCTCATCCAATATTTTAAAGCATTACCAAGATATATTTTAAATAGGGTTGGGGAGAGGCAAGAGCCCTGTTTGACACCCTTTGTTTGGGTGAAACCCTTGGAAATTTGGTTTCCAACCTTAATATAAGCTTGGTTATCTTGATATAGCTTTTTCACGGCATTTATATATACTGCATTTATACCTGCGTTTTCCAATGTTGTCCATAGTCTCTGCAGTGGTACGGAGTCAAACGCTTTACGGAGATCTATAAAAGTGGCATGAAGTTCTAGTCCTCTTGCTAATCTCTTTTCTATTAGATGTTTGAAAGTAAATACATTGTCGACACAAGATCTCCCTGGTCGGAATCCACTTTGTTCTTCGATCTTTGTGGCTTCTTTTTCTATTCTGGCTTTCAGAACTCTTTCATACAGTTTGCCAGTGGATGACGTAATGCTGATACCTCGGTAATTACTGCAGTCATTCCTGTTTCCCTTTTTGTAGATAGAGTTTATGTACGAGACTTTCCAATCTCTTGGGATACTTTCTCCTTGTAGGCACTTGTTAAACATTTAACAAAGCAATTCTAATGTTATTGCAGTGGCATGTTTGAATAACTCGATAGGTAAATCACCCGGCCCAGGAGCTTTATTATTTTTCATTTTTTGTAATGCGTTTTTTATTTCTTCTACGGTAATCATCGCCACTTCATTTAACCCCGTTTCAACTATATCTATATGTGTGTCTAGAAACTGTGTACGTTGTTCATTTAATAGATTTTCGTAATAATTTTTCCATCTTTCTATGTCTATGGGCTTTATTTTTTTTGTTTCGTTTGTATTTTTTCTAAGACTGTTGATAGTTTTCCAAGCTTGTCTGGACCTAGATCCTCCTACCATTGAGCTTATTTCTGCACACTTGTTGTCCCAGGTTATGAATTTTGTTTTTTTAATTTCCTTTTTTACTATATATTTGTATCTGTTATAGTTCTTTCGGTCTTCCTCATCTTTTGTCGCTAACCATTTGAGATACAGTTTTTTCTTTTCTTCTACCAGTTCTAATAAACCTTCTGTCCACCAATAATTTCTACGTTTTACTTTTTCTTTCGTACCTAGAGCTTCTAATGCTGCTTCATGAATTTTGATTTTCAAAGTCCCATATATTTCTTCCGCTGTTCCGTTTATTTCTTCGTCTAATTTTTTGTGCCAAACGTAGTTTATAGAGAAAACTTGTGGAGAGAATACTTTTATCGTATTGTAATTATCCATACGCTAAATAATACCAAATATAGCATTTAACCATTTTATATCATAGTTCTAAACTAAGATGGTTATTGCAAAGAAATGATTTTATTTTCATAAAAGTAGTTAGTTATTAGGCTCAGGCAAACAGCGCTTGTTTTGACCTTTCTCACATATTTTGGTCTAAAAATGTCCACTGAAATACAAAGATAAGAATATATAAAACCTAAATTCGACCAATAACTATGACAGTAAAGTATAGATCCCGAAAGAAACATTAAAAAGCAAACTCGACACATTCGAAAGGAAAGTACTGAGTAGTATACCAGAACCTGTGAGGGAAAACGGAACCTTTAGATGTCGATACAATGAGCTTTATCAACTTTATAAGAAAGCACCACTGTCAGACTGTTCATTAGAATGCAAAGATTGCAATGGGCCTGACATTTGATAAGAATGGGAGAGGATAGGCTACTAAAAAGACCACTGAATGCTAGAATGCAGGAAAGGGACCGGTTGGAATGCCAAGAAAGTGCTGAAAAGACACAGTACACAGCGATGCACAAGCCGTTTAGGGTTCCGTGTATGGAGAAGATCAGTCACAGACAAGCAATAGTGAAGGCAAAAATAAAGAAGATCAAGGCTCAATTTGGTTGGCTGTGTTGCCGTAGAAGAAGAAGAAGAAGTTTTAATCATTGCTATTCTTCGTTTTCTTTCTATACCTGGATCAAGTTGGTCCGGTATGACGGTTCCCAAATATGTAATTTTGTGAACTATTTTAACTTGGACTCTATTAAATTGAAGGTACGCATCTGAATATGGGTTACGACTTTTTCTTCTTTTACGAGTAGTGCCTATCTGTTTCGGAAGTTACCGACCACCAAGGCAATCTGTATTTTATAAACTGCTGCTTTGAACAGATTTGTGGTTGTTGTGTTGAACCACGTACGCAGATTTTTCAGCCATGAAATTAATAAAACCAGGAATCCTAAACCCTGGTATTGTTTCAGTTTATTTTAATGCCCATTTAGCCCATTTACTCTCCTACTTCGTGAATACATTCCAGTATTTATTAAAAATCCTTTGTAAAATGTATATATTAAGAACCCAAATGGGCTAAATTAAACAGACAAAACGTTTTCGGAATTCATATTCCATCATCAGTGTCTAGGAGTACATTAATGTAGCCACTAAATATATGGGTAAAAACCCGTTAACAAATAATTGATTACATTTAGTTTACAAAATTTCTTATAATGATTTAAGATGTTGAAGTTACTGTTGGATTAGGTAACATGGCGACATATGACTCCACGTTGAAGTTGCTAGTATTGAGACGGTGTATCTACGAAGACTGTATGGGAGCAACTCTCATATATTTTTTCTCCCATACAGCAACTCTCATACAGTCTTCGGGAGAGTTGCTCCCATACAGTCTTCGTAGACACACCGTCTCAAGACTAGCAACTTCAACGTGGAGTCATATGTCGCCATGTTATCTAATCCAAGGGTAACTTCAACATCTTAAATCATTATAAGAAATTTTGTAAACTAAATGTAATCAATTATTTGTTAACGGGTTTTTACCCATATATTTAGTGGCTACATTCATGTACTCTTAGACACTGATGATGGAATATGGATTCCGAAAACGTTTTTTCTGTTTAACTTAGCCCGTTTGGGTTCTTAATATATACCTCTTACAAAGAACTTTTAATAAAATTTTTAATATATGGTATACAGCCAACTACAGGAACGTAGATTCCTTGTGGACATTCCAGTATCTTTAATTTCTTTGCATCATTTTTCTAGTATACTTTATTTTATTCGATTTTATAATTTGACATTGCTTAATCAATGTCTTCTGTCATTCATTGATTTTTTTTAAGTTACTTCTACAATCATTGTTTGTGAAGATTTTTTTGACTTGGTTATTAAATTCATTCCATAGTTTCTCTGGATCTTCTAGTTGTTCTCCGATGTTCTTTATTCTATGGAAAAATTCTTTTTAATTTAATTTTTTATGTTTATATCGTCTAAATTTGGTTTTTGGTTTTTGTAGTTGGATTCGTTTTACCTTAGTTTAATACCTGCCATAAGTGTATGGTGATCCGATCCAATATGTGCTCCTTGAAATGTATTGAATTTTTGACGGAGTTCCGAAGCATCCACTTACAAGTATATATTCTATTTGGTTTGTTGAAGACCCAGGGTTTGTTGAAGAACGAGTGTTTTCACCTTTAAATAGAATCTCATAAACATAAACTAAGTTTTATTTCTTTGTGCAGTTAGCATTACTCATTGCATTTTTATATGTTAAAAGATTTTGGTATTACACCACCTACCAAGGTCAATGTTGTACACATTTCCTCTGCCGGTGGAAAACAACGCAACATTTCTTTGTATTTAAAACTTATTTAACTACTTAAAGAATTTAATTACTCAAAGGATTGTTACGATTACGTGTCACCACCTAGCAATTATTTACAAAAATCTATTGTCACACTTCACCTTGTTTGCGACGATCACCTTGTATGCTACCCACACATGCTTGTAGTCAAAGCCTACCCAGCTTTTATTGCCAATTGTTATGATCGACAAAATCTTGTACTCTTAATAGACCAGTTTCGAAAAATGGTTTGTGGGATTGTCGAGAGAAACTCAACAAAAATACAGGTCTGTATGAATAATCATCGAATAAAAGTATATACTCAAAGAAGAATGAAATAAACCAAGGTAAAGATGTGCTTATAAATATTAAATATATAATATTATAAATATTAAATAAAGGATAATAAAGTGAAAAGACTTCAATAAATAGGTATTTATAGATAAAAAGGCAAAAGAAAAGACAAGGAAGGAAGGAAGAGATAACAGTTATGTAACTTATGTTTAGGTAACTTAAATCAACTAAGTTTTGCTAGCATATTGTATTGTTGGTATAAAGATAAAAGGCTTTCACCTCTTTCACTACGTTCTCGCAGGTCTTATTCGTCTATCATATTTTGCAACTATCATTTTTCTATTTTAGCATTAAAGCCACCCAACAGGATTTTAATATCTTCGTTCATTGTTAATTTTATAAGTTTTTGTACCATATGCGGTTTGTACCATATAACACCTCTACGCGGTTATTAGTAGATTCTTTTAAGTTCTATGCTTTGACACCATATAACTGACTATAAGTTTTTGGTTATGGTTAAAACAGTTTACAGCAACTAATAAATAAAGTAAGTGAAACATTTAGACTACAAGTAAACATATCAAAAACTAAATTTATGGTCATCAACAAAAATAAACTTAGAGACGTCCATCTGTTTATCAATAATACACCAGTGAACCGAGTAAAACAGTTCACCTACCTTAAAACAATAGTAAACGAACAATGGGATTACTCACAAGAAGTAAAATGTAAAATAGAGAAGGCTAGAAGTGCATTCAACAACATCCCGAACTCTTTAAAAGCCACAACCTTAATCTGTAAACAAAAGTAAGCTCCTACGATCTTATTATGTTCTAGATATAATACTACGGAGTTGAATCCTGGACACTTACTGAAGCGATAAAGAAAAAATTTAAAGCCTCGAGATGTGGTTCTACAGAAGAATCCTAAGGATATCATTGACAGACAAGATAACCAACGAGACTGTACTACGAAGAATGGAGAAAGAAAGAGAGGTGATGTATACCATTAAAAGAGAAAGTTAGAATATCTCGGACACATAATGAGAAACGACACTAAATACAGATTAAATCACGAGAATAAATTAGGAGGACCCAACCAAACAATAGAATTAGACAGGAGAATAGAACTAACATAAACAGCTCACGGAAAACTCATTAAAGTCTTTAGATCAGATATTCCTACTTCTTCTTTGGGTGCCGTCTTCAATGAAGGTTGGCGATAACCTCAGCAAAATCATTTCTGTCCCTGGCTTTTCTTATTAAAGATTGAGAATCCAAACCAGTCCACTCACGAATGTTCTTCAACCAGGACGCCTGCCGTCTACCAGGACCACGTTTTCCTTCTACCTTCCCCTCTATAAGAAGCTGCAGTAGCTGGTATTTCTCATTTCTGTATATGTGTCCCAAATATGAGGTTTTCCGTGTTTTTATTATTTTTAAGAGTTCTCTGTCGGTACCCATCTTGTGTAGGACCTGCTCGTTGCTCATATGCGCTGTCGAGGGACTTTCAGCATCCTTCGAAATAACCACATTTCAAAACTTTCCAAACGCCTTAGTGAGTTGATTTTGAAGGTCCAGGCCTCCATTCCATATAGTAAGGTGCTGTAAACGTAACATTTCAGCATTCGGTATCGGATTTTGAGATTGAGTGTTTGGGAGGTAAACATTTGTTTCATTTTTAAAAAGACATTTCTTGCTTGTTCAATTCGCGATTTTATTTCTATGTATGGATCTATATCTTTCGTTATCCAGCACCCTAGATATCGAAATTTCTCGACATTTTTGATAATGTTACCATTCACGTTTAAAGCCATGGGTGGATGGATGGATGTTTTGGAGACAATCATTGTTTTTGTTTTCTTGACGTTAATGCTGAGGCCGTATTGTTCTCCGATCGATCTGACGCGATCTAAGAGTGTCTGGAGATTCTGTGAGCTCTCTGCAATTGGGACCGTGTCGTCGGAGTATCGTACATTATTTAGAACTCTGCCGTTAATTTTAACACCTTCTCTTGATTGCTCTAGTGCTCGTGCAAAGATTTCTTCCGAATATATATTAAAAAGTAGTGGTGACAATACACACCCCTGTCGTACACCTCGCTTGATATTGAATATTTCTTTGTCACCGGCTTCTGTTCTAACTGATGCAGTTTGGTTAAAATACAGCGTTTGGATAATTTTAAAATCGTTCTCGTCTAGTCCCTTTTTGTGAAGGCAATCCTTCAGCTTATCATGTTTTACTTTGTCGAAGGCCTTTTGATAGTCAATAAAACATAAAAAAAAATCTTTTTTTTGGTCTCGACATTTTTGCAGCAGTATAATAAAACTGGTTAATGCTTCCCGTGTCCCAAATCCATTTCGGAAGCCAAATTGTTCATCACTGATATCCTGTTCACATTTCTTATAAATGCGTTGGTGAATAACTTTCAAGAATAACTTTAACATATGCGACATTAAACTAATAAGTCTGAAATCACCACACTTCTTTGCTCCCTTAGTTTTTGGAAGGGGAATAAAGACTGATTTTAACCAGTCTTGTGGAATTTCACCGCTTGTATATATTTGATTAAATAATTTGACGATTATATTTAAATGTTTCTCTTCCAGTAGCTTTATGACTTCCGTATGTATGTTATCGGGGCCAGGGGCTTTCCCATTTTTTGCGTTTTTGATTGCTCTCTCTACTTATATATATATATATATATATATATATATATATATATATAATATATTATATATATAATATATATATATATATATATATATATATAATCGGTTTAAAACGTCCTCCGACGTCTTCCGATACCCAATCTCCATGCATCTCTATCTTCCCAAAGATCTTCGTCTAAACCTCTCTCTCGGATCTCTCTGTCTATTCCTTCTCTCCAGCTCTTTCTGGGTCGGCCTCTTTTTCTCTTTCCATGTGGTGACCAATCTATAATCTGTTTGGGCAGACGATGTTCTGGCATTCTCTGCACATGTCCATACCACTTTAGTTGTTGTACTCTTATATCTTCGACTCTCGACTCTTCGACTCTTATATCTTCTGCTCTCTCTACTTCTTGTTTTAATATAGGAGGACTGGTTTCATGGTTTTTATATATTATGTTGTTTAGTGGTGTGTCCGAGAATAGTTTTTTCTATGTAATGTCCCCATACGTTGTTTAGATCGCTTAATTCCCATATCGTTTCATTCTCGTCGTTTGTTAATCTACAAGGGAGTCTTTGTTTTGTCATTCCAGCTAGATCTTTTATTTTTTTGTGAAGCGTTTGACTGTCGTGTTTCTTTATTAATTCTTCGATCTCTTGGCAGTTTTCTATCATCCAATTTTCTTTTGCGGTAGCTATTTCTTTCTTGATTTGACGATGTATCTCCCTATATTTTTCATTATTTTTATTTTTGTAGGCTCTTCGAGTATCCATCATTCCCAGAATTTTTTGTGTCATCCAGGGTTTAGATTTTCTTTTGTTATTAGTGTCTTTTTTATATTTCTCGGCGCTAGTAAAAGCATTCTTGACTTCAGTCCATAAGCCTTCTGTAGTTGGTGATAACTCTCTTTGGAGTCTGTCACATTCCTCGTTGAGTTTAGTCTTTACCATACTTTGTATATTTTCTTGTTTAAGTAAATTGATGTCGGTTTTCTTTTGACATTTTTTTGTCTTTTGACGTCTTTTAATGTCTTTTTTAGCATTTTGAACTTTATTTTTAATTTAGCCACTAGTAGGTTGTGATCCGATGGAACATCTGCGCCTGGGTATGTTCTTGTATCCGTTACTGCATTTCTATATCGCTGGTTTATAATAATGTAATCGATTTGATTTCGGACACAATTGTTTTTATTATCTGCGGGTGATTTCCACGTATATAGCCTCCGTAGTGGTAGCTTGAACCAGGTGTTCATGATAGTTAGTTGTTTCTCCTGGCAAAATTGTAGTAGTCTGTCACCTCTATCATTGCGATTGCCCAGTCCGTAATTTCCACAAATATGTTCCACTTTTCCACAACCCACTTTGGCATTAAAATCTCCTACGATTAATGTTGTTTCATAACTCTTTGTCATTTTAAGTAATTCTTGGAGATTCTCATAGAACTGCTCTATTTCATCATCCGACTTGTCAGCAGTTGGTGCATAAACTTGGAGTATGTTTATGTTTACGGGCTTACTCAGATATTCCGATGTACTTAAAATGGAGATCTTTGATCAATGTATACTTCCAGTTGTAGCGTGTGGAGCAGAAACATTGAGTCTTACCATCAAAGTAATCAATAAGGTACAGGTGGCAAAGAGAGCAAAGGAGAGGTCAATGATGAATATATCCCTCAGAGAAAGAGTTTGAAATCAAATAGTTGGGATAAAAACTAGTATTACGGATGTAGTTATAAGAATTACAAAGCTGAAGTAGAACTTGAGAGGTTAAATTGCCAGGCTCAAAGAAAGAAGTTGGATAAAAGATGCAAGAATGGTGAATTAGACACTATGCTTATCGTAATAGAGGATGTCCCTCAAAAAGATGGTCAGACGACATTAACCACATCCAGCACAACTGGTTTCAGTGTACCTACTCAAGATCGGATAAAATTGAATTATTTACGGGAGGTCTAAGTTCACCAATGTACGCAAAATGGTTAATTATGATGACAATAAGAGAACAATGTAAAATCTTTAAAAGAAATATCAGTCCAGTATGCTGCTTGACTGACCTTAATATTTTTTTCTTCGTAGTCCCAGTGATAGTTCCTGAGGTACTTTAAAATACCTTTTTCATATGTATACCAGCTAAAATAAACCCTCTCCTATCATCCAGCGCCCTGGTCTGTTTCCCCCCTTTTTTTTTGTTCCAAAAACTGGCTTTTTTTGAGGCATCGCTCCTAGAACGACGTTACTTTCAGTCGGTTATTTTCTCCTTGGTCACAGTCTGATTCACACAGTTTAACTTATACAGTCTAATACACTTTTTTCTTTCTTATGAAAACGTATTCCTTCTATATACAGCGTTTTTCCACCTTACTTTCCTACCTTTGCCGTTGGTCCAGCTAACTTTCTTCTTTTTCTTTTTTCGTGATCACTGCACAGTGATCACAGTATCCTGAGTATAGGCATTTATCCTTGTCAGCCTTTCCGAGCCTCGCTAGGTATGAACCAAATCAACCATGCCCTGTGAGCACCTTTATTAGCAAATAATCCAGTCGTCTTTGACCACAGTCGCTCAAACTCTTATTTTCGGGATTAGTGTCTTTGTTCACTATAGTTTTTTCTTTTCACTGCGAACACACTCACAGCTGGAATGTCTACATTTAGTCTGATTATTTTTTTATCATCAATTTGTTGCTTTCTAGCTTTATATATGCTTTTAATGTTCCAAGGCATGTTAACATCATTGTTTGCTTTATTTTGTTCCTTTTTAGGGAAGTTTTAGCACACCCTGAACATTTAAGTTTAGCTAGGGACTACCAGCTATCAGTTTAAATGCATTAACCGTAATAACTTTCTTGAAAAAAAAAAATAATGAATTGATTTTCCACTGTCGTCGACATACTTTCTGTTGATGTTTTCTCCCTTAGTAGCAGTGTTTTAGTTTTAAGGCACCGAAAGTTAGACTTTAGCCCGTCACTGTTAGCGTTAACCAGAAAGTTTTAATTGATAAAATGGACGTACTATTCAACAATGTCACTCAGAGTTGTCTGAACAATAAATATAAAATCCACAAGGAAAAATTCCTGTAGCTGGCTGTATACCACGTATAACAAAAAGAGGTTAATCTTTGTAAATGGGTATATTTATTTAAAAAACCCTTAAAAGAGCCACATCAATAAAACAAACGTTTTCGGACCACACAGTCCATCATCAGGTTATTAAAATCGACAATGCTAGGTCATAATGCCTGAGCCACCAAAATATTAGGGTAAAAACCCTTTAAATTACATTTAGTTATGAAATGTTGTACATTGTATTATAAAATAACTGTGATGTTCAATATTAAATTAAATTTGACTAAAGGTAACACATGGCTCAATTGGGTTCCAGAGCCGGGTGAGAGGGAACCTCTGCACTCGGAGAACAACGTGGAACTGCTATAAATAAATGCACTCTATGGATAAATATAAATAAATTAAGATAATCTGTGACAAGCCAAAAAATAAGAGAGATAAACAAGTTACTACGTACTCAAATTGAAACCGCTAAGGGGATGAAGTGATCAAAATGGTAACTTGACTTGTGAGAGCTTGGTAAAGCGAATTTCAAATCCAACATTACAAACGAACTTTTCTAATAAATCAAAAGAAATATTATGTCCATTGTAAAAATGCAAGGCCAAGATGCGCATCCGTTTAAAATAAGCGATTTTTATAAACGATTTTACGTAGTAATAATGAATGAGATTGATAAATACACACATATACACAATAAAAACATAATGTCCTAAGTGCACTTAAATAAAAGACTTAACCTTGATTAATAATAATATTTATTATACATAAAACAAATAAAAAATAGCACAAATAAATAATATCCGTATGTAGGTGTATTTACTGGTCTATAAACAAGATTAGAGTTGACTTGTGACTCACAGAGAAACGTTTTTTCCAACAGTTTAATGATAACTGCCACAAACGGTGACATGTTTGCTTTTTGCTTCTCATAGATAGGTAAGTACACATACAAAACAAAATTGAAGCAATTCCCACGCGATATCAAACAGCAGTGACATTCAAGTTAAATTTACGTCAAAACTAAGAAGTATAATAGTACTCTCGCTTCTAAGGATCATAAACAAGCATGGTGGTCAACTGTAGCGTATACACTGTTACAGGTAGAAAGCTCAAATGAATTAAAAAGCTACTAAACAAAAACATTGTGGTCATTTTTTATTTTTTTGAATATACGAAATTTTGTTTTTATCAAGCTTAAAAATTTTTTATTGTATATTAATACATTTTAAATAAATATAATATTAAATTATTCGATAACTTGATGAAAATTAATTTTTTCTAACTATAAATCGCTTGGATATGTTTTCATATACAGACCAAATATCAACAAAAATAGCCAAATACATACAAAAGAAAGAAATAACACCAGCATTTCGAACAAACAACAAGGCAAATATATTAAAAACAACAAGAGCCAGAAGAAAAAGCTCTTACACAGTGGTGTATACAAACTTAAATATAGCGAATGCCCAAAAACTTACATCGGTCGAACTAGTAGAACTTTCAACAAAAGTATAGCAAAACATAAAAGAGCTTTTAATAATAGAAAAACAAATTCTACGTACGCACTTCACCTTCTATTCCATAATCATACTTTTAATGATGAATTTCAAATTCCTCACATTCAAAATAAAGGCATTAAGCTATCTTTAATAGAATCTATGAAAATTAACAAATTAAAAAATACAGACATAATTCTAAATGACCAACTTGAGACAAACAGTTCTACAATCCTGAACTTATTCAGAAAAAACTATAAAATGTCTCTGCACTTTTCCAAAACAGCTATAGTGGTAATAATTTATACTAAATTTTGTGCAAGTTTTGAGAACAAAAAGACCATCACAAGCTGTTAAAATAGAACAACTATGAAAAAAGTAAATCTATAACAAAAAATTTCATGAGCGGATTTAGACCATCAAGCACATGTCTATCGACTCACGGCTTCAATGCTCAGAAATCCCGGTTCTTCTTCTGGATTATCTGTAAAATAAAGTTATTATTGTCAAAGAACAAAATATATTATGATATGAGCAGATACAGATCCAGATCCAAAAAAGTCAATGTAAAGGAGTCCAATGAACATCGCACCATAGCCTTAATGAGTCATGTCTTGAAATTATTTTTAAAAGTAATTCACAATAGAATACATAAGAAATTAGATTAAGGCATAAGTAATACACAAATGGGATTTAGGAAAGGACTGGGAATACGAGATGCACTGTTTGTAGTAAGTGTTCTTTCGCAGAGATGCTTAGATATTAGTCAGGAAGTATATGCCTGTTTCATTGATTTTGAGAAGACATTTGACAGAGTGCAGCATAATCGACTTAAAGAAATTTTATTAAATAAAAACATAGACAGTAAAGGCATTAGAATCATCTGTAACTTCTATTGGAATCAAACAGCAAAAGCGAAAGTTGAAAACGAACCCAGGATATCCAGATTCGCCGTGGGGTCCGCCAAGGGTGTATTTTATCACCCTTGTTATTCAATTTATACAGTGAAGCCATCTCAGAATTAGCGCTTGCCGAGATCAGTGAGGGCCTTATAATAAACGGTGAGCCACTTAATAACATAAGATATGCTGACGACACCGTCCTTCTGGCAGGAACACTAGAAGAACTGCAACATCTTGCTGAACAACTAAATATATATTGCAACGATTATGGACTAAAAATCAATTTGAAGAAAACCAAGTTCATGGTATTTACAAAAGCACAAAACATCAAAGTTAAGCTAGTAATAGATAATACAGAAATTGAACAAATATCTTCGTACAAATACCTTGGAACATGGATCACAGAAAATACTGATCAGACAAAAGAAATAAGATGCCGCATTGAAATTGCGCGGTCAACTTTTAATAGAATGAGAAAACTTTTTTGTAATCGCGATATCAATATATCGGTCCGGATAAGAATGCTTCGATGTTCTATTTTCTCTACCCTTTTGTATGGAGTTGAAGCTTGGACACTTAAAAAATCCAACATTAAAAACCTAGAAGCATTCGAAATGTGGTGTTACCGACGTATTTTGAAAATATCATGGATGGATCGCAAAACAAACGAACAAGTTCTCGAACAACTAGGAAAACAATGCGAAGTTTTAAATTCCATAAAAATCAGGAAATTGGAATACTTGGGGCACATTATGAGAGGTGTAAAGTACGAACTACTAAGAAATATAATGCAGGGTAAAATCAAAGGTAGAAGAAGCGTAGGAAGACGTAAAATCTCGTGGCTACGCAATCTCCGTGAATGGTTTGGATACAGTTCAATTGAAATATTCAGGCGAGTAATCAATAAAATTATAATTGCCAGAATGATTTCTAATCTCTGATAGGAGTGGAACTTGAAGAAGAAGATCCAGAACAAGATACAGAAAAGAACAAGAACTGAAAAATAAATGGAAGAAGATCGAAATATCACTAATGACATACGATACGTTTGGTGTTTAAAAAGTCAAGGAAATAACAGGAAACCTTAAACAAAATCCCCTTCGTTGGCTCAGTGAAGATGTTCGTTCAGTTGTAATGGAAACACAAAATAATAGTAGCAGAGTTTATTGACGAGACGTACACTATGGGTGTTGACCAGGGATTACTTTGAGTAGAGACTGTTGCAGTTGAGCGTTGAAGACTATCACGTTTGTTGAGTGAATATTGATTGAATGCTTCTCTAGGCAAGAGATTTTAGTTTTATATAAGTTTTAATTGGGTCAATATATTCGCGGACCTAATGATATGTATTTAAGTTGTGTGTAACTTGTTTAACTTTCGTCAGCACTTTCGACTGATGTCCAAATTTTATTGTTGATAATTGACCAAATCTAATGTAACCTAATTAACTACGTGTGTGTATTTAATAACAAATAAATTCATTCGGTCTACTGGGTGATAAAATTATACTGTCCAATTTCGGATATGAATTCTGAAGATTTGATATTGGACAAACCTCAAGAAGAAATAAATAGGCAAAATCAAACAAAACTATTTGGAGCTATTGGGAGCTAGATGTAGATCTACAATATTTTATTAATATATTTATTTTATGAATATTTAATACTATAATATAGCCTGATTCTAACGAATATAACAAATGCAAAATAAATATATATTATAATGCACAAAACAGTACACAACAAATAAGCTCTAGTATCGTGTTTGACACTTCGTTAGGTTAGAATGACAGGGTTCCAGCTAACAAAATCGAATATTTGTAGTTATTAGTGTGAAAAGGTTCCAACTGATCTTCACTATCTTTTGATTTGACAACAGCCCTGGCTAACAACGCAATTCTGACTCATTTCAATGCCAAGGTTCCATCTGTGAACATAAATAAAACAAAACTAGAATGACATGGTTTCAGGTGACACATGAAACCTTGTCACTCAACCGATAATTAGGATTTGCATGTATTCGGTTAATAATGTTCCAACTGTAACAGCTCTCCATGTTCACTGTCTGGTATTGAGGTTATATTTGTATTGTTGTTTATAACAATAATGGAACTTAATGAGTTGGGACGACTTGTTACTGAGGTATTAAGTGAGGATGTAGATTTAGAGGACTCTGGTGATACTTGCTCCCCATCATCAGAAAGTTTAAGCGATGAAAATGAAGAAATTACTGACAGGTAAGCTAACGTATATTTTTTATTGTTGAAACCTTTACTTCATGGAATCTAGTCACTTTTAAACTACAAATAACTTTAAAAATCATATATTTTATTATTTAAATCCACATGTTTCAAAAACATTAAAGTTTTTTTAAATAGCCTACTTTTCAAAAGTCATATTGCACATAATCAATTTTTAAACTTCTATTTGGAGAGTAAATAGACTTATGGTATTTCAAATGATTCATTTGAGGTTTTTAAACTAGTATGTAGTCATAGTCATACTATTTTTGTAGCTAATTATAGTGGTATTTTGCAGGCGACCCAGAAATAAAGCCAAGAAGCGTGTTCCTGCAGATATTTTAATAACTGCAACTAAATCAAAACCATCGTTGATGCCCATTGATCTCCCATCAACTTCAATCGCTGGCGATTACCAAGCACTTGAGCATGAAATTACTGAACTAATCTTGTGGAGTGACTCATGTGTTCCACAAAATAAGAACTCGTTTATGTCTTGCGCAATTCTGAATTTCATGCACAATAGCCACATTATAAAGAAGATAACTATGAAGTACTCTATGCCAGGTCATTCTTGCATACAAGAAGTGGACAATGCTCATAGTCTTATTGAAAAGGGCATGTCTCACAACAGGTTCTACTCTCCTTTTGGATTAATACGCATCTTAAAAGGTTTGAACCGTCAGCACCCAATCCGAGTACTTCAGATGAGAGACAGTGATTTTCTTGACTTTGGTTCATCCTCTGAAGTATTAAACTTTCAGTTGGTTCCATTCTTCCAAGCTTTAGTTTTAGAATTCACACAATGCCTGCATTTGATCTCATTCAAAACTTATTTTTTGGAAGAGAAGGCAGTGACCCTAATCTTGAGATTTGCTGTATCCGCGTCCAAGAAAGGAAGAGTGACAAAAAAAGCAAGTAAAGAGAAGCAGAAGCAAACACACCAATCTGGAAATTGATAAAACCCAAACACCTAGTGAACCCAAGGCAACACTCTCAGCGGAAAAAATAAAGGACATCAAATCAATATTAAAGTTTATGCCCTTGCCAGACAAAGCGTTCTACACCACATTAAAACTGTGAAAATGTTGACATAGGTCAAAAACACTTACTGTACCTTTCTTTAAAATAAAGTCATAGTAATTGAAATTTATACCAGTGTAATTATTTCAGAATCCTACCAACTATACCTATGGATCAGACTAAATAAATCATTTACTTTGGTATGAGATGGTTCCACCTACCACATAGAACCTTGTCACACATACAATGTAAAGTTTAAAAAGTGACAAGGTTCCAACTGTAAACAAAAAAAATTGTAAATTTCTTACCAAGGAGCACATTTTCTTTTTTACCAGCCAAAACCTTTTTATGTATATAACTAAGAAGTGTGTACACAAAAATCAAACAATATATCAAAAACATTTGTGTGGTGTCAAGGTTAAACTTTAGGAACTGTTTTCTCAAAACTAGGTTGTGGTTACTTGGAACCCTGTCATTATAGCCTAACGACTTAGTAACAAAGAAACTTCGGTCTAACAGTCGTCATCGTTTCGGGCGGTAACAACTAAATACTGATTGATTTTTTATATCTTAAAATATTCGTTATTTCTGTATGTGTTTAATATATAATGAAATCTGTTTTACTTGTATACCATATATCTTGTCTATATTATATATCTTTTGCAGATAGTTTTCTCTTAACATATCAATTCAAATTGACAAAAAATTGTCTTTCGGTGAATAATTTCTTATTGCCCACTGCGATTTGCCTACGTTGTTTGCTTATACTGCTCCTAGCCTAATTTGTATTAGCTGAGTCATTGATGCCATTTACATCAAACACAGTAGCTTCTTGTTCGGTACTAATGTAGGTTCAAGGTTTGAAGAAAGGAAACAATGGGTGTAAAAATAGAAGTGTCGGCAGCAATTCGAAGGATTGTTGTTTGATAGACTTTTCGAACCATTAAGAGTGGACAGATAACAGGCCCGTATTCCACGAAAGAAAAACAGCAATTTTGAAATCTTCAGCAATATTTAAGTATAAAGAAAAAAGCACGCAGGTGCAGCGGATGCAAAAAAGCTAAGAAAAGATAGAAGAAAAAATAACAAAAGTTTAATTAAAAAAAAAACGTCTTGAAAAATGTCTACTTTTATTTATTAACTTATCTTCGTAAAGATGAAGATAAATATAATTATAAAACAGAAGAAAATAAATCTGAAGTTCGTAATAATAGACAACTTTAAGAAATAACTTAGTGTACATAAATACTTAGGTAATGTAAAAATGGCTACTTACGGAGTCTAATTTAAAGAAAAGTGGGAAAGCGGCTAGCTTGCTAACGCTATAGAAAACGTCCCAAACTACAAATTATCTAAGTACTTTTTAAAACCTTTAATACCTAGTGGGTTATTAAAAAACCAAAAAAATTAATTTCTTCTGCTATAAGTACCATTTTAGACATAAAATTTGGGACCAGAACTAGTATCATGTGTCAGCACTGTCTTACTGTCAATCGACATCAAAACTATTCAGCAATTAATTTAGTATAATCCTTAAAAGGGGAAATAAATTAAAAAAATCAATGTATGGTCTTCCTAATGAAGTCTTATTGCGTACAAAACTATAGGCCATGATAGATAAGGAAGAGGTATTAACATTTTTTTTTCAACTATTTTTAATAAGGTAAGAAATATAAAAGCAAAGCATAAATTAAGCAAAGTATATAATAACAGAAAACAGGGCAGAAAAACTTACAAAATACCGGAAACAAGTAGAACATATGGACTATCATATATGGACTATCATATATGGACTATCATATGGACTATCATATATGGACTATCATATAAACACCAGTAAAACCAAGCTAATCATCATCAGCAAGGAAAACATAACTGGAGTGAATATGTATGTAGACCAAATGAGAACTGAACGTGTCTCACAGTACAACTACTTAAGAACTATAATCAATGAGTCATTGGACACCCAAGAGATTAAATATCGCATTGGAAAGGCAAAAAGTGCATTCTTGACTAAGAGCTATGTGTTCAAGAGCCATGACCTTAACTTTGAAACAAAAATAAGGCCCCTTGAATGTTACGTGTACACAGTGCTTCTGTACGGAGTAGAAATGTGGACATTGAAGGCAAAAACTCTATCAAAACTTCAGACTTTTGAGCTATAGTTGTACAAAAGGATCTTAAAGATACCATGGATAGACAAAGTCACCAATGAAGAAGTACTACAAACGATGAACACAACTGCGGATAGGGTAAACATCGTGAAGGGCCGTAAGCTACTTGGGACATATATTGAGAAATCAAGGCAGATATGAGCTACTACAATAACTTTTGAAAGGTAAAATTGAAGGGAAAAGGGCCCCAAGACGAAGAAGAATATCCTGGCTTGCTAACCTGAGAGCATGTTAAATGTAAAACGTTATGTTAAATCTGGTGACCAGCCTTTGCAGACTATCTTTATCTTGCGCTATCAATATTGCTTCTTCTACGTAACAAAGTATTTTTATTTGTTTGTTGCCCATGCTGTATCCTCTTCCTTTGTTCACGCTTTTGATGATTTTATCCATGATTAAATTGAAATGCGGCTCATGCACCAAAGAATAACAGAAATACCACCACAAGGGAAAACATCTACGGAAACCTTCAGACTGTAATAAACAAGACCCCAAATGATGTCTCACACTCAGTGCAATACTGCAGTAACTTAAAATTTTATGAAAATGAAGTGATAATGGAATTCGATTGTAAACAGACTTATACATCCCCTGTAAAACTTTAGTAACTTTCAAATGCTTAACCGGCTTAATATTACAACAACAACAGTTTAACTATTTTACGTTTTTGTACATAAGTTCCGTGCAAAACTGTGTCGCAAATTCCTCGGCAGAATGTAGTAGGATCTGGTTACCAATATTGAAAGAGGAAGTTATTAATAAGAAAATACCAGTTTTAGTAAGTCAGTAACATATAGAGGGTACATCATTTATGTTTTTTAAATAACGAAACATATAAAATCAGAATTTTGGTTTTTATTGAAGGTAAACTAAATGCACGAACAAATACTTACCATGTCGGGATAGTATTATAAGGTTTTTTTCCTGGTTTTTCCCATATAATTTACTATGGAATCAGTAACAGGAGAATTTTACTATCATCATGTCATGCGTTTGTCTTTTTAAAGACGAATTACATGCTATGATTTTTTTCTGACGGATATTTTCAAGTTAAAGTTGATTTTACGTAATCGAATGAACTATCTTATAAGTAAAGTCGCCCCAGGAGCGCAACTCAACAATATTGGCAATATCATTTTACAGTCGTCTACTCTAAAATGCATAATGTATGTCTGAATTGTCAATATAAATGAGTCTGATAAAATTAAATTATTAGAAGAATTTTTCACTATGTAACAAAAAACAAAATTTGTTTAATTTACTGTTTGTATTTTGAGAACGATTTCCGAAGTGGAAATTCAAACGTCAATAAACGTATTTTTATCTTTAATTGTGGCTTATTCCCAGTTAAATAGTAATTAATTTAAAATGCCAAAAGAAAATAGCTTCAGAACAATATTAACAAACATTAGATATTACCGTAAATAAAGAATTTTATATAAATGTACAAGAAGGTTGGAAAATACTTGAAACCTATAGAACAGAAAAGTAGCAGGTAAACACAAAAAAATTACTGAAATATTGTGGAGCAGCAATGACAGTTAAACAATTAACAACAATAAACGAGCGAACTAATTTTACTATTTATAAAAGGACAGCCAGATATAAACTTGTTAAATACTACGCTAAAACTTACAACTACAATTTTAGAAGTGCTAATAAATCAGTGGATAAGTTTAGCAGATAAACAACAGGGTATTCGTAGTGGAAGATCGTGTGAAAATGCAATATTCGTTATAAAGCAAACTACTGAGAAATCACTAGAGTATAATAGATCAGCATTTGTGTGTATGATTGACCTAAAGAAAGCGTTTAACAGAGTAAGATTCAAAGATGTAATCCATCGTCTGTGTAATAGAGAAGTTCCCCTAAATATTTATAAAATTACAAATTACAAATTACAAAAGGAAATAGTTTCATATTCGTTTCTGAACTTGATTAACAGAACTAATATTAATAAACACGGACATGAGAAAAAGAATATCGGTATAAAAAGTTATAGCACATTGATAAAGAAAGTAACGGAGTATTACAAATAAAAGTAAAAGAAGTTAGCCTGGAAAATATCATCACAAAGAATTAGGCTCAAAATTTAACAACACCGACAAATTAAATGAAATAAAATATTATTATTATTGCAAAAAATAATTATTACCGAAATAGGCAGTATCATAAACTTAAGAGAATGTCGGGATGATATAATTTCTTTTTTTTTATGTAGAAGATAGTTTTTTCAGTCCAAATTTAGCATTCATCCTTGCGAAGATGTTTTTTACATCTTAAAGAAAATTGACCTCTCTAGCAAATAAGATCATTAAATTGTAAAAGCAATCTCTTAAATCTTACTTCTAAAACGAGTCTTTACTAAAAGGAAAGTGGCTATTTCCAAGGGATTTGTAAAACTTAAAATTAGTTCCTAGTTTTGTATGCAATAGAGTTAATTTAAAACTTTCTTTTAAATCTAATCTAAAAATATCATTTATCTTTTGTTAAATAAATTTTTCTCAATACTGCAAAATTGTGGAAATATCTACCCGAATCCCGAAAAACGAAAGTGTCTCCTCGTGCAATCTAAATACACCGAAACTAGTGAAGTAGTGCAGGAGTTAGAAGTTCATAAATCTCATAAATAAGCAAAGGCTGGTTAATTTGCAAGGCAGATCGGCCGATGCACCCGTTGATTCCAAGGCCGATATTTACTTTGGTATCTGGGTGCGCCTGCGCTGCCGCCACCTGGCGGCCCATTACCTGAAAGAGAGCGCGCGCGTCTCCACTGTCGCCCATTCCGGGAACTCCAGGGTGTCCCCCGGATCGTTATTCGTCCCGATTTCCTTCCCCGAACTTGCCACCACCCCTTTTATAGCGGTCTAATGGATGACAAATGAAGAAACACCACCTACGTTATAAGTATAGCTTCAGTATCTCATCGGCGGCATCGTCATATTCGGAAAATGTTATTTTGACCTTGGATCGTAGGCCCAAAACTGAAAAGCTACTTAATATGAGGAAAGCAGAAAGGTCAGACTGAGGTAGATCGATATATGAATTATTCAATAGGGGGAAAGTGAATGAACTTTTCCTTCAACGTTTAAACATATGGGTTAGATGAGAATTCCTACGTTTCACATGCACCGAGTAAATGAAAATTGGTGTCAACGTGAATTTCCAACCGAAATTCTACGCCAGTCGGAAAATATTTGTACTTTTCCTCACTCACGTTCTTTTATACGAAAAAAACTTCGTTTTATAATCATAGATCTATTCCCAAAGATTATTAATACAATATGTTCTACATATTAATGTTTTATTATTAGAAAGTTACCATATCTGTGAATATTTCTATTATAATAATAGCATAAATAGTTATGTTAATTATATTATCGTATATTTTAAGGCATTTTAAGAATATTGAAAGCCAACTTGTGAGAGAAGTTTGGAAATTATTTATCCATTTTTTTCTACTTCTAATTCTAAATTCTAAATCTAAAAATCTAAATTCTAATTTCACCGATTTTTTCAATTAATAATACAATTCCCATATAAATTTTATTAAAAAAGTCCAAAGTTAAGTATTTTCTTATTTATTAGCCTCATCAACCACTGAGGTTGAAACCACTATAATTACAAATTACACATTAAATTACAATTTAGATGCTTCTTCTTCTTCAGCCTTCATTTATCCAATGTTGGACATAGGCCTCCTCCATTTGCTTCCACGCTTCCCTATCTTTTGCAATTCTCATCCACTGCTTTCCAGCTACAGCAGTTATATCGTCTATCCATCTCTTTTTAGGTCTTCCCACGCTTCTTTTTGTTTCTCGAGGTCTCCAGAATGTCACTTTATGAGACCATCTGTTGGTGTCTTGCTACTTCGGTGTTAGGAATTTTGTCTCTGAGGCTTATATTTAACATACAGTTGTTAACATACAGTAATTAAAAATAAAATATCTACTTATGATAAATATCCAGAATTAGCCATACGGCTAATTAATAATACCTCTAAGGGGAAAATTCATTCATCCCAGATACTTACGGTATTAAAACGGTTGAGCTCTGGTGGGACTCTTTTCGTGTTATCGAGCCCTAGGTAACTTGGTATGTTGGAGTATCTCCCAAAAATGTTCGTACACATCTGGATGTCGCGAGGAGTACAGCTTTCTGTATGGCCTTATAGAGATGTTTATCTAGACCCAGCTGCTTCATGTTCTCTAGGAGGTTTTTGGGAATAACACCAGTAGTAGATAGAATAATAGGTACTGTCTGAGTAGTTTCCATTCTCCAGTATCTCCTGATTTGTATTTCTAGATCTCTGTACTTGGCGACCTTTTTGTTGTATTTAACACGTAAATTATTGGTGTTGGGTATCGCCACATCAATAAGTGTTGTTTGCCTAGTAAGTTTATTAACTAGTATGAGATCCGGTCTATTATGGGCCACTGGTTGGTCTGTAAGCACAGTGCGATCTCAGTGTAGCTTGTAGTTGTCATTTTCAAGCAATCTGTCAGGGACGTATTGATAATAAGGAAGATGGTTGGTTTGGAGAAGTCCCAGTTTGTCAGCTAGTTCTTGGTGGAGTCATGGCGTTCTATATACTTAGTACCGACAAATCCCTGGCAGCCACCGGTAAGATGTTAAATGGTTTCTTGGGCTTATATAACCTGATTCTGAATGGCAAGTAGGAAACCCTCAGTCTCGGGAAATATCTTTCATGATGTCAACCTATAGTTCGACGCTGTATTGTCGACATATTCTTGGCTGATCTCATTAAGATGTCGCCCATGCAGAGGTTTACTCTTCCAGGTACGCATTTTTTTGCGGAGTCATGTGGTTTATACGCATTTCTTGTTCCCTTAGTTTAAGCGGCGTCGTATCTTCTACTGCGCAAATTGCTCGATGAATGAATGAATGAAATGAAATGAATGAAATGAAATGAATATGAATATAAATGAATTTGAACCATGAATATTATCATTATTATTTTATTTAAATTTACGTGCATGTGACCTCAATGGTCATTAGCACGAGTTACGATTTACATGATAATATCATATAATATTGAGTGGACTCATGTAACTTATATGATATCACATAATATCATATAAGTTACAAAATAATGTAGTAACATTTAACATTAAGAGAAAATAATAAAAACTTGTAACACAACATTTATATTTTCTTGAGCAGTTGCCTTTTCTCTAGGCTGTTTAGGACCTCTTTGAAGTTAGTACTAATATCGAGCTGTTGGCGTAATTTGGTATAAAAAGAGCATTCGATAAGTATATGCCTGATTCAGAGAGTCGTATTGCAGTGCTGACATTTTGGTGTTGGAGATGATGTCATCAGGTAGCCATGAGTTAGACGGCTATATCCTATATGCAATTTCCGTATGATTGCCATATTTTTTCGAGATAAACTGGGATAGATTAGAAGATTCACTGAGGGTTTAATTTCATGCATCGCTGAAGTAACATTATTCTAGTGAATATGCCAGGTGGATAGATTAAGCTTCTTCAGTCTAGCTTAGAGATCTTTGCCAATTTGTAATCAATCAATATCAATAATCTATCAATTGTTACATTTTACTGTAGTTAAAAATAGTTGGTATTAAAAAATTTGTTGAGACAATTTAGGCGTTGCCAGACTTTATGTTTTATGTATTTAAGATCTTTCAAACTACATAAAATCATGAGTGTTACCACAGCCACCTTTACTTCCAAGCCATGAAGTAGAAATTTGGCAACAACGCGTGGTAGTCCGACTGTGGTTTGTTTTGGTTTAACATTTCATATAGGAAGGCTTGTAAAGTTTGATGAATTTATTGTTTTTTAACTTTATTCGAATGTTTTATTTGTAAATTGTGTTTAAATCAATTAGAAAATATTAATACAAGTGAAATTTCATTAAATTTAGAACTTTTAGAAGATTCTTAACGACAGGCAAGTATAAATATACAAAAAGTATACAAAACAAACTGAAAATAATAATACTTTTGCTTCTTGTTACAAAATATGTAAACTAAAAACAACAATAATAATACTTTTGTTTTTTGGTACTGATGCTCCGGCATTCTTGTGTACCTGGTTGCAAAACCAATCTCTATTCATAGAGAAGGCTGTACAATTACCAAATCTTCTGGAGTATGTGCCAAACTTTTTCATGAAGATGGTATTCAGCGGACTGAACAATGAGAAGATAAAGATGGAAATGTACACATTGAAAAGTTAATATTTCCCAAATTAAAAGGCAATGCAGTTCCTAATATATTTCCTGAAGTACCATCATATGTAACTGTTCATCATACTAAAGAAAGAAGGAATCCCGAAGACAGAAGAAACTTTTTGCATAAGAAGAGGGAACAAGAGATAACATACCTAATTGTGCCAATTAGACTTAGACAATAATATCCCATTGAAAAACTGGACAAGTAAAATTACAAGTGACTGTGTATATTTCTATGTATTAAACATTAATCAGTTGGGACACAAGTGTGATAATATTTGTGTAATATGTAGTGTAATAGTTAGCAGTAATTTTAGTGTAATCGTCAATGTAGGTAAGAATAGATTAAGTGGTAATGATTTGAAATGGATTTTACAATATACCTAGTAAACTAACAAGATGGTCACAATTAGAGAACTTACTTACTCGATTAGATCTGCTTTTTAGATAAGTTTTAACAAATTTGAGTATCACATTCAAAAATCTTTTGAGAATATAGGCTATTTTAAATTGATATACAAGTTATAAATGGTGTGTTACATTCAACACATTTTTCATGTATACCTCTTTTAACTTGGTCTATATGACAACAAACCTATTCATATTTAAAATTGCTACTTTTGTATATCTGCTAAGTATGAAAATTCAACAAAAGTTATAAGTAAATAGTAAAATATTTAATTTTCAATTAGATTAATTTAGAACCATATTTATATTGTGTCTGATTTCTTAGGATGAATTTTTTAATAATAATAGTTACACTAAATTTTTACTTAGCACAAATTTTATATCTTTTGTATTTTTAATAATCTTTTTAAATGTCGTGTTAATGTATTGTGTTGTTTATATGCTTATGTACTTAATATTTAAAATTTCTAGAGATTCTTGACTGCATTTGATTGTAAGATTAACTGTTTGACACTGTATTTTAAGTGCAATAAATTTTACTCTAGTGATTATTTTATTGATAATATAACCTAAATAATAATAAAACTTTATATATATTTACTAGGTATATATAAGATTTTATTAATTTAATTTCCCTAAAAATATTTCTGTAATGAATCGAAGTTTTCAAAATATCAGTTTCCTAAAATTCAAATTAGTTTAATATTCTTGTAGACCTTACAGCTGATTATCGGACTACCGACGTCATAGAATGCGGTGTTGCCTTTTTTACTTCATGGCTTGGAATTAAAGGTGGCTGTGGTGTTACATATCGTTGAACTCGTATTGAAAAGGAGATTACAATAATGAGTGAATATATAGGGTGATGAATTTGAAAAACCAAAGTTACTAATAATATAAGAGAAACAGCAAATCTGGCAACATTGTAAATATTAAATATGGAATCTCCGTATCTTAAAATAGGTGTACCTTAAATTTTGTACAATTATAACTAGCAATTTACGAGATAATTGTCCATTTCCAGACTTTTGGGCCACTCTGTATATCAATTTGTATAGTTTTTTAATATGTCTCATAGCATCTCATCATAAATTACCTCTTCCCCTAGATTTTTTGCTTTTTTTAGTTTTTTACCTCCTGGTTGTCGTCTATTAATATATCTGTTTGCTCTTCTTGCTGGTAAAATTCCTGAAAATAGGTTTTCCAACTTCCTTATTTTCATTCCATATCTCTTCATTTTTTCCTCAATATAAATTTGTTTACGAGACATAATATAACTAATAAAAAATATTTATAAGAATGTTATAGGATTACATTGGTCCTTAGTTTTCTGATATCAGAACAAAGGAGCACTTACAGTAAGACAAGAGCTCCTGTATTTATGTAAATGAGCAGATGACTCAGCGTCATTAGGGTAGGTGTAAAATCAACGGAATAGGAGGGTGATTTTCTACGAAAATCGAATGTTTCTCGTTCAATTTAGCTTTAAGAATTTTCGATTCACCACGGGACTATCCGAAATATCGGGCTTTGTGATGGAAATGATGCCTCGCGGCCATAAACCCACTTAACCGGAATCTTGTTAGACATTCAACGGTGGGTTTGAGCTCTGCAATTGTTTCATATGTCAAAAAATATTGGCGCTTTTTGTTGCTGGTATAGGGGTACCAGGCGATTTCGATAAGTGTGAAAGGGTTCTGATGAGCAGCTCGGCTCCTCCCTGTTGGGAGTGATTTCTCGAGTGCTTCGAGTTTTTTAAGACCCATTATAAAATATTTTTATCTAATGAAGCTTTAATAATGGTACATTATTTTTTAATATACATATTATATAAGTGTCATTATTAAAAATCTTGAAACATGTTAAAGAAAAATTCGGAAAACATAACAAACAGAAAACGAGATTTTCTTTTTAAAGCATGCCATAGAAAATAAAAGAAACTAGTTGGTTTTAGGCAGACTGGATGACAAAGACCTCAGAATAATTTCAGAACTCTACTGGAATCAGACTGCATACATGAAAATTAACGGAGAAGAAACAGATCACATAAAAATACTACGTGGAGTTAGACAGGGATGTATCCTATCGCCGTTGATATTTAATATGTACTCAGAGAAAATTTTTAACGAGGCTCTTTACGGAATAGACGAAGGCATCCTTCTAAATGGTGAAAGAGTAAACAATGTTAGGTATGCCGACGACACCTTGGTGATAGCAGATAGTTGAGAGGGACTTCAGAGGCTAATGGACAGAATAAACGAGTACAGTCAACAGTACGGACTAAACATTAATACCCACAAAACGAAACAAATGATTATCAGCAAGGAGAATATAAACGGGGATCATCTATACATTATTGGGACGCAGATAGAGCGAGTAAAACAGTATTGTTACCTGGGAACTATTATTAACGAACAGTGGAGCAATTTACAGGAAATAAAGTGCCGCGTAGGCAAGGCAAGAACGGTTTTTAACAAAATAAGCGCCATCTTCAAAAGTCACAACATATCCCTTGATACAAAAATGAGAAATTTGAGATGCTATATCTTCTCTGTGTTGTTGTACGGGGCGGAGGCATGGACGCTTACAGACACCACTATTAAAAAACTTGAAGCATTTGAGATGTGGCTTTATAGAAGAATGCTGAGAATATCATGGACAGCAAGGATCACGAACAAGGAAGTTCTAGGAAAAATGAAGAAGGAACCAGAGATTGTATTTACGATCAAACGCATAAAATTGCAATATCTGGGACACGTTATGAGAAATCAGCACCGTTACTCCCTGCTACAGTCTATATTGCAAGGTAAAGTCAAAGGTAAGCGAGGACCCGGTAGAAGGAGAATATCATGGCTGCGGAATTTAAGAACATGGTTTAAGAAAACCTCAACGGAGCTGTTTCGAGCCGCAGCGAGCAAGGTTATGATTGCCAATATGATTTCCAACATCGAAAACGGATAGGAACCAGAATAAGAATAAGTTGGTTTTTAAAGGCAACGAAGACATATGAGACAGACAAATTTGAAAATAATGAACTTTAAGAGCCCTGCCAGTATTTTAGAGGATTCTTGACTTGGCAGTTAAACAGCAAATTACACAAACATCAACTTCTCAGTTTAAATGTCTTTTAAACAAGAAATCAAATTTGAAAATTTGTCAGAGCGAGTTGGTAAAGTTCCTTAAAGGGATTTTCTATCTTAGACAGCGCCTATCAATTATTCAAGAAAAAAAAATAAACATACGTTTTGTTAGAATTGAGCGTAAAATAGAAATTAAATCTCTTCTAATTTCGACCAGTTATCATCATAATATCTTTTTCTTTGCTTTTGTTAGAAGACTTATTTTAGACTTAGGCTTTTCTAATTAATAAGTTTCTATTTTCGACCACGCCAATAACAATATCTTTTTCCGCAAATCGCCAGGAAATTTTGACATTCCTGTCAAAATTTCTTGAAGAAAAAGTCAAAGAAGAAATGAAGAAAAACTTCCTTACTGTAAGGAAATGTCATTTCCTTACTGTAAGGAAATGATATTTCAGTACAGTTGTTAAGGTCAATTCAGACACATCAGTCCCGTCATAGTCTCGGCGCCGAACCGGTCCTGTTTGGTCACAGAACTATCAACTATCTGACAGCTGGGAAACTGTTTGTCAACTGATGAGTGTGAATGCCGGCAACATATTTGTATTAAAGAATATTTTGTATGACGGATTGTTCGGTTCGGCGCAATCACTGTGACGAGACGTGACTGATGTGTCTGAATCGACCTTTAGTGTTCTACATAAATGATAGAAAACACATTGCTTATAAGGAATTAATTTATATTTTGAAAACATCAAGTCATTGCTGAATACATTTTTAAGATCAATTTGTTATATTTACAGTAATTTGACAGTTAGTACAATTATCATTATACTTTCATATTCTATATTATATCATTTTACTTTCGAGAACACCAGCAATTAAATTTATAAGCGTCAAGTTTGACAATTCAACCTCAATACGTTTCCATAGTAACCCAAGTAATTTTATTAGGAATTTCAAAGCACCATTTATTTGGGAATAAAATTATCGCGTTTTTTTTTAAATTAATCAATATCTGTCGAATTTTAAACGATTTGCGGAAAAATAGTATGTTTACCTCGTAGGAAAAGCCACATTCCTGGACTCTGTGTTGCTAAGTCTCGGCTTGCGCCTCGACTTAGCAATCTTCACAGTCGTCCAGGAATGTTAAGCTTTTCCTACCCGGTAAACAATGTACTATTACTGACACCGTAACGTGTCAAAATGACAGTTGCTACATTTTGTCTAACTTTATACATTTAATTTTTTTGTGAATACGTTCTAAAAATTCATTTTACGTCATACCAACAAAATTTTCGTTGTACCAATCAGCTATATCTTGTTGTTAGCAAATATTAAGCAAATATTAAGCTATACCATTCAAACAAGCCGCATATTGCAATAAAAATTTTTAGAAAATTATCAAAAAATATCCTGTTAGCTCAAGTAAAGTTCTGTTGATTTTGTCCACCCGGAAATCGCCAAGTACCGGTAGCTTTTTCTATTTAAATATTTTTCTGTGAAAAGGCATCTTCAATAACATCATCATCATCCAGCATTCATTTTTCACGTTCACTGCCGGACATAGGCCCCCCTTAAACTCCTCTATTCTTTGCGATTTTGTGGTCTTTGTTGCCAAATTTTGCTGATACGCCTGATGTTGTTAGCCCAACGTGTAGGTGGTCTTCCTCTATTGCGTTTGTCGGCTCTTCGCCTCCAATGTGCAATTTTCCTCGTCCATGGCAAGTCATGTATTGTCGCTAAATGGCCTGCCCAACAGCAATACTTGTCCTTCTTCGTAGATTTTTGTTTCTTATTCGGCCCCGCTACATTACTCCCAGCATAGACTGTTCCATTCGTCTCTGTGCCACTCTCAATTTCATAACCAGGGTGAATCCAGAAGCCATCTCTTGGTAAGTCATAGTTTTCGCTCCATAGGTCTTGATCGGTAATACGCATTGGTCAAATACTTTTCTTTTGGTACTAATTAGTATGCTGGCCCTAAGTGTGTCTCGCAGTTTTCCAAAGGCCAACGCTAAAGTAATTCATCCTTATATTTCGCATGATTTCTCCACCAGTTCTACTACTTTGTTTTGAATAGTTAAATGGTTATTGGGGACCATATTTGTCATTAACTTTTGTCATAAAGTCTGAGGCCCACCTACGAACATATCCAATTCGTTTAACATATCTGTGGCTACTCCTAAATTATCTGTGGTAAGAACAATGTCATCAGCTAAACGGAGATGGTTAAGTTGTTCGCCGTCTATTTTTACCCCTCTGTGGTCCCAATTAACTATCTGAAAGGCATACTCTAATGCTGTTATGAATAATTTCGGTGATAATGTATCTACTTGCCTTATAGTGCATAAATGCCCACACTGGCATTTTTGTAAATGTAAATAAGTTCTCTATACCTATGGTCAATCCTGCTGTCATTCGTTGCTTCTATAGGACTGTCTATTTTAATCGTGTCGAACTATTTATGAAAATCTATGAAAGTGAGGACAAGAGGTTTGTTGTATTCCATAGATTTTTCAATGAGCGTTTTTACTGTATGGAAGTGATGATTGGTACCATAATTTGGTCAGAATCCTGTCTGCTTTCTCGGTTGGTAGAAATCTAATTTTGTCTCCAATCTTGTTATTACTAACCTAGTGAAGAGCTTATATATGTGGTTCAACAGGCTAATAGGTCTATAATTATCTAGGTCCGTTCTATCTGCTTTCTTTAACAGTTAAATAAACAGTTTCCTTAATTGATTAGCATATCTCTTCAATTTACGATAGCTTCTATTACAATTCCATCCTCTCCTGGGGCTGTGTTATTTTTCATTTTTCTTAACGTTTGTCGAATCTCATCTACCTTTATTTCTGGCTCATTGGTTTATAATCTTCTTTGACGTTTATCCAGCGTATTCAAATATGGGTCTTACTTAAAGAGCGTAAAGTTTACAGAATGATTGCATTAAAACTCTCACAAAACACCTCCGAATAAGATACAGTCTAGAGTTCGCACGTTTACAGACAGAGGTAATGTGGTTGGACCTAGTTAGGCTGCTGTTTACGATAACACCGAGGTTGTTATACAAGAACACGGAATCTAATGTACAATAAACAAACTTATAAATAAATTCACTGGCCTCGGCAGCATACATCACATATTGTGTTCCTAAGCCATATGTGCCTAAGCCATATGTCCAGCTTAATCACATTTGCAGAAACTTCAACCACAGTATTATCATTTATGTGCATAGTTGACAATAAGATTATATTTGTATTTTGATTTAGACATAATGAAACGAGAGTCATTGGTACTTTTTGGTGGAATCCGAATAGAGATTGCCCATTAACCTTATTAGTGAAAAAACATGGTGATATATCTCTTTTATTTTCCTGTGTGTACCCACTAACAATAATTTGCGACAGACAGTAAAATTTTTGCTAATGGTATGCTGGAATACCAGTTGTCCGAAGTGATGTTTCTTCCTGAACTGAAGAGTGTACTACACAAATGCTGCACAATATTAATGGGATTATAGCTATCTTAAAAAGGTCAATCTGGCTTCTTTTTAATATAAGGTTCAAATTGTAAGGTATATTGTCTTGGAATCACATCTAGCAAAAAATTTAAGGCTATATTGTGCCGGCTTGTTTGGTAGATACTGTCGAAAAAGCATCTACTCCTAAAATTCAAAAGTTGTTCATCAATGGTTGCGAATTTGCTAAGCGAATAATTCGCGAGGCAATTATTCTTCTTCTTTTTAGGGTGCCTGTTCGTTACGAACGTTGGTGATCATTCTGGCTATGATGATTTTGTTGGTTGCTATACAAAAATAGCTGTGTTGAGGTCTTTATATACCATGCTCTCAGGTTAGCCAGCCAGGATATTCTTCTTTGTCCTGGGGCTCTTTTTCCTTCAATTTTACCCTGCAAAATGCATTGGAGTAGCTCGTATCTGCCTTGATTTCTCATTAATTACTATTTATAACTGGGAATAAGCCACAATTAAAGATAAAAATACGTTTATTGACGTTAAAATTTTCCAATTCGGAAATCGTTCTCAAAATACAAACAGTAAATTAAACAAATTTTGTTTTTTGTTACATAGTGAAAAAATTCTTCTAATAATTTAATTTTATCTGACTCATTTATATTGACAATTCAGACATACATTATGCATTTTAAAGTAGCCAACTTCCAATATTGTTGAGTTGTGCTCCTGGGACGACTTTACTTATAAGATAGTTCATTCGATTGCATGAAATCAACTTTAACTTGAGAATATCCGTCAGAAAAAATCATAGCATGTAATTCGTCTTTAAAAAGACAAACACATGACATGATGACAGTAAAATTCTCCTGTTAGTGATTCCATAGTAAATTATGAGGGAAAAACCAGGAAAAAAACCTCATAATACTATCCCGACATTGTAAGTATTTGTTCGTGAATTTAGTTTACCTTCAACAAACATCAAAATTTTGATTTTATATGTTACGTTATTTAAAGACATAAATGATGTATCCTCTATATGTTACTGACTTACTAATACTGGTATTTTCTTATTAATAACTTCCTCTTTCAATATTGGTAACCAGATCTTACTACATTCTGCCGAGGAATTTGCGACACAATTGGCCTCATTTAGCATAATTAGAGCCGCTTCTTTGATTTTTCTTTTTTTACCATCCGTTTCTTTTAGGACTATATTTGAATTATTCCATTGAACCCTATGTTTATTATCCCATGCGTGTTTACATATTTGAGATCTATCAAATTCTCTATTTTTAATATAAGATTGATGTTCACTTATTCTAACATTTAATGGCCTTGATGATTCACCTAAATAAAACTGATCGCATTCACAAGGTATTTTAGAAATGCAATTCTGTGTCCTTTCTTGTTCATTATTAGGTTTGGTTTTGGACAAAATAGATCCCAACGTGTTTGTTGGTTTGAATGTTGTTGAAATGTTGAATTTATTTCCAAATTTAATTTACAATGCCACAAGAAAATAGCTTCAGAACAATATTGATTTCTCATAATATGTCCCAAGTACTCCAGCTTACGACTCTTTGCAATGTTAACCAAATCCGCGGTTGTGTTCATCCTCCGCAGTACTTCTTCATTGGTGACTTTGTCGGTCCATGGTATCTTCAGGATTCTTCTGTATAACCATAATTCAAACGCCTGAAGTTTTGATAGAGTTTTCGCCTTCAATGTCCACGTTTCTACTCTATACAGAAGCACTGAGTATACGTAACATTTAAGGAGCCTTATTTTTGTTTTCAGGGTGAGGTCATGGCTTTTTAACACAGAGCTCATAGCCAAGAATGCATTTTTGGCCTTTCCGATGCGACATTTAATCTCTTGGATATTGTCCCACGACTCATTGATTATAGTTCCCAAGTAATTGTATTGTGAGACACGTTCAATTCTTATTTGGTTCACATACAGATTTGCTCCAGTTATGTTTTGCTTGCTGATGATCATTAGCTTGGTTTTGCTGGTGTTTATATCCAGTCCATAGGTTCTACTTGTTTCTGTTATTTTGTTCATTAAACAGCCCTCCTATGGTATTGGAAAATACTATTATATCATCTCCATATCGCAAGTTATTAAGCTTAACTCCAATTATTATTATAGGCAATTATTAAGAACTGATTATAGATACTTCTGGTGGGAGCAAACTTGTCAAGCAATACTCTTTCTTTGCGGGTATTTATATGTTCAAACCTTGGACATTTTATTAGAAAATTTTATAAAACGTTTGAATTCCAAGCCTTGAAATATTCCACAAATCTTTGATATTTCTATGGCTGGATTAAAAAATTCCAGATAATATGAAAGAAATGAAAGAATTACTAGGAAAAAAAAATTGTCGAAACTACCTAAGTTATTAATTAACTACTCTACCACATATTGTTCTGAAGCTATTTTCTTGTGGCATTATAAATTAATTATTATTTATAACTGGGAATAAGCCACAATTAAAGATAAAAATACGTTTATTGACGTTTCAATTTCCAATTCGGAAATCGTTCTCAAAATACAAACATTAAATTAAACAAATTTTGTTTTTTTGTTACATAGTGAAAAAATTCTTCTCATTATTTAATTTTATCTGACTCATTTATATTGACAATTCAGACATACATTATGGCATTTTAAAGTAGACGACTTTAAAATGATATTGCCAATATTGTTGAGTTGCGCTCCTGGGACGACTTTACTTATAAGATAGTTCATTCGATTACATGAAATCAACTTTAACTTGAGAATATCCGTCACATGGGATAATGAACATAGGGTTCAATGGAATAATTCAAATATAGTCCTAAAAGAAACGGATGGTAAAAAAAGAAAAATCAAAGAAGCGGCTCTAATTATGCTAAATGAGGCCAATTGTGTCGCAAATTCCTCGGCAGAATGTAGTAGGATCTGGTTACCAATATTAAAAGAGGAAGTTATTAATAAGAAAATACCAGTATTAGTAAGTCAGTAACATATAGAGGATACATCATTTATGTTTTTAAATTACGTAACATATAAAATCAGAATTTTTGATGTTTGTTGAAGGTAAACTAAATTCACGAACAAATACTTACAATGTCGGGATAGTATTATGAGGTTTTTTTCCTGGTTTTTCCCTCATAATTTACTATGGAATCACTAACAGGAGAATTTTACTGTCATCATGTCATGTGTTTGTCTTTTTAAAGACGAATTAGATGCTATGATTTTTTGTGACGGATATTCTCAAGTTAAAGTTGATTTCATGTAATCGAATGAACTATCTTATAAGTAAAGTCGTCCCAGGAGCGCAACTCAACAATATTGGCAATATCATTTTAAAGTCGTCTACTTTAAAATGCCATAATGTATGTCTGAATTGTCAATATAAATGAGTCAGATAAAATTAAATAATGAGAAGAATTTTTTCACTATGTAACAAAAAAACAAAATTTGTTTAATTTAATGTTTGTATTTTGAGAACGATTTCCGAATTGGAAATTGAAACGTCAATAAAACGTATTTTTATCTTTAATTGTGGCTTATTCCCAGTTATAAATAATAATTACTCTACCACATATCTTAAACATTGACACAATTTTATCCTTAGAAGACTGAACTGAATAGGAAGAAAAAGATACTGCGTTAGCTTTTTTAATACAAGAAAAGTTTTTTTACAGATTCT